>CM072527.1:51424981-51687481 GCA_036898135.1 Oncomelania hupensis
GTGTGATACCGTATTATAAGTCTGCTGACTGATTCCCAGACAGTAATAAATTGGCACAATGCGTCACTTTCCTGCGAACTTCTAAAAGAAACTGCTCCTCTTCGGTAGCCATTATGAATGGTGAATCATGGTAGCCATTATGAATGTTGAATCACGGTAAGAAAAGTAGTTCTTAATCGTCCTTAATGTTATGATAAGTTTATTTCATGAATGATATTAAGTTTAGTAGTGCTAGTTTTTACTAATTATTACAAATATTATTAATAATAAATGCAAGAAATATTTAATTTGTGCACGTCTCAAATTTTTTCACAGACACATTCTTTTCCGGGTATAATTTTTACGTGTATGGAGCGGAATATAGCAAATGCGAGCGCATTTGCGCTCGCAAGTGCGCTCGCATTTACGCGCGCAAATACGGGAGAGCGGAAACCAGGAAAAAAACGGGATCAGCCCCTCCCCTCACCACACACACACACACACACACACACAAACGCGCTCGCACTCACACCCCCCCCCCCACACACACACACACGCGTATAGGTTCTGCCCAACTGAAATGGAAAGTGACTAAAACAGGTTGTTTCTTCCCCCATTCTCCGTACTACGTGGGAGTCCATGTAAGGCGAGGTTTATTCCTCAGGCGCCTGTATCTGGATGCCATAGCGTCTCTCTTTATTCCAATAAAACCCTTCAGAGCCCGTGAATATATTAAAACTAAGGTCAAATTATAAAACAAAGCAAGGGGCACCCTCATTCCACATGCACGCACGCGCACGCACACACACACATACTCTCGCGCTCACATTAAGACACGCACGCACTCCACACACGCACACACACAAACACACGCACAGAAAGAAACTGCATACTGTATGCATGTATAGTACAGCTAGTTACAATATAGAGTTCTATCTAAAGTCACGTCAAATAGAAAAACAACATTGATAACAACGATAACAACAACGATAACAACAACAACAACAACAACAACAACAGCCGTCACAAGCATACATAAGTTATAGCACAACCAAGTGTACGTCAAAAGAGTTTTGATTTACACGGGTATCAAACTGCAGAAAATCAATGTGTATGATGCGTGTTGGAAACACGCTGTCTCTCTTCATAACCGTCAACATCCTGGCTTCTAATCTTTTGTTATGTGTCTAGACAAATAATAGGAGGCCGATGACGAGGAGGAAGGAAGAGAAGAAAGAAGAAACTAGAGAAAAGGCAGGAGGAAGATTTGGAGAAAAAAAAGCTCGAAGGAGAAGGAGACAGCGAATGAGGAAGAAGAAGGAAAAGAAGAAGGAGGAGTAGGAGAGAAGAAGAAGAAGAAGAAGAAGAAGAAGAAGAAGAAGAAGAAGATGATGATGATGATGATGATGATGATGATGATGATGATGATGATGATGATGTTGTTGTTGTTGTTGTTGTTGATGGAAAGGAGGATAAGAAGAAGAAGCAGAAGAAGACGACGACGACGAAGAAGAGAAGAAGAAGAAGAAGAAGAAGAAGAAGAAGAAGAAGAAGAAGAAGAAGAAGAACAACAACAACAACAACAACAACAACAACAACAACAACAACACCAAGAGGGTGGCAATCGACATTAACTCTATTATCGTATTCTCTAGTAATTAGCAGGCCGGACGGGGCAGGGGAGGGGGGGGGGGATGGCGAAAGAGCCACGTCTGCGGCCAAACTCGGTGTATTTGACAAACACGCGTTATTGTGCTAACAGAGATATAATTGTAAGTTGTTGCTTTTGTGTGTGCCCAAGGTTGTCTACAGTGTGCCCGGAACATCGGTCCAGCATGTGCCCGCAATACACCAAGCAAGATGTACGACTGGCTGATTCACGACACACGAACTGACTGCCTGATTAAAATATGACTATCAGACGTTTAAAAAAAATCAAAATTAATTTGGTTGAATGCTCTACTAAATTCAAATTACCTTTTTGTTTTGTCCGACAGAAAACAAACTCAACACACACACGATAAAGTATTGCTTGTTTGTCTGTTGGGTGCCTGGTGTAATTTTGGACTATCCGACATAAAAACAATATTGGGCTGTTTTGTCAAACATAACATTTGACAGACCGTCAAAATGTAACCATCAGCACCACCACCACCTCCACCGCCACCACCTCCACCACCACCACCACAATCCTCCTCCTACTCCTCCTCATCTCATCATCATCACCATCATCACCATCATCATCATTCTGTGTGCCAACAGCAAACAAAAATGTTGTTACACTCAGTTCGATGTTGGTGTTTTCCTTTATCAGTATCCGATTCAGCCCCAATGCTGAATTCCTGATAAGGTGTAACTCAGATTCGTTTATCCACGCAACCCGTCCAAACAGCATACAAGTCACTAAGTCGACGTATGAAGTTTTCCACTTTTTATTCAGCACACACCAACAACTGCATACAATTCTCAACTCAACTCAACAACTTTCAAATTTACTTTCCAGCTTCACTATCAACAACAACCTCTCACAGCAACTCGGCACACGATTAAATAACCTCTCTCTCTTCTCGAACAATTTGGTACACGGTAGAAATGACGCACTGCCACCAATCGAACTAAAGATCGTCATCACTGGCTTACGTCATACACATTTCCTCTACTTCCGGGAACATTCACGACCTTCGATATCCATCGGGAAATTTCTATCGACAGTAATAAACATGCAGATCCCGAAAATTCTCCAACAATATCGACTAACGCAAATCATCAACGTTATACAAAGCCTCTCCTAACAACAATGCAAACTCAAATCAAAGGTAAATAAACTCCATTATTGAATACTTTGCAAATCGAAACGATTAGATCTATCGTGCGCGCTTCCGACATACTTTCGTTCGCGTTTCAACGTAACATAACCCCCCACTCAAGAAGAAATTTACCCAATTTCTTTCAACAACGTTGAAACGTAATGCACAAACAAAGTTCAGAATTAAAACTTATTTCAGACTGTCTGAACACTGTCAATGTTCTCAGCTCATTCACACAGAGTCAATGGTTTTCATCTTCAAATCTGTCTGGATATTGTCAATGTTCACAGTTTATCTACACGGTCAATGTTTTTTTACTCACACACTCTGCTGAGGAAGTCCGCACCAACATTGTCTGATCCTTTGATAGATTGTACTCGCATGTTAAAGTTCTGCAAGTACATAGCCCATCTCATGATGCGACTGTTCACAAACTTGGCAGAGTTCAAGTAAGTTAACGGCTTATGATCAGTCTGCAGCACGAACTTCACTCCTTGAAGGTACAGTTCGAACTTCCGGATTCCCCATATGATGGCAAGGCACTCTTTCTCCATGGTCGAGTAATTTTTCTCAGCCCTGGACAGCTTCTTGCTGGCGTAACTGACCGGAAATAGTTTCCCTTCGTGTTCTTGCATCAGTATGGCGCCGATGCCTTCGTCCGCTGCGTCTGTCCTTAAGACGAATTCCTTGGAAGTATCGGGCAGTCGTAGCACCGGATCCTTCGAAAGGAGGTCGCGCACAGTCTGGTATGCCCTCTCCTGAGACGGTCCCCACTGCACTTGGTTTGGACAGCCTTTCCGCACCAGGTCCGACAAGGGTGCTGTGATGGCGGAGTAGTTTGGTACAAACTCCCTGTAATATCCAGCCAACCCCAGGAAAGATCGCACCTGCTTCTTCGTTTGGGGACGTGGTGCGTTCAGAATCTTGGTGACGTTTTCAGCAGAAGCCCCTTTTGTCCTTCTTTCAGCGAATGGCCGATAAAGTCGACGTTGTCAGTCCCCAGAATGCACTTACTGGGTCTCACGGTCAGGTTAGCTTCTGTTAGACGGTGAAACAGCTCCCTCAAGGTCTGCAGATGCTCTTCCCAGGTGCGGGTGTGGACTAACAAGTCGTCCCAGTAACACACGACGTTGTCCATCCTTTGAGCATCTTCCTCATTCCTCTCTTCAGGGTAGCTCCGCTGTTGACCATGCCAAAGGGCATCCTTAGGCACTCGTACGTCCCATCAGGAGTTATGAAAGCAGTCTTTGGTATGTCCTGTTGACGCACGGGGACTTGCCAATAACCCTTGCTGAGGTCAATCGTTGAGAAGATTTTACTCCCCGATAGTTGGCGGAAGAGGTCTGCTGCGGTAGACATCGGCTCAGGGTCGAAGACGGTGATCTTATTGTCACGTCCCCCGAGCGGGTTCAGTGACGTCAGCTCATAAAGCGAGTGAAAAGAATAAACTCAAACAAAATAAACTAACACAAAATGCCAGAGTACAAACACACACTCTTTTATTCAACAATCAACAAGCAAACACAGGACAAATGGGAACTAACCTTCCCTCAACTCCTAAACAGACCCCCGTCCCAATACTAACTAACAATTACCTCCCCTTGCAACAAACCCCAAATAGAACTAAATAACAACAGTTTCTTTACAAAGTGTATACAGAAAATCAAAATCAACAAATCAATTCAAAATGCAAGTCTTCAAATAATAAGCGATGGCGTTGAATCATGAACTATTAGCTAGACAAAGCTGTGGCACAGAAGTAATGTCTCAATGTTCTTGTTAAGTAGCTCAGAGAGCTAACAGTCTCTTTCACAAAGTGGATGATTCTTCTAACTAAATGGATATGTTTTTAGGTGCGTGTAATGTGAGTCTGTGTGTGCATGAATTAGGCATGAAAACCCCCTGGAAGCGTGTTGCCTCGGTACACAGGCAAAACCTGCAGCAGTGTAAGAAATCACCACAACACTACTGTGTCGTAGAGGCAAAGGTACATCCCAGGCTGGTTAGGACCCAGTCAGCGGCAACAACATCAACATCAGTACAGCACAACAGGCACATCAAAGGCAACAGCGTGGGAATAATGCGTAGAAATAAACACGTAGATGTAATAATCATCATCATCTCATCAGCCCACACCTGTTGACATATACATAGTCTTAACAATATGCCCACCAAACAATAAACACTATATATATAACATAACACGCCGTCCTCCGTCCGCCATCTTGACCTGCATAGCTATGAATATCATAATAATAATATAAGATACTATACACAGATTTCAATAATGTAAATCACCCTTTGATGCTAAATAATTCGCATCTTCTTTACAAACCAATGTTTATATAAATATACATAATTATCGCAACCACACTACCATCTCACAGTCCTGATTCATTCCACCCCCTTCATCACCACCGTCACCCCCAACAATTATAGCACATCACGATTACCTCCCTTCATCCACACTGTAAACATGCTTCCTTCATAATCATCACTTCATCCCTCTTCAGCATACTACATTCTATCGCTCTTTCCATACATACACCCTCACTCTCTCTCTCCCTCTCTATATTCCCCATCGTCGCCTTTGACCCACTTCCATAACAACAACAGCAACGACATTTTCCCCATCACATATACAATAAGAAAATCATAGGAAAATCATATAAAATCAACAAAATTCATTACACATCCTAAAATACATCCCCTTCCCCACACTCATTACCACTCATACACGTACGCAGTGCTCGGAGCGCGCCACTAGAGAATTGAACGACAGGGTTTGCTTACCTTACAGGCCTCGGCTCGTGACGCCCTTTACCCCAACACCACAACACGACACAACACTGTCACAACATTGGCACAACACAATGGATTAGTCTTTTGAGAGTCTCTTTCTCTTGCTCTTGCACGTTATTTCACTGTCCAAATAACATTTATTCTGAGGATGAGGACACCTTAGCTCTGCTACAGACACTAAGTCTTGGTGGGTGTTCAATCGAGAACCACACGCACCTTAAGTATGGAACTCTACACTCACTGGCGAATGGCAGTTACCATCTTCCTTCGAATTCTACACATCCTTATCCCGACGAGGGCATAAGACCTTGGGTGGCTATAAAACAATACACACACCCTTCCAACAGTACCCTACACTACGATGACCTCTGTCACAGGGCTGCTGTCTCGTTAGAATTCCTTCCTCACGCAATAGCATCTCAAACCACTCTGCCCTTCAAAATCTGCGCCGGCCACAAGCAAAACAGTCGAGCTCTCGTCAGTATGCACGTTCTTTATTACGCGTACCCCTATTCGAAATTGGCCGACTCCCTATCTTCTATGAATCGCACGGACTTTACGAAACTGCACTTTCATACGCAAAAGTAAATCGGTCACGCTATTCTATGTACAGCAGATATACAGAGAAGTGTAACTTCGTAAAAAGTGTATCTCTCCCTACCATCTGAAAACTCGTGTCGTCACACAACCCCCCCCCAGTTCTTAACACCTTGAAGAACCTTAACTACGACGCGAATTTCTCACTACCCCCTATGCTACCTACTGAGCGTTTCTGCTGAGGAAATCTGCTGGAACGTTGTCCTTCCCAGAAATGTGCTCCACAGACATTGAGAAAGGTTGCAGCTGAAGTGCCCATCTCATCAGTCGGCTGTTGGTGTTCTTCACTTGCTGTAGGTACTGCAGTGGCATATGGTCAGTCTGCACTACGAAAGTACGTCCGTACAGATATTGACTGAATTTCTGCACACCCCACACCAACGCTAGACACTCCCTCTCAATGGTCGAATAGTTCCTCTCGGGTTTCGACAGTTTCTTGCTTGCACACGCAATAGGCTGTAATCCCTGTCCCCTGTCCTGGCTCAAAATGGCCCCTACTCCATCCTCCGACGCATCTGTCTGTAGCACAAACGGTAGGGTGAAGTCCGGCAGACAGCACACAGGGTCAGAGCACAGCTTCTCCTTCAGTGTGCAAAATGCAGCTTCGCATGCTTCGGTCCATTGTACCGCCCCTGGCTTGCCTCCCTTGGTCAGATCGTGTAGTGGTGAAGCAATCGCTGAAAAGTTGGGTACGAACCGCCTGTAGTATCCGGCTAAACCCAAAAATGAGCGCACTTGCCGCTTGGTCGTTGGTCGTGGTGCATCTCGGATTCTCTCCATCTTTGACACCTCAGGACGAATTTCTCCCTGTCCAACCACGTGCCCAAGATACTCTACTCTTCGGAAACCCAGGTAACACTTTGATGGTTTGGCGGATAGCTGCACCTCACGCAACCTAAGGAAAAGACGTGCCAAGCATTCCAGGTGTCTCTGCTTGGTAATGGTGGCTACCAACAAGTCGTCAACAAAATTGTCGATCTCCGACATTCCCAGGGGTGCTAATAACTTCCGCATCATGCGAGAAAAGACTGCTCCCGCCGTCTTCAGCCCAAATGGCATTACGGTCCACTGAAATTGTCCCTCTGGCGTTGTAAATGCCGTCTTCGCTTTATCTCCCTTGTTCATAGGCACTTGCCAGTAACCTTTGGTCAAGTCGATCTTGGTGAGATACTTGGCCCCTGACAGTTTGGAAAACAAGTAGTCGATGTTCGGCAATGGTTCCGCATCGAATACGACGTGCTTGTTTAACTTCCGGAAATCACGCAGAAACGCATCGTGCCCTCCTTCTTCTTTACTAATACGATGGGCGAGCTGTATGGCGAACTGGCCCTCTCAATGACGCCCATCGCTAGCATCGCTTCCACTTCCTTCTTGATGGTCTCGTGATGCGAATGGGGAAGTGGATACTGCCGCGTCCTCACTGGAATGTCGCTGTCCACACGTATTTCGCCCACGTCCAGTGTAGTGCGTAACGGCAAGTCGGTTAGGACATCCTCAAACTGCCACACCAGCTCCTGCAATTCTTCCCGTATTTCTGGGCAGTTGTCGTCCATCTTCACGTCGCGGGGTGTCTCTGATGCTGTCAAGGTGATTACGGGAATATCCCCAAACACCGGCATAGTTTCCTCCTCCTCTACCCCCTCGTCGTCTACGACGATCGTGGCCACCGTCGCTCTGGTATGAAACTTCTTCAAGAGATTGGCGTGGTATAGTTTACTTTTCCCACGCATCCTGATCCGGTAGTCGCACTCTCCCACGCGTTCGATCACCTCGTACGGTCCTCGCCATGCTAGCTGCAACTTGTTGTGTTTTTCAGGTAACAGCAGCAACACTTGATCCCCCGCGTTGAACAAACGCCGTTTCGCCTTCTTATCGAAGTGCCGCTTCTGCTTGGCTGACGCGGTTCTGAGGTTTCCTTGTGCCAACTTACATGTTTCCTCGATGCGGTTACGCAAATCCACCACGTACTGGCTACTCAATTTCACCTCCTCCTCTTGTATTTCCTTGGTCCAGAGGTCTCGCAATACAGCCATCGGTCCCCGCACGGTCTTTCCATATAGGAGCTCGAAGGGAGAGAACCCTGTAGACTCCTGTGCTACTTCACGGTATGCAAATAGTAGCGCTGGAATGTAGCGGTCCCACGCTGTAGGTTGTTCTGTGGCTAACTTCTTGAGCATGGACACTAGCGTCCCGTTGAATCGCTCAACCAGACCGTTGCACTGTGGATGATACGGCGTGGTGGCTTTCCCATGGATCGACAGTAGTCTGTTCATCTCCCGCATGACTTCAGACATGAATTGCGTCCCCTGATCTGTCAAAATTTCCCTAGGAACGCCCACCCTCGACCAAATCTCCCACAGCGCTTCTGCCACCCTCTCTGCCTCTATGCCCTTGAGCGGTACAGCCTCGGGATAGCGTGTGGCATAGTCTACTACCACTAGGATGTACATGTTACCCCGATCTGACTTGGGTTTGATGGGTCCCACAATGTCTACCGCCACCCTCTGAAATGGCTCGTCCACCAGCGGAAGTTGCTGTAGTGGTACCTTCCTCACCCGTCCCCTCGGTACTACCTTCTGACATTCAGGACAACTGGCGCAATACCTCCGTACTTCGGCACACATTCCCGGCCAATAGAATGTTCCCCAGATCCGCTCCCTGGTACGTTTCCCTCCCAAATGCCCAGCCATGGGTGGATCATGGGCCAACTGAAGGATCCCCCCTCTCAACTGTTTCGGGACTACCAGTTGCGTGACCTGGCTACCTCTCTTCGTGTGTACCCGGTACAACACCCCCTTCTTCTTGCGAAACTCAGCTGACGCCCTACCTGACGCTATCGCCCCACCACTCTGTGCCAACGTTCTCGCCTTCGCGAGCGTCTCGTCGGTCTCTTGCATCCTGATCAACTCTGGGGTGCTAACAGAGATCTGGGATGGTTCGACCACTGCTAAGGGTACCTCCCTCTTCTTCTCGGCCTTCACCTGCGCCCGAGTCTGCACTGCTGCAGCCATCGCGCATTCACCTCCGAACAAGGAAACAGGACTCTTTTCCCCGCTATCAAACGTTACCCAGTTACCCAGGATGATATCGGGCCCGTCCTCGAAAACCACCAACTCTACTCTCCCCCTGACCAGCGCACAATCCAACTCCACCCAGCTGTAGGTAGCAGACCCACGTTCGATCGATTCGCCAAGCAAATCTCGACAGTCCGACCCGTCAAATCAGCTGGTTTGACTAACCTGCTCGCGACTGCCCCTATCTCCTCCCCCGTATCTCTCAATACCCGAACGTCCTGCCCGTTCGCCCTACCTTGGCCCCATGGATCATAAGGTTTGATTGCACACACGCTAGCCCGAGGTGCGGTCTCCGTGGAAATAGTCCTTCCCACTGTAACCTGGCCTACTGTCTGAGGTTTGACCTTGCAGTCCCTGACCACATGCTTCTCCGACCCACATCGGTAGCAACGGCGTACCCCACTACCCCCTTCCGTCCTCCCTACCTTCTGACCCTGACTTCCCCTGTTGCTAGGCTGCTGAGGAGCCTCCGGTCGTCTGGGAAAACTGCGTCTCTGACTGGGTAGGACGGGTGCCGGTGCTGATGCTGCCCGCTTGGCATCTACCACGCGCTGCGCCAACTCTGCTGCGGCATGGCTAGTTCAGGTAGATTCTCCCTCACGTAAATCTCTAGCTCGGTAGTCATGATGGAGAAAAGTTGCTCACCAATGAAAGTGTCTAGTACCTGCCCTACGTCGGTGATGTCTTTGCCGGCGAGCGAAAACCACTTCTTCACTAACGACCCTAGCCTTACTACTAGCTGAGGAAACGTCTCTGCAGCTTCCTTCTTGGCCTCTCGAAACTGCCTACGATAGTAGTCGGCGTCCTTCCTGAAGCGTTTCAACAGCGCATTCCTCACAATGTCGAAATCCTGGGCTTGCTCAGGCGTTAGACGAAGGTAGGTGTCCCGGGCTTCCCCTTGTAACAAAGGCGCTAGCCTAACCGCCCATACCTCCCTCCTCCAACCCTGAATCTCTGCCACCCGTTCGAACATCTGGAGGTAGGCCTCCACATCCTCCCTCTCCTCCAAGGGTTTCAACTTGACTGAGTACGCTGCCCCTCTATCTCTAGCCCTATTCTCCCTCTGATCAGCTCGGTCTTCATCTCTGGCTCTACGTTCCTCCTCTAGCCTCATCTCAAACATCCTCCTCTCCTCTTCCTTAGCCTCTCTCTCTTCTCGCTTCTCATTTTCTATCCTCTGCTCCAACCGACGTCGGTCTTCCCTCTCAGCCTCTAATCTAGCTTCCAATCTAGCTTCTAGACGTCGACGCTCATCTTCTCTTTCTTTCTTTTCTTCCTCCCTAACTAACCTCTCTGCTGCTTCCCTCCTCATTCTCTCCCTCTTCTCTTCCTCCTTCTCCCTCCGCCTCTCCTCTTTCTCTCTCCGCTCGTCCTCCCTTCTCATCTCGCTAACGACATAGTGTGCCAACGCTCCATCACGGAAACCCAGACTTTCCCCAATCTGTTTAAATCTCTCACTATCACCGAGCGCGACCTCGACTTTGCTCTGTGCACCGGGCGATTTGGCATACATCTTAGGCATAGTGGTCTGAGTACTCACTGCGTAAGGTTCCTCCAACAACCCTGTCACAGAGCCGTCATTCACGGAAGTCCTGCTCCTCCTGCTCGGCCTCCTCCTTACGAGTCCTAGCGTCGCGGCGCATCGCGGCTCGAGCATCCCGCGTAGCCATGTCGGAAAAGAAGGGAAGAACAGATGTTAGTATACACAAAACAAATAACACTTAACTGATACAAACACCTAACAGAATGAATACGCAACACAACAGTCACAGGAGCCGAGGAATCGTTCACCGTCGTACCCCTGAAGGCGAGCAAGTGAACCCTGCAATCCAATTCCCCGTTAATGCTGCACTCCGAGTGTGTTCCCTAGTGCGATACACCCACACTCCCGCCAACCGCCCGCTGCGTACCCTTTCACACAACAACTCAAACACACAACATACACCTCTGGCAATACCCTAACAAAATAAATGAGTTTATCCCACTTCTGACACCAAATATGTCACGTCCCCCGAGCGGGTTCAGTGACGTCAGCTCATAAAGCGAGTGAAAAGAATAAACTCAAACAAAATAAACTAACAAAAATGCCAGAGTACAAACACACACTCTTTTATTCAACAATCAACAAGCAAACACAGGACAAATGGGAACTAACCTTCCCTCAACCCCTAAACAGACCCCCGTCCCAATACTAACTAACAATTACCTCCCCTTGCAACAAACCCCAAATAGAACTAAATAACAACAGTTTCTTTACAAAGTGTATACAGAAAATCAAAATCAACAAATCAATTCAAAATGCAAGTCTTCAAATAATAAGCGATGGCGTTGAATCATGAACTATTAGCTAGACAAAGCTGTGGCACAGAAGTAATGTCTCAATGTTCTTGTTAAGTAGCTCAGAGAGCTAACAGTCTCTTTCACAACGTGGATGATTCTTCTAACTAAATGGATATGTTTTTAGGTGCGTGTAATGTGAGTCTGTGTGTGCATGAATTAGGTATGAAAACCCCCTGGAAGCGTGTTGCCTCGGTACACAGGCAAAACCTGCAGCAGTGTAAGAAATCACTACAACACTACTGTGTCGTAGAGGCAAAGGTACATCCCAGGCTGGTTAGGACCCAGTCAGCGGCAACGACATCAACGTCAGTACAGCACAACAGGCACATCAAAGGCAACAGCGTGGGAATAATGCGTAGAAATAAACACGTAGATGTAATAATCATCATCATCTCATCAGCCCACACCTGTTGACATATACATAGTCTTAACAATATGCCCACCAAACAATAAACACTATATAGTATAACATAACACGCCGTCCTCCGTCCGCCATCTTGACCTGCATAGCTATGAATATCATAATAATAATATAAGATACTATACACAGATTTCAATAATGTAAATCACCCTTTGATGCTAAATAATTCGCATCTTCTTTACAAACCAATGTTTATATAAATATACATAATTATCGCAACCACACTACCATCTCACAGTCCTGATTCATTCCACCTCCCTTCATCACCACCGTCACCCCCAACAATTAAAGCACATCACGATTACCTCCCTTCATCCACACTGTAAACATGCTTCCTTCATAATCATCACCTCATCCCTCTTCAGCATACTACATTCTATCGCTCTTTCCATACATACACCCTCACTCTCTCTCTCCCTCTCTATATTCCCCATCGTCGCCTTTGACCCACTTCCATAACAACAACAGCAACGACATTTTCCCCATCACATATACAATAAGAAAATCATAGGAAAATCATATAAAATCAACAAAATTCATTACACATCCTAAAATACATCCCCTTCCCCACACTCATTACCACTCATACACGTACGCAGTGCTCGGAGCGCGCCACTAGAGAATTGAACGACAGGGTTTGCTTACCTTACAGGCCTCGGCTCGTGACGCCCTTTACCCCAACACCACAACACTGTCACAACACTGTCACAACACAATGGATTAGTCTTTTGAGAGTCTCTTTCTCTTGCTCTTGCACGTTATTTCACTGTCCAAATAACATTTATTCTGAGGATGAGGACACCTTAGCTCTGCTACAGACACTAAGTCTTGGTGGGTGTTCAATCGAGAACCACACGCACCTTAAGTATGGAACTCTACACTCACTGGCGAATGGCAGTTACCATCTTCCTTCGAATTCTACACATCCTTATCCCGACGAGGGCATAAGACCTTGGGTGGCTATAAAACAATACACACACCCTTCCAACAGTACCCTACACTACGATGACCTCTGTCACAGGGCTGCTGTCTCGTTAGAATTCCTTCCTCACGCAATAGCACCTCAAACCACTCTGCCCTTCAAAATCTGCGCCGGCCACAAGCAAAACAGTCGAGCTCTCGTCAGTATGCACGTTCTTTATTACGCGTACCCCTATTCGAAATTGGCCGACTCCCTATCTTCTATGAATCGCACGGACTTTACGAAACTGCACTTTCATACGCAAAAGTAAATCGGTCACGCTATTCTATGTACAGCAGATATACAGAGAAGTGTAACTTCGTAAAAAGTGTATCTCTCCCTACCATCTGAAAACTCGTGTCGTCACACTTATTAACCTTCCTGTAGTCGATGCATACTCGGTTGCTCCCGTCCTTCTTCTTCACGACCACGACAGGGGACGCGTAGGGGGAACTGGACTCCCTGATGATGCCCATCTTCAGCATCTCATCGATGTCTTTCTTCAAGGATTCACGGGCCTTGAAAGGGATCGGGAAGGGCTTGGATCGAACAGGGATATTCGAAATGAGGTGGACTTCGTGTTCGACCAAAGTTGTAGAACCAGGGACATCGCTGAAGTTGTGGGGAAACTCGCCCATAAGGTCCTTGAGCTCCAACTTTTGACCTTCCGTCAAGCTCGGTCCTAGCTTAACATCATCGATGCCTTCTTTGCTGTGGAAGTCTCCCAGTTCCAACAGTTCTTCGCTGTCAAAGCTGTCGTCGGTCACAGCTGCTGTGGCTGCGTGCACAGTCTCTGATGGCCTTTCCACGTACAGCTTAAGGAGGTTGGCGTGGTATATCTTGGAATGCTGGCCGACCTTCACCTTGTAGTCGTTGATTCCCACCACGGTCTCCACTTCGTACGGGCCTTTCCACTGCATCAGCAACTTATTATGATCAGTAGGTAGCAGCACCAGCACTTTGTTGCCAGGTTTAAACTTCCTGTTCACAGCCCTACGATCATAGTAGTGCTTTCCACAGTCTTGGGACTTCTTCAGGTTTTCTCTGGCTATCTCGAGAGTCTGCTCCAGCTTCTCCCGTAGCTCAAACACGTACTGGTAGCTGTTCTTCACCTCTGGGGTCTCTACTTCTTTCGTCCACAGTTCTTTTAGGATGTGCATCGGCCCTCGGATGGTTCTTCCGTACAGCAGCTCGAACGGAGAGAAGCCGGTGGACTCCTGCGGTACTTCTCTATAGGCGAAAAGTAAGGCGTTGATATAGCGATGCCATTGTCTGGGCTGCTCGCTGCACAGTTTCTTCAGGGTGGACTTCAGCGTAGCATTGAACTTCTCGACAAGCCCGTTGCACATCGGATGGTAGGGTGTCGTAGTCAAATGCCGGATGCTCAGCAGTCTGTTGACCTCCTTCATACAGTCAGAGACGAACTGTGTCCCGAGGTCTGTCAGAATTTCTTCAGGCACTCCAAGTCTACTGAACATGTCCACCAGTGCCTCTGCTACAGTTTCAGTGTCAATCTTCTTCAGTGGCACTGCTTCTGGGTACCGAGTCGCATAGTCCACTAAAGTCAGTACCCATCGGTGACCTTCTTCACTCGGAGGTCTTATTTCGCCGATTAAGTCTAAGGCCACCCTCTTGAAAGGTCGGTCGATCAGAGGCATCCTCTGCATAGGCACTTTCGGGACCCTTCCTCGAGGTATGGTCTTCTGGCAAATGTCACACGATCGGCAGAAACGGCTGACGTCCGCATGAAGTCCTGGCCAGTAGAATACCGCCTGGATTCTATCCGACGTCTTCTTGATACCCAGGTGACCTCCCATGATTGAGTCATGTGCTACTTCCATCACCTGGCGCCTTAGGGGTAACGGTACCAAAACTTGACGTAGTGGTTTACCTCCGTTGACCCTCGGGTGCTGGAAGATTCGGTACAGGATCTTGGCCTTCACCTCAAAATAGACCGTACCACTGCCTTTGGTCACGTGGTCTTGGCGGTTCCTGTACTTGTTTAAAGTGCTATCAGCTTCCTGGAGCTGGATCAGCTTATCTCTGTCCACGATGGCAGTTTTGGAGTTGTCGGCGACCTTCAGTGGCGTAGACGTCTTGTCTCTCTCGGCCTGGGCCCTGGTTGTAACGGCACCGACGATCTCTGGTCGGCAGGGCTGAGCCGGAGTAACCACATTGTCCCGTAGCAGCTCTGAAAGGTCTCCATCGGGAAATGGCAACGGATCCTCCTCCACAACTTCGACGTGTTGAGTTGAGGCAGGACTCCACTCTGGATCGGGGTCGTCGGGTCGTCTCGCGCCGTCGATATTCCCGATCATCAAATCATACAGCGGCTTCTTCAGGCAAACCGCTTCGACTTCGCCTATGTAGAAAGGGGTGTTGACATGAATTTTCGCAACTGGCGCTTTCAAACATTTGCTGTCGGCCATAAGTGTCCATTTTGAATCGCCAGTGAACTGTTCTTTAGCGATTAGGTCTTCTCTGACGATGACCCCACTACAGCCAGAGTCTCTTAAGACAGTCACTTCATGATTTCCGACGCGTCCCTTTGAAACAGGCATGTTCTGGACGGTCACAGCTGCGCTGGCGACGACGGGGATGGATTTTCCGTTGGCAAGGAGAAGTTGGCCATCGGTCATGCACTCTTGCACGTCCGCAGGGGTAGCTGTGCGCTCGGTCTCACTCGGAAGAATGACGCTCCCGCCGCACACCTGATGGTCAGATCTACTGGTTTGCCGTTGATTGGAGAACCGCCTCTGCCGGTTGCCCGCCGCTGCGTTGTCCGTACTGCTCCGCTGTCCGCTACTTTTGTTTTGAGGACAATTAGCCGCCCTGTGGTCTGTAGCGTTGCAGGTGAAACAGCCTCTTGAATGCCCTTCCCTGGGAGGAGGCGTGGAGTCCGTCTGTCTCTGGCTCGTCTGGCTCCCTTGGACCTGGTTCCCATGGTTTGCAGTCTTCTGAAAATGTTTCGTCGCGCTGGGTGGCCCTAGGGTTTTCCCATGAGCGATAAGATATCTTTCAGCAGCCTCAGTCACATCTTTAAGCGTCTGCAGCTTTTGTTCTTCTAAGTGGGTCGCTAGGTCCTTGTGACAGGCATTGAGAAATTGTAAGACTTCCTTTCGCCTGATAACTCCACCCACTTGTGTAGATATGACGACAGGCGCTCCACAAACTGCTTTGGCGTCTCGTCTGACTTAGGCCGGCATTCACGGAAGCGTTTACGGTAGCCCTTCTCTGTAAAGTTGTAGCACTGCAACAGGGCCTCTTTCAAGACGTCGTAGTTTTTGGCGTCATCGTTCGACAGTCTGGTGTAAACTTCGAGAGCTTGCCCCGTCAGAAGTGCACTCAGTCGAATTGCCCAGTCTTGAGGTTGCCAGTTAGAGCTTTCAGCGAACCTTTCGAATCTCGCCAGATAACTGTCAATCTGGTCCTTCCCGTCGACGAAAGCTGGCAATTTTGGAGCCGTATGGTCGTTGGTGACTTGTGGCGCATGCTGATTGTTTTTGATACGCGCCAACTCTAACTGGTACTGACGCTCACCTTCAAGACGCTTCAGCTCGAACTCTCTTTCTTCACGGCGACGTTGTTCTTCCCTTTCTTCCCGTTGACGCTGTTCTTCCTTTTCTTCTCGGCGTCGCTGCTCCTCTAATTCTAGACGCTTCTGTTCTAATTCTATTTCTTTTTCTAGACGCTTCTCTTCCAATTCTCTTTCTTCGCGCCTTCGCTGTTCTTCTCTTTCTTCACGCAATATTCTCTCCTGGCATTTGACGTACTCCGTCAGCTGTTTGCCTTTTAGATTTAGTTCAACCCCTTTCTGCCAGAAGTCAGCCATCTTGATGCTTCTGGAAAGTTCTTTTCTAGAAGGTTCTTTTCTGGAAAGTTCTTTTTCTAGAAAGTTCTTGACTGTAGAGTTCTTTTTCTTGAAAGTTCTTGACTGTGCTGTACCTTTCTAGACTGTTCTAGAACAGCACGCTTTCTGCAGTAGCGCTGATGCTTGTCACTAGTCGCCTTCGCTGACGCAGGCCCCGCTGTCCTCGTCGTATGCGACGCTGCACCACGCTGGTGTTGATGTATACGCTCCTGTGCTGAAGTAGACGCGACGTCCGCTCGCCGCTCTCTGTAACACTGGCGATGTAGCTCCGAGACTGTCCCTCGACGTAGTCCTGCGGCAGCCACGTAGTCCTGATCTGTTGTTCGCTCACGAAGCAACTCTTCAGCGACCACACGCCCTTGCAGTCAACCCGAACCTATCGGTGATGTAGTCCCAGTGTGTTGGCCCCTCTCGACGCAACTCGTTGGCGGCTACCCTCGATGACTGCCTCTCGTAACGTTGACTCGCTTGTTGTCGCAGTTGAACCCTTGGCTATGGCGTGAATCGCGGCTTGACCCCCAAAATGTTACACTCAGTTCGATGTTGGTGTTTTCCTTTATCAGTATCCGATTCAGCCCCAATGCTGAATTCCTGATAAGGTGTAACTCAGATTCGTTTATCCACGCAACCCGTCCAAACAGCATACAAGTCACTAAGTCGACGTATGAAGTTTTCCACTTTTTATTCAGCACACACCAACAACTGCATACAATTCTCAACTCAACTCAACAACTTTCAAATTTACTTTCCAGCTTCACTATCAACAACAACCTCTCACAGCAACTCGGCACACGATTAAATAACCTCTCTCTCTTCTCGAACAATTTGGTACACGGTAGAAATGACGCACTGCCACCAATCGAACTAAAGATCGTCATCACTGGCTTACGTCATACACATTTCCTCTACTTCCGGGAACATTCACGACCTTCGATATCCATCGGGAAATTTCTATCGACAGTAATAAACATGCAGATCCCGAAAATTCTCCAACAATATCGACTAACGCAAATCATCAACGTTATACAAAGCCTCTCCTAACAACAATGCAAACTCAAATCAAAGGTAAATAAACTCCATTATTGAATACTTTGCAAATCGAAACGATTAGATCTATCGTGCGCGCTTCCGACATACTTTCGTTCGCGTTTCAACGTAACAAATGTTCTGTCACTAAAAAGAAGTTTGGGAATCATTTTATATGTAAGTCAAACTACTTCTAGCAATGGAAAAATTAATTGTTAAATTTCTTGTCGTTGTAATACAATACAGATCTTTTTTTTTAAAAACAACACCTGAGAATGGCAGGAGGTTGGGACTACTATTACTGATCAGTTCTTCAAAACACAACCTAGTCTTCTTCAAAAGAATCTTCGCTAAGGACTAATTTCTCTTTCTGACCGTCTTCTCACGTTATTGTCATGATGCATGAATGTTCCATTGCTAGATGTTTGTTTATTCAAAGTACATTTTTTTCCTGTGCCTATGCGCTAACAATGTTGTGAGTTATGGCGTACGAACAGGGTCAAACGCGCGATAAAAAGTTTGAAAAGTTTTGAAAAGTATCGTTACTTTGCATCGCTCCGTTACGAAAGGGTCGATCCTTTTCATCGCGCATTTCCGAGTTCTTCCGAATACACAAATGTAAATTTTCCAAAAGTTTGATCGGAACTAAAGCGAAACACAAAACAGGCAATCGCGCCAATCTGCTTGCTTTCCTTTCGTTTTGCGTTACTTGAGGCGGGAAGATTATATTTATTAATTATTTTGCTTTGCAAAGGACAATTGGAACTGCGGAATGTTACATAATAGGCTACATGTATAGTATTTCATTAGCTTGACCGATTTCAGTTTTGCAGAAACAGTGTGTTTCGCCTCGGTAAACTTCGGAACTGCGCGATGAAACAGCTCGAGCTAAAGTATCGATGCAAAGTATAGATACCTTTTAAAAAGTATCGATGCAACTTTTCAGAAAGCATCGATACTTTCGCAATTGGCGTTCCATTTGAGAAAATGTGCGATCCTTTTCAGTTTGAGAAAAGTAGCGATACTTTCCTAAACGGATGGATCCTTATGAGAATAGTATCGATGCAAATACTGTTCATCGCGCGTTTGACCCTGTTCGTACGCCATAGTGAGCGGGACCCCCCAAAAAGATGTTTGAACTTTTTACATTAATGCTTGCGATATATCATTCCATATTCAATTCAAATAATGTTGAAAATTCACGATTAGCCGTGCACGGTGTAATGGCTGCAACCTGATCTATCGCGAGCAGTAATATACAGAGTAAGGATTGGCTTACTAGCTTGCAAGGCCACAAGTCGAGATCTTTGTTTACTTTTTGTCCAAAACGGGGTTACCCTCGATTTGGCATTGTTATTAAATTAAGCAGTGATACAGTGGGGTTTCCTTGCTCAAACCATCCGGTTTTAATAGATGCTATTTTTAGCTCCAGATTTACTATGAACAGGCACAAACCTACGAAATGTATTCATTTAAAAAAGGTACTCTACATGTACTTTGGAAAGAATTATTTTGTATGTAAGCTTATTTGTTTCAGTGGGGACAACACTCACTGTGAATGTTAAAGAACCTGTGGAGGGGCCGTGGTCAAAGAGGGTCCTTTAATGACAATAATCATGACCATTGTCAGTGATCTCTTCACACCGTTTTTTTGCAAGTATTGTCCTATCTAAATGAAATATAATACTATGTATCATGATGATGAGAATGATGATGATGATGATAACGACCATGATGATGATGATGATGATGATGATAACGATGATAATGATGATGGTGATGATGATGGGGGTGATGATGACGATCGTGAGGACGACGATGACGACAATAACAATGACTTCGATGATGTTGCTGCTTCTGCTGCTGCTGCTGATGATGATCATGATAATGTTGAAGGCGACGACGACAATGACTACGATGGCGACTGGGACCAATGCGACGGCATCGTTGATGACAACGACAATGGCAATTGTGGTGGTGGTGGTGATGATGATGATGATGATGATGATGATGATGATGATGATGATGATGATGAAGATGATGATGATGATGATGATGATGATGATGATGATGAAGATCATGAGAAAGAGGATGATGACAAATGCGATGACGAAATTGATGACGAAGCTGACGATAATGACTACGATCATATTAACGACGACGACGGCGCGGCTGAAAACAACACCGACAGCAACGACAATGACGCTGACGATGGGGAAAGCTTTGATATAATATAACAACATAAAAACTATATGCCTCCTGGAAGTGCACCTTTTGACAGATGTCAATTATTCAACATTGAAGTGTTGACCTGACAGTCCCTTGTGGCACAAGTATATCAACTAGTTGATATACTTGTGCTTGTGGCAATTCCGATAATGCCATTGATTACTCGTGATAATGAAAGTCTTCTACACAAACGTCACCGTCAGGATGGAGGAACCTCATGTTACTACAGGTTCAATGCGAGCCGCACTGTCCTCTTGGATTTCGGCTGTGGCAAACAGCCTGGATAGGATTGAGCCCTGCCAGGTCTTTCTTGCCCATATGATGACTCACTGCATACCGGATCGGTCGTCGCCCGGGTCACCAAGGATCGCGCCTTCAGTTGGCTACCAGGACGGAGGTGATATTTGTGCTACTGATGGACAACTTAGAAGGATCCGCACGAGAGACGACATCGTCATAGAAACTTGTAATGTCAGGACCCTAACTGCGGAGGGAAAATTAGAAGAACTGGCCCACGAGCTGGACCACTATCGATGGAACATTTTAAGTATCAGCAAACTGCGCTGGAAAGGCCTAGGTGAAACAACGACCGACAAAAGCAAAAAAGCTTTATTTCAGCGGGAAAGATGACAGGCACGAACACGGCGTTGATCTTCGAGTCACGGAATAGGATAGATAGATATGATGGATAATTTTGACCTAATTATCACACCGTTTCCAAGGCGTTTGGCCGAACAGAGAGCCGAATAATTTGACGTAAAAGTCTGACCGATTTCACAGTTCTGTTGATGTAATAGGCCTGGGGGGGCTATTTAGAAAGCAGTTGCCCAGTGGATAAACCCGCGACGATAGGTAATTCCGTTCCCTACTGTATGGCTTCGCGGATTTACCCCTGGTGGTATTTTCAATAGAAATATCGTGAACCAAACAACGTTACCTGCTTCAGTAACAACGTGACACGGAAAGAGAGAGAGAGAGAGAGAGAGAGAGAGAGAGAGAGAGAGAGAGAGAGAGAGAGAGAGAGACATTAGATCAGGTTAGCGATTCGTAGAAATGGGTTTCTATTCTACACTGTGATGTTTTGGAATGGATCATTATTGGCGTAGAATTTCTCATTAGCCTGACCTAGTTCAACGCCTACTC
The DNA here is from genome assembly GCA_036898135.1 of Oncomelania hupensis. Taxonomy (NCBI): domain Eukaryota; kingdom Metazoa; phylum Mollusca; class Gastropoda; order Littorinimorpha; family Pomatiopsidae; genus Oncomelania; species Oncomelania hupensis. The sequence goes on from CM072527.1 coordinate 51,446,232, forward strand.
GTTTAACCAGAAATACAGAAGAGATAAATCAAAGAATCTCTCTCTCTCTCTCTCTCTCTCTCTCTCTCTCTCTCTCTCTCACTCCCTCTCTCTCTCTCAAGTCTCCTCTCTCATGCCCCATCTTCTTAGAGTGGCTTTACACCTGTCTAACACATCACGTGGTGAAGTATGTTTAGAGAGCTTCATCTTGTCCATCATAAGCGAAATGTCCAATATCTTACTGGGGCTCAAGTGGCCAATTGTGATGATATCCTGGAGAACATACGCTTATCTTACAAAGGGAGTAAGACCTGTAAATAGATGGGGCGTTATGCTACCTCTATCAGACGTTCTTTACCTAGATTCCAAAGCTATGTGCTATGAAATCACGGTGCTTGGTCACATAAAAATGTATATTTGTTCTCAGGTTTTAAAGTATCGTTGCTCACTTTAAGAAATGCTTTTGCTAATCAAATGACTAGTTTAATTGGTCTCAAGAGAAGAAGAGCTAGTGGACACACAACAATACAAATAGAATGACACCAGTCGTATGTGTGACAAGGCGGGCAACCACCCTCTGAGCTAGGCTGCCCAACAGTCATCACTCACTCGCTCAGCCAGCCATCATTCCTCTTAATCAGCCATCTCTAGCAGGCCCGCTCGCCCAGTCGCGTAAGCCCCGCCCCCCGGGACCTCGCCTTAAAGCCTGGCACAAACCTTGACATAGTGTCAGACCCCAGCATCCCTGCCTCGAAGTCACAGCCTGTCCGAAAACACGTCTCCATCACCGAGTGACCTCTGAGTTTCGACAGTACCCTTGTGCTTCCACCCGTCTTAAGTCAAGGTAAGAGAGGGAACTTACTCTTTGTCATATAGCAGACCCATCACCCGTCGTTCGCCCATCATGTTCATGCGTCCTGTCAATATGTATGTTCATGTTTATAATTTTGCCTTGATGTGTTGCTATGACTTGTATTTCCCCCTTGCACATATTCTCTACCTTGTATATGACCCATGACATGTTTGGATTTATGCTTGTATGCTCCGTTAGCCCATGTGTAAATACTCCATGCCATGCTGTCCCCCCACATAGATTAAAGTCCCCACTACACCCCTTTGCCCTGTATCCTCCATTTGCTTTCCCCCTCGCTCCCAATGTATAAATATTTGCCCTGTTGCCAACCCCATCCTATGCGCCGAATGTATCTTATACTAGCGGCTGCCAATAAACTCCACCTTGGCCCAGTAAAGCTAGTTGCATTGTTTGACTGTTGGTATGTGCACTGGCTCAACCCTTGACCGGTCACACCAATTTGAATTCTGAGGAGGGCTATCATGTCACAGGCCCTGAATCCACACTATCCCTATCCCCCGCTGATACAGCGTCTGTACACATTGCAGACGGGTTCCTGTACCGGGCGTATCACCCCGGCCTTGGAACATCTCCCAGTCACTGACCCGCCGCAGGCCCCTGTCAACCCAGGAGGTCAATGAGAAGCGAGACTTGGGACTTCGCCATTTTCCAGACGGCTAGCCACGAAAGCCGATTTCTATGCCTGTACCATATCACAAGACAGCACTCGTGGTCCATGCGTCATCATCGCGTGACCACTGACCTGCATCTTAGCACCCACGCTAATACCCACGCTAACAAGCCAACCAGAGTATCCTGGACAAATCGCCGCACTACAGTACAGAGCTAAGTGCCTAAGCCTACGAGAATCCCCCCTCGCCAGATTATCAGAGAGACTCTAAAACCATACAGATACACTCTCGCCCTGTGATGAGATCAGTCTACATTCGCTCTAGTATCCCCAATATTGACTACCCAGAAAATCACCGGACTACTCCTTACTAAAAGACGCTACGCCTATGACTCACGTCATAGTAACTTGACCCAGACTCTCCATTTCAAATTATTAAAAGGAAATAGTTATAGAAATTGCAATTACCCTGACTGGCCTTTGAATGTGAATTTCTTAACTAGTACATTTACTTTCCATCTCGTCTTTTCCCTGTCTGTTTATTAAGTTGGCCCAGCATTAATCTTTGGAATGTCATCGCACCATTAACCTATTCAAAGGAGGTAATAACGCGCTAGAGATTAAGAGCTTACCCCCCTCCCCCAACCCCTCTCTTCGTGACATTAACTTTGGCGACCCCGACGAGACTAAAGACTTAGGTTTTCCCCCTCCAACCCGACGAGACTAAAGACTTAGGTTTTCCCCCTCCAACCCAACGAGACTAAAGACTTAGGTTCCCATCCCAACTTGACTAGACTTAGGACTTAGCGTAATTTCCACCCCAGCCCAGTATAGATAGGACCCAGCCCTCTAAGCCTAGTAGTAGATAGCATAGCCCATAGGTCCCTTACTGGTTTGCCCGAGTGGCGATATCTCAAAAGGCTTTTTCTTGCATTCATTTTTGTATTTTTGATTGATTGCATTTTGTCTTTGTGGTTTGATTGCATTTTGTCTTGTGGTTGTGTTGTATTCGCCCCTTTGCAGATTCATCGTAGCTCATCCAGCCCACCCCCTTTGTTTTCCGTCTGTGTACCCCCTTGTGTGCGCCCCTCATTCCGGTTAGGACCTTTTTCAGGGTAAGTTACCTCCCTTACCATGGCCGACCGGGGAGAGCTTGCGCTTAAGTACAAGAGAATTGGCGAGAGCTTAGGGCTCGCCGGCACCGAACTCAAGGACTACGTCCTGGCTAACGTAGATGCTGACGTGGCAGAGGAAAAGTTGAAGAGGGAGGAGAGGGCCAAGGAGCGAGAGGCGAAGAAAGAGGAGGAGAAGGAGCGCCTCGCCGCGGAAGAACGGGCCGCCGCCCGGAGGAGAGAGGAGGAGAAGGAGCGCATCGCCGCGGAGGAACGGGCCGCCGCCCGGAAGCTTGCAGAGGAGGAGAAAGCCGCCGCTCGGAGGCGAGAGGAGGAGAAGGAGAGAGTAGCGGAGGAAGAGCGAGCCGCCGCTCGAAAAATAGCCGAGGAGGAGAGAGCCGCCGAGCGGAGAAGAGAGGAGGCGAAGGAGAGGATAGCAGAGGAGGAGAGGGCCGCCGCAAGGAGGAAGGAGGAGGACGAGAGGACCGCGGCACTGGAAGAGAAAAGGAAGGATAAGGAGCTCGAACGGCGCCAAGCACTCCTCCAGCTTGAGCGCGACCGCCGCGATTTAGGGATCGCATCGCCCGCTAGCGAAGACTATTCGCTCATCGCCCCCAGCTTCGCCGCCAGCACCGGAATACCCGCACCCCCCCCGCCGATTCCGGGGATGAACTTTCCCCTGGACCCATTCGTCGAACGAGACGAATCGATTGAAGTCTATCTCGGCCGATTCGAACGAGTCGCGAGAGAAAACGGTCTTGACCCCCAGCACTGGTATCGCAAGCTCAGTCATGGCCTTAAGGGGAAGGCCTATGAGATTCTGGCCAAGACACCGACTTCCGAGGAGGGAGACTATCCCGCCCTCAAGAGAGCCCTGCTGCATGGTTTTGAGCTCTCAGGTGAGCACTACCGCAAGAATTTCCGGAACTCCCGGAGAGAGAAAGGGGAGAAGTTCACGCAGTTTGCCGACCGTCTAGCTACGCTACGGGACAAATGGATTGAGCAAACTGACGAACCCAAGACATACGACGGATTGCTAGAGTTGATGCTAGCCGAGCAACTCCGAGGGACAATGCCAGCGGAACTTCGGACTTTCGCCGCCGAACAGGGCGCCGCTCGCCTTGAAGATCTGATCATCGTCGCGGACCGCTACCTCACCGCCCATCCCGACGACAGACAGCCTCGCCGTGATCCCCCCGCACCCTCGTCGCCAGATACCCGCCACCAGCCTCGCCGGCCAGTCCCGCCAGCGAACCACCGTCCACAACCGCCCAAAGGACGCCCGAACCCCGTAGCAGAGCCAGGGAAGCGGAGCACAGAGCTCTACTGCGGCTACTGCCAGCGCCGAGGACACACCCGGGAGAAATGTTTTCGACGCATCAGCGACCAGCGTCGCAAACAAGGTACCGTACTAGCCCTACGCCAAGTTACCCCCGACGGGAAACCGGTGACCCCCGTCGTCACTCCCGCCGATCGACCGGCCGTCACCGAGCAAGTGACTGTCAACAATCGCCCAGCCCACTGTCTATACGACACTGGACTCACCTTCGACGCCGTCGTCCGCCGCTCGCTCATCAGGGAACAAGACCTGACCGGCGAGACTATCACCCTGAAGTTGGCCGACGCGTCCCAACCCAGCACCACGCTCCCCATAGCCCGGATCCAAGTCGCCAGCCGATACGTAACGGGGACCATCCAAGCTGCCGTGATGGACCAGCCCCTGTACGACCTGATTTTAGGATGCCGATACGTGTTCTTGGGGATGCCGCCCCAGCCTGTGGAGTCGATGGCCGCCGTCCAGACGCGCGCCCAGGCGAAAACAGCCGCGACACCACCCCCGATACCCAACCAGATGCCGGAACAGATCCGGAAGGCCCAAGAAAGCGACGTCACCCTCCGCAAGTGCTACGGAAAGCTCCCAGCCGCACGCACTCCACCCAAGTCCGGGGACTTTTTCGTCGAAGACGGACTCCTCTTCCGTCAGAAGGACGACCATTCTCAACTCGTCGTGCCTGCGACACTTCGCCCCCAAGTCCTGGAACTTGGCCATAGCATGCCCCTGAGCGGACATATGGGCATAGGAGCGACCACTCTACGCATCAGCGCTCAGTACCACTGGCCCGGGATGACCGAGGACGTGAAGCGCTACGTCAAGTCCTGTAGCCAGTGCCAACGATACTCGCCCCGCCATCACACCGTCCCGGTCACTATCAGCCCCACCGTCGTTGTCGGAACACCCTTCCAACGAGTGGCAGTCGACATCGTAGGACCCCTCCCGCGGACCAAGAAGCGGAACCAGTACCTACTAACCCTTGTCGACGCTTGCTCGATGTGGTGTGAAGCCGTCCCTCTGCCGAAGATCGACGCCGCCCGAGTCGCCGACGCCCTCGTCACCATATTCACTCGAGTCGGATTCCCGGACAACATCTTGACCGACAACGGGTCCCAGTTCACCGGAAAACTTATGCAAGAAGTTTTCCAACTACTTCGCATTCGCCATATCCGGACTCCACCCTACCACCCCGCTAGCAACGGACAGGTCGAGCGCCTAAACGGGACTCTTATCTCGATTATCCGCAAGATCGCCGACGAACAGCCGGAAGCGTGGGACACATACGTCGCGTCAGCGCTCTTCGCGTATCGAGAGACCCCGCACACCTCCACCGGATACACACCCTCCACGCTGCTTTTTGGAAGACCCCTTTCCGGACCTCTAGCCGCCTTGCGACGTAGCTGGACCGACGCCAAACTGGACGAGGCACCGGTCGACGCCACGAAGTACGTCACGAAGCTCCAAGAAACCCTCAAGGCCACATGGAAAGCCGCCTCCGCCAACCTGAAGAAGGCGAGAGAAAGACAAGCCCGCTATCACAACCGCCGCGCCCGGGACCGAGAACTCCAGGTAGGAGACCAAGTCCTACTGCTCCTCCCCAGCGGCACAAACAAGCTAGACATAGCTTGGCAGGGACCCCACCCGGTGCTTGAGAAGCTCTCCCGTACCACTTATCGCATCGAGGTAGGCGGAAAGCCCAGGACCCACCACATCAATCTGCTCAAGCGGTACCTGGAGCAACCTGCACCCGCCCCAGACTCCCACTCACTACTCACGGTCGCGCTGGCCGTCGAAGTGGATGGCACAGAGACCGGCGTCGCCGAGTTTCCGCTAAAAGGGAAGGAATCCTTCCGGGACGTCTCTCTGGACCCCTCACTCCCCGCCGGCCAGCAACACCAACTACGCGCCATCGTAGCAGAATACAGGGAAGTCCTCACCGACATTCCTGGGAGGACGGACCTGGAAGAAGTTCGACTAACCCTGACGGACCCCACTCCCGTCCGCCAGAAACCGTACCCCGTCCCACTTTCCCAGCAGCAAGTAGTAAGAACGGAAGTAGAGGCTCTGCTACAAGCCGGAGTCATCGCTCCCTCCCGTTCCCCCTACAGCGCAGGAATAGTTCTATCACGGAAGCCCAGCGGAGAACATCGCCTCTATATCGACTTCCGGCAGTTGAACCTTGTAACCCAGTTCGTGCCCGGACCCCTATCCGACCCCACAGACTTGTTTGCAAAGCTACAATCCGCCCGATACTTCTCCCGAGTGGATCTGAGCAAAGGCTTTTATCAGATTCCCGTGCACCCTTCATCCCGCCAGTACCTGGCCTTCAGCACGATGGACGGCCACTACGAGTTTAACGTCCTGCCGTTTGGTCTGCACAATGCCCCAAGTATTTTCAGCACGATGATGCGGAAGCTGTTGGACCCCCTCCACTGTCCGTTCATACACTCTTTTATGGACGACATACTCGTCGCAACGGAGACATGGGAGGAGCACCTGCGAGTGGTGCGCCAACTCTTACGCCGCCTCAGAGAAGCTGGCCTCACTGCCCGGCCGACCAAATGCCAGTTCGGCTATCAAGAGCTGGAATTCCTTGGCCACACCATCAGCCGTGGACAGCTCCGGCCTCTGGAAAAGACCGTCCAGCGCCTTCGGGACGCGCCACGCCCCAAGACCAAGAAAGATGTTCAGTCCTTCCTGGGACTGAGTGGCTTCTATCAGAGGTTTGTACCCGGATACAACGGGATCGCCGCGCCACTATCCAGTCTAACCCGGAAAACCGCACCGGACCGAGTCCTCTGGACCCCGCAATGTGAAGCTGCCTTCCAGGAGCTCAAGGACAAGCTGACGTCACAGCCAGTCCTGCGACTCCCCAACCACGGACAGCCCTTCGTCCTGCGCACAGACGCCAGCGACGTAGGCCTCGGAGCCGTTCTGCTTCAACGGGACTCCGCGGACGCCCCGACGCTCTTCCCCGTCGCGTACGCCAGCCGGAAACTCAAGCCGGCCGAACAGAATTACGCCACGTCGGAGAAAGAGTGTCTCGCCCTCGTCTGGGCAGTCCAGAAGTTCCAACTGTATCTCTACGGCTCGCACTTTACCGTCCAAGTGGATCATCAGCCGCTTTCCTTCTTGGCGACATCCAAATCGCTCAACGCCCGGCTGATGAGGTGGGCTCTGCTGCTCCAAGCATACTCTTTCCAGCTGGAGCACATCCCAGGAAAAGACAACCACGGCGCAGACTTCCTCAGCCGCCACCCCGCAACCGACTCCAGCGAGTCGCCCCTGAGGGCCGACGCCCCAGCCTTCATTCCCGCCGCCGCCCACTAACCGTAGCCGAAACCCGGCAGCTCCGCGGACCCCAGCCTTGGGCCTCCGCCATCGACTACCCGAAACCCTACATCGCCCCGCATCACCCGGATCATCGCAAACCATCGTCTCACCCGGCAGCCGACCTCAGAGCTGATTGGCCGCGTCTTCGTCGAGGCCTACGACCTCGCCTTTTTCCTTGGGGGGGCCTCTGTGACAAGGCGGGCAACCACCCTCTGAGCTAGGCTGCCCAACAGTCATCACTCACTCGCTCAGCCAGCCATCATTCCTCTTAATCAGCCATCTCTAGCAGGCCCGCTCGCCCAGTCGCGTAAGCCCCGCCCCCCGGGACCTCGCCTTAAAGCCTGGCACAAACCTTGACATAGTGTCAGACCCCAGCATCCCTGCCTCGAAGTCACAGCCTGTCCGAAAACACGTCTCCATCACCGAGTGACCTCTGAGTTTCGACAGTACCCTTGTGCTTCCACCCGTCTTAAGTCAAGGTAAGAGAGGGAACTTACTCTTTGTCATATAGCAGACCCATCACCCGTCGTTCGCCCATCATGTTCATGCGTCCTGTCAATATGTATGTTCATGTTTATAATTTTGCCTTGATGTGTTGCTATGACTTGTATTTCCCCCTTGCACATATTCTCTACCTTGTATATGACCCATGACATGTTTGGATTTATGCTTGTATGCTCCGTTAGCCCATGTGTAAATACTCCATGCCATGCTGTCCCCCCACATAGATTAAAGTCCCCACTACAACCCCTTTGCCCTGTATCCTCCATTTGCTTTCCCCCTCGCTCCCAATGTATAAATATTTGCCCTGTTGCCAACCCCATCCTATGCGCCGAATGTATCTTATACTAGCGGCTGCCAATAAACTCCACCTTGGCCCAGTAAAGCTAGTTGCATTGTTTGACTGTTGGTATGTGCACTGGCTCAACCCTTGACCGGTCACACCAATTTGAATTCTGAGGAGGGCTATCATGTCACAGGCCCTGAATCCACACTATCCCTATCCCCCGCTGATACAGCGTCTGTACACATTGCAGACGGGTTCCTGTACCGGGCGTATCACCCCGGCCTTGGAACATCTCCCAGTCACTGACCCGCCGCAGGCCCCTGTCAACCCAGGAGGTCAATGAGAAGCGAGACTTGGGACTTCGCCATTTTCCAGACGGCTAGCCACGAAAGCCGATTTCTATGCCTGTACCATATCACAAGACAGCACTCGTGGTCCATGCGTCATCATCGCGTGACCACTGACCTGCATCTTAGCACCCACGCTAATACCCACGCTAACAAGCCAACCAGAGTATCCTGGACAAATCGCCGCACTACAGTACAGAGCTAAGTGCCTAAGCCTACGAGAATCCCCCCTCGCCAGATTATCAGAGAGACTCTAAAACCATACAGATACACTCTCGCCCTGTGATGAGATCAGTCTACATTCGCTCTAGTATCCCCAATATTGACTACCCAGAAAATCACCGGACTACTCCTTACTAAAAGACGCTACGCCTATGACTCACGTCATAGTAACTTGACCCAGACTCTCCATTTCAAATTATTAAAAGGAAATAGTTATAGAAATTGCAATTACCCTGACTGGCCTTTGAATGTGAATTTCTTAACTAGTACATTTACTTTCCATCTCGTCTTTTCCCTGTCTGTTTATTAAGTTGGCCCAGCATTAATCTCTGGAATGTCATCGCACCATTAACCTATTCAAAGGAGGTAATAACGCGCTAGAGATTAAGAGCTTACCCCCCTCCCCCAACCCCTCTCTTCGTGACAGTATGTATGTGATTTGAACTTTTATATGTTCAACAAAAATTCTAATATGACTTTAATTAAATGTAAATTAATTACTATTACTGTTCAATGTGCTGGGGAATTTCTTTAGCAGTTTTTCTTCATCACTTGCTAAGCATTCTTATGTCTGGATGGTCTACTAGTGTTTTTTCCGAGAATGTGTTGATATCAGTTGCATTTGGGAGGGACTTAGCTGCTCAGTTTCTGTGAGTGCTTGAGTCCTGGTGGTCACTCTAATGGGAGTCTGGTCACTCTCAGGATGATCGGGCGAGTTTGGTAACCGCGAGGCCGGACGTTGTGAGGTAGATTCTAGGATGACCTCCTTCTTTTCCACAAGAGCAAGCGTCATGCGTTGACCACAAACCGTCCCAGAGCTGAACTGTAAAATCCAGAACTCTGGCTGCAATATTCTATTCAGGTATTGGCATGTGGTGCCCTCTGCAAGCAGTCTATAGCATCAGACACCTGCCGAGTTTCCCATATGCACACTACTATATTCGAATCTTAAAATCGAGCAATATGCGCAACGTGTCAGAAACAATAATCGGTTTCTGTAAATACATATAACATGAACATACTAATACATGGCAATCAATATAATATATAAACATACAAGTACTAGAAACTACTAGTGTTATCTTACTTCTAGTCCCTGGGAATCATGAAACCGTCTCTAGTCTATCACTTTCTTGTTGATGGCTGAAGATTTTTGTTCACTTCAGTTTGCTCCTTGTTTAGACCCTCTTCGTTTCAAGCTTTGCGTGTGACTACCCGGTTAATGTGGGGCGTATAGAGGATATGCAGGAGTCTCTACGTCATCTCCGACTAATCATCTGGCTCTCGCGACTACGGGAATCTTTTCTTGGAATTCTCTACTCTCATGTCCTGCTTCTGGGCCACTATCTGTTACGTCTCAACTTCGTGTCAGAGGAGACTCGCAGGGTAGATCTTAGAGTGATATGATTCGCCTGGCTAAGTAGCGGTCAAGTGCTGAGAACAGAGAAAGATAGAGTAGGCTGGTTAAACGATCGTCTGTGGTGCCCCTACGACCTTTGATTTACGGGATAGGATAGGATAGGATAGGATAGGATAGGATAGGATAGGATAGGCGTATGTAGCATCCATTATTATTATTATTATTATTATTATTATTATTATTATTATTATTATTATTATAGATAATGTTACCCCGGTTCTCCGGCAGTGCCCCTACTCTTTTGGAATGAGTGTGTAAACCGAGGCGTAGTCAGTGTACTCTCGTTATTCCGTCGCATAGACTTTAGATCCTGACGCTCACACCCTAGGCAGATGAGTGTTTGATTTTTTAAATACAACAACCTGCAAGCACTATACGTTATATCCCCTCTTTTCACTTTGTCCTAGGTGGCGCTGATCTGCGGCTGTCGTAGATTTTGCTGAGAATGCGGCCAGATGTTTCTGACAGCATGATTGATGACTATGATCCCAAAATAGTTGGACTCTTTTGAGGATCGAGTTGGTCTTTGCCCTTGTTCCAAATCAACTATATTCAAATATAAGATATTTTAAGAAATAATACGGTTATATTTTCAAAAACTGCCTATTCAAAGATCGTCTATATTCAAACCAGTATGAAACCCCTTTAGGTGCTTGAATAGTAACCGATCTTGACTGTAAGTAATTTTTGTTGATGTGGGATTTTCACCTGGAACCCTGTGCACCAAATCGATGTTGTAACCAATGGCGGTGTGTATAGAACGATCTTTAAGTACCGGCTGTGCAGTTGTACTGATAAGAAACCTACTTTTGGCAAGCTGTGATGTTATCTCCTGCACTTATCGCTTGTTATTGCTATTGAAAGGTTTGATATAAAGTACAGTGGCAGCAGTTGTTAGTGTTCGGTATTAGTGCACACATCTTCATACTGTTGTTATGTATACATGGCTAGCTACACGATGTATTCGTCTTTAAAACCTTATTCCTGTGTACCACAGACCCTGTATTGCCACCAGGCTACAAATCCCCGAGATTTGATATGCCCCTTTTGTTAAATAAGCCCTTAGTTCCTCACTGAGGAGCCATGCTTGGGGCCTCATCAAACATAAGTTCTACTGTAGCTACCAATCCTATTCCCAATCTTCACCCTGTCCCTAAGTAAGTAAAGTCAAATAAATTTTATTCCAATGTGTACAAAAAGGCTGTGACATGGTCCTATCCTATCCTGAACCAGGAAAACAATAACTCGCACATCCAAACTGCGTGCAACATGACATCAATGGATCTTAGCTTAGGACTCCAAAATGTAGAACCGACACATACAGCATTCAACACCAGTTTACCAATAAATACATATAACAAATATAAGTAATTATAGACAAGCTATCACATCGATACAGTTATCAACATCTAAATGTCGCAAGAACTGTTTATTTTGTTTTAGAAATAAAGCGACATTCTATCGTCCTTGTGTGCTGAAGATCGTTTTCTTTTCATATGTCCCCGGGATAAAACTGTGGGTCGAACAGGCAACGGTTTCTTCCTCGTAGTATTTTATTTCCTATACGTTTTTATTGCACAAACAACTGCTGTCCTGACAAGGTTGAAGCCCATTTGGAAAGACAGGACCATCAGTTTATACTCCAAGGTTAGGTTGCTGCGCTCCATTGTCATCTTCATCTTCCTATACTCTTGCGGCCTACAACGAAAAACACAAAGCATGGAGATGAGGTGCCACAAAAGACTTCGGGATATTTCCTATACCCAGCACATCACCAACGACGAAGTCCGACAGACTATCACCGGTCCGATGGGGTGAGCGGTTCTTTTCATCTTACGATGTGTCTTGGGCAAGAAAGATCTGGCGGGGTCCAATCCTCTCCAAGCTGTTGGCCACAGTCGAAATCCACAAGTACAGTGTGGCTCGCCTTGGCCCCCGCAGGTGGTCGTTCACCCTAAAGTAACGTGAGATTCCTCCGCCCTGGCCGGTGACTTCTTTGTAGAAGACTTTCTCCCAGTGATGCCATGCTGACATCATCTCTGTTAGTCGCCTCTTACGACACGCCTGGAAACGTTGGGCCACAAGTATATCAACTAACAAGTTAGTATCTCGTATTGCCCCCAGTCGACGTGCGGTGGTCCCGTTGCCCTTGGTTTTAGTCACAAGCTGAGACGGGGGTATCCCAAACCTAAAAATAGAATAGAGAATTCTGGGAAATCTGTTCAAGGGAAGTAACTGATAACTAGCTACGGTTGCAGTCATGGTCGCCATTTCTCGCGAAGATGTGCTGGCTGAAATTAAACGAAAGTTGGGAGAGGAACTGCATATTTCTGGTAGTGAACAAAGGCTTTGCTCAATTATCGAAGGAAAACACGATGGATTTATAGAAACATGCACACATGTATGTGAGCTCAGTGCAGGCGATCGTGAGTCTCAGTGAACGATTGTTCGCCATTGTCATTGATTCAGCTGCTCAGATCGCTTCGCTGTGATGGTTCATTTATTGCTTGAATCACACTGTATAATGCACATGAAAGTTCTGTCAAAGATATGATGATTTGAGCATATGTTCGATTCCGTACCGATTGGAAGGTGGGGTGGAAAAATTCAATCATGGTGATGATCAATCCTATTTTGCAATGGTGGTTAGGCCTACTTTATTGTGTATGGTCAAGGGTACTTACCTTTTGTAGTTTGTGTGCTTTTTGTTCTGTCGGCCTTGAGTGTTTGCGTCGCCTTGGCTCGTTGTACTTTGTTGTGGTCTCGCTCTCTTTTGATTTTTGAAAGCAAATTCAAATTGCATTGTTTTTCAGCAGCATGCGAGGTCAAATTAGACGAATTCAGATCTAATCAATCTTCTTGTGACGCCATTGTGCGTGTGTCTCGTGTGCCATGCACCAATCGCGAAGAGTCCTGCCGACGTCATTTCAAAAAAGGATTTCCCTACCCATAATTCCCCTGGATTTTGAAGTTTCTACAAAATTATTTTAGGCCGACGACGCTCTATGGAGCGCAAAGCGTGTAAAGGGAAGCAACCGGTTGTACGCGCACGTCGACAGAGACATAGAAGATACTAACTTGTTAGTTGATATACTTGTGGTTGGGCCTTCTCTATTCAGTGCCCGAACCCACATGACAGACAGTATTGAGAGCAAGATTTGTGCAGTTGACAAGATGGTAAAGGAAACAAGAGAAGTGCTAGAACAACGAATAAGCATTGTTCTTAAATGCCTCAAACAAGCGAGTTACTTCCCTTGTGAGAGCAAGCAATTTGAACTGGTAAGCGAATGCATATGCTGGTACATGAACGTCCTATGCTATCCTATCCTATCCCGTAACTCGAAGGTCGTTGGGGCACCACAGATGATCGTTTAACCAGCGTACTCCATTTTTCTCTGTCCTCAGCAACCCTCATGGCCTCGCTCAGTGTGTCAAGTCAGTCCATTCTCGAATGTTGTCCTTTCACCTCTTTTTCTGTCTCCCTTTTCTTCAGCCCCCTTGCACCGTGCCTTGCAGGATGGTCTTTTCAAGACATGAAGCTTTGGAGACGTGGCCATACCATCGTAGTTTCCGTTTCTTGACCACTGTGAGCATGTCATAATGTTGTCCAATGACTTATGTGATGGTCTGTTGGACGTCGTCATTGGTGATGCGCTGGGTATAGGAAATGCCCAGATGTCTTCTGTAGCACCTCATCTCCATGCTTTGTATACTTCGTTGCAGATCTGCTGTGAGAGTCCATGTTTCGCAAGCGTACAGGAAGATGGAGATGACAAGGGAGCGCAGCAACCTTACCTTGGAATGTAGACTGATGGTCCTGTCTTTCCAATTGGGCTTCAACCTTGTCAGGGCAGCAATTGTTTGTGCAATCCTGGGGATGACTTCCTGTCAGGACGCATTGTCTGATACAATGGCTCCTAGCTATGCACTGTGTTGAGGGATTGGACGTGAACGTACGAAAGTGCATAATCCACTCGGGAACCCTCTTTGAGGCAAATCTATCTATATCTGCCACCAACGAGAATCGTCACTGATTGATTTTCAAACAACGAAACCGGTTAATCAGATGCGTTTTGTCTATAGACTAACTTTCCGTGTTGCAAATATGATGCTTATCGGTAATCATTATGTGGAGTTCTCATGTATTTCATTATTTTTATTGTTTTAAAAATTTATCATTCGTATCTCTCTCTCTCTCTCTCTCTCTCTCTCTCTCTCTCTCTCTCTCTCTCTCTCTCTCTCTCTCTCTCTAATGCGCACCACACGGCCAGATTACCAGCATGATGACGGACATGCAAACCACTACAAAATCGAATATCGGCATGGCACCGAAAGGGTTAAGTGAGATGGATTGACGGGATAATGGGTCTCATCTATGTGTCGTTTTGTGTATGAGTCGGCATCTCTATGTGGTATCGTCTTTACAAATCTGTGCCTCTATTTCCAAAGAGCTGCTCAAGGCGCTGAAAGACACAGGATTTAACTCAAGCCGCCCCAGGCGCCAACTTGCTGCATAGGGCGCACCGTGTGACGCTCAGACGACTGAGGACAAATCTAGACCACCGGGGATGGGTGAGAGGGGAAAACAAGAGAAACAACCATCACACTAATAGCAACAGTAAGATGGCCAGTGATCACAGCCAATGTTTATGTCCGGGCCACCGGGAATCGAACCCGCAACCTTTATAACACAGGTTCGCCGCTCTAATAACTGAGCGATCTGGCATTTTGACAGGCAACCAGTTATCACAGTCATAGTTCAGAACTGAATCGTGTACTTTAAAAAAATAGTTCGCTAAAAATTGCCTGCGTGCACACACATGAATACGTACACACAAGCACACAAAACACACAAGGTAAAACGGATCAATTTAAAAGACAACATAAGTGAAACAAAGCGAGTAATACATAAGTGAGAGAGAGAGAAAGAGAAGAGAAGAGAGAGAGAAAGAGAGAGAGAGAGAGAGAGAGAGAGAGAGAGAGAGAGAGAGAGAGAGAGAGAGAGAGAGAGAGAGAGAGAGAGAGAGAGAGAGAACCAACAAAAAATTGTAATATAACCGAGGATGACAACTCGATCGTTTGGGTGTCAAGCCAAAGGACAATAAATTTTTTAATTCTACTAATCAAATTATAATTCCTTAAATCAAAACATTAATTTCATCTATTCACACACAAAGCCACCCCCCCCCCACCCCCGCCCACAAACAACATGTTTCATGTAAAAACAATATAACATGCCCTCGGGAAAAAAGCAACTTTATACAAAGCAACTTTATCATAGCAACTTTATCATAGCAACAAGAGATCGGTATGCAGTCAATGGCTGGAGAGACAAACTAGAATTCACCAAAATAAAGCTTTGATTAAAAACTCTCAAACATACATTAAAAAAAACTACATTAAAAAAGAACTCTAAAGGGGGCAGATGGGGATGGAGGTAGGTCAAAAGACAATCGTCTTTTCCGTTGCCACCGCGCTGGTCCCAATCAAAGTGAAACTTTATTCTAATTACAAAAACTAGTAATTCTATTCGTGAAAACAAATCAGTCTTTCATTTCGAAACACAAATACACACACACACACACACACACACACACACACACACACACACACACACACACACACACACACACACACACACACACACAACTTCTATACGCAGTTGCACGCACCGCATCAATCTTTGCCCAACACAAACTATAACTATTCAATATACATTATGAAATATGCTTGCTGCGTTCAAAAATGTTTTTAAATTAAATTTATTATATTCACACTTATTCTGATTTTATTTTGATTAAGTCAAATTAATGGGGTTTTAATGAAATCCAAAATAAACTCACAACTCAAAAAGAGGTAACTCTAACGAAAAGAGGTAACTCTATACCTAAAGAGCTGCAATTCAACTCTAGAAAATACAATTGCTTCTGTAGGGGTATGCAAACTAATTCTGCGAAGCGAAGCGAATGTCCGTGCATATTTTCGGGTCGAGCTGGGTTTGGAAGATGCAGAGCAGATCAAAATGGCGGCATGTCACCATGTTACAATGTATTTATGAACAGTGGATTCAGCCCTGATGCTTGAATCTTGATATGTGTAACTCGCATTCGTTTATCCATGCAGCCTATTTACTCTGCAACAAGGCAGGAATCGTCGTGTAAAGTTTCCCAGTTTTATTCAGCAATCGTCTTAATCGTAACACACCCGTTGCGTGGCGATATATGCTTTGTGCGATATATCCGTTTGCAAGGTAGAGACAGTGTACTGAAATCTGCAACAAAACTGAAGAGGTAAGAAATTCTCGATAAAAAAAAACGACCTACCTTTAAATTTACGTAGAGAGCATACATTACATGGTTATTGCTGTAGGTCC
The DNA here is from genome assembly GCA_036898135.1 of Oncomelania hupensis. Classification (NCBI taxonomy): domain Eukaryota; kingdom Metazoa; phylum Mollusca; class Gastropoda; order Littorinimorpha; family Pomatiopsidae; genus Oncomelania; species Oncomelania hupensis. Next base: position 51,462,622 of record CM072527.1, read on the forward strand.
AGCGGACTCTTTTGGGCCAAATCAGGACCAGATAGTTGTTATCTTAAAATACTATAAATTTTTTCAAATATTTTAAATTTAAAAAAACAAAAACAATCATGTTACTCTTCCACACTCAACTTTTCTTAATAATAAAAAAATCTTGTTTAAAGCGGATGTATTAATATTTTGTTCTCTTTCTTCAATGAAATCAAAGCACTAAGACGAACTGTAAATATCTTATTACAGACATGACACCAGGATGGATCTTCCCCTCGGAGAAGAAAACCGTAACTTACGTAGGTGTGTCCTATATGCAATCGGGTTAGTACAGTATTGACGTAAACTTGCTGTGACCACACAAGAACACTAACTCATGCTAGTCGGTACTTTTTATTCGTAAGCGATTGCCATTGATCCGTGTTCTTTACTTCTCCTTGAAACATTTTGTTTATTTGACTGACCGGTGCATTTTATAATTATTGTTGTTGTTGTTGGAATTTTAATTATTTTTTAAAAAATAAAATAGTGTTATTTTAAAAAATTTAAATTGAATCTTTCACCTTAGTTTAAGCTTACCATTGGCAGAATTATCAGGTTTTTTTTTTTACGTGTCACTAATGCGACAAGGTGGGAAGTGAAACATGATATGAAGAGTCATTACAGTAAGTAGATTAATGGGAGAACATTTTTTCGCACCCGTTAGGAAGGATCAAGAAGCATAGACCAATCGAAACTTGACGCGATTTCTTTAACCTCTGAACTACCATCATCACAACGATAATTATATTCTATCAGTGCGCTTATGTGCTATTTCCGCGGGCTACGCCCCCACATGATCCTGCAAAATCCATCAAGTGATGGGGCCATATCCTTAGCCAAGCGCAAAACGGGTCATCCAAATTTTAGGCGTGTTCTTTCTATGAAGAGGTAAGAAGTTACCCTCAGACAGCTTCTGATTAGTTTTTCTTCTTCGACGCCATCTTTTCCAGCTTTGAGCCGAACAGTTCAGCTGGGCCATCCGGACTAGCCCAATTCATCACCCGGGTCATCGTCGCCCGAATCTGTTTGATCAGTTGGGCTGGTCCGGGCCATATAGCGAAGGTAAATCAAACTGCATTGCATGTTCACAACACTGTTGAGTTCTTCGGTGCCGAACATTTTAGAGAGCACATGAGTGTGGACTGCAGTGGGTCATACAGCACAATAACACACACTAGTGCTTGTTCCCCAAACCCAGGTGGGGATGGGTGGGGTGAAGGGGTCTTCATCTTCATCCATTAGACGGCCTCAATCATCAGGTTTATTAATCTGCCGTACTGAACGGGGTTTGCGTAGGGAAAAAAAAAAAAAAGGGGTAGATGTATTGTTGCGTAGGTGAGTCAAAGGGATTTGATTGCTTTGGTACGTTTCGGTGGATTTTGTAGAGGTTTCCATGTCCACCATGCTGCTAATCTGGCCGTGTGGTGTGTTACGTGTGAGACGCGCACGATAAATCCGATCGCTTTGTTTTGCAAAGCATGCAATAACAGAGTGTATTTACATTTGATTTGATTTTGCGTTGTTGTTAGAAGAAGACTTGGATAATGTTGCTAATTTTTGTTGGTTGATATTATTGGAGAATTTTCTAGAACTACTTGTTTGCTATCGATCGAAGCATGTAGATAAATCTAATAATAGCTAAGAGATTCTTCTAACCTAACTGCAGTTATATAACTTAGTACAGTGCATATTTCCGGCGACGAGTTTTATTTTGATTGGGTGTTTTTGCATCATGCTGGAATGTTCTAACTTTTTCTCGATTATAGAGAGACTATATAAGTGGTGCACTGTGTGAGAGTGAAAAAAGGTGATTAAGAGAGATTTGTGATGATATTTGAAGTGATTTTCGGAAAATGATCTTGTATACAGTTGTTGATGTTTGCTGAATAAAGTTGGGAAACTTTATGCAACGACTCCTGCCTTGTTGCTGAGTGAACAGGCTGCGTGGATAAAGTTTCACTTATCGGGATTCAAGCATCGGGGCTTAATCAACTATTGATAAAATAACAAACGTGTGACATGGTGCTGTGCAGCAGAATCGGCATGGCACGGAAAGGGTTAAGTGAGATGGACTGACGGGATAATGGGTCTCATCTATGTGTCCTTTTGTGTATGTGTCAGCATTTCTATGTGGTATCACCTTTACAAATATGTGCCTCTATTCCTCATCTTGGTCCACGTTCGCAAATTTCTATCCGTTACCTTCACCATCACCTTCATCTTCACCTATGTTGTCCATGGCGTTTGACAGGCGCTTTGTTTTGTGCTGCAAGTTGGTATTTTGTGGTGACTTAAGTTAGATCTAGGGTTTTATCAATACCTTGACCAGCTCTTTGAGCTAAATTGCAACCATTTCATTCCATGTTTTATAGTCAAGTTCTTAGTCCATCGTAGGCCAAAAACACTTACTTAAAATAAAATCCAATGTTAATTAAATTCATTACTGTGCTCCCCGACATGCTGTTATGTATTACAGTTAATGAGACGAGTGTTAAAAGTACGGCCAGGTTTAGGGAATTTTTGGTTTGGTTCTTGTTTTAAATTTCGATAAGGGCCTATGGCCTTAAACAGGTCAGTGACTCATAGAAGCCAGGATATTTTATCAATAACTTTAACCTCGAAAGACACAACACAAAATAGAACTAGCCTATATTAGCCTTTAAAAGACATAAAACAGACATTAGCCTTTGAAAGACACATAAAACAAAACTACCCTAGCCTTTGAAAGACGCATAACAGAAGCACCTTAGCCTTTGAAAGACAAAAACAGAACTACCTTAGCCTTTGAAAGACATAAAATATAGTACCTTAGCCTTTGAAAGACACAGAACCAGCTTAGCTGGACATGCGAGCGCCTATGACGCGTCTTCAGTTTATGTATGTTCACGCGGTGGAGACACGTTCCGCCCAGTATGCGGACCCAGACGGATGTTCCGCCCGATTTCGCACTCAGAAGAAAAACGGTATTACAGAAAAAAAAGAAGAGTAATTAAAAACAGGATTGGTTCAGTTATGATTCAACCGAAAGGTTGATTTCAGTTACAATCCTAGCTAGCTCAGCTAGTTCGTCCTTGCACTGCCAGGCAATCACCACACCACTTTCCCGAAGGAACGCTTGCAGCTCGGGACAGCTTTCTGAGACATGTCGCCCGGATAACTCTAGATAACTAAAAACAAAACAAAAAGAAAAGTTATCTATGATTTCCGAAGATGGTCTATTTAGGCTTGTTGTTAAAAGCACAATCAGTCAAGAAAACTTGATTTCAGCAAAAATGTTACTACGCTGGAGAAAAGAAAAGCTTAACACACTACAGAAACGCAGTCCATTGGATCGATATCCACTTAAACTGATTGTGATCTTTAACTTCATTGGAAATGAGCATAATGACTAGATCTATGGTAAAGAAATGAGCATAATGACTAGATCTATGGTAAAGAAATGAGCATAATAACTAGATCTATGGTAAAGAAATGAGCATAATGACTAGATCTATGGTAAAGAAATGAGCATAATGACTAGATCTATGGTAAAGAAATGAGCATAATGACTAGAGCTATGGTAAAGAAATGACCATAATGACTAGATCTATGGTAAAGAAATGAGCATAATGACTAGATCTATGGTAAAGTAATGAGCACAATGACTAGATCTATGGTAAAGAAATGACCATAATGACTAGAGCTATGGTAAAGAAATGAGCATAATGACTAGATCTATGGTAAAGATATGAGCATAATGACTAGATCTATGGTAAAGAAGTGAGCATAATTACTAGATCTATGGTAAAGAAATGAGCATAATGACTATATCTATGGTAAAGAAATGAGCATAATGACTAGATCTATGGTAAAGAAATGAGCATAATGACTAGATCTATGGTAAAGAAATGAGCATAATGACTTGATCTATGGTAAAGAAATGAGCATAATGACTAGATCTATGGTAAAGAAATGAGCATAATGACTAGATCTATGGTAAAGAAATGAGCATAATGACTAGATCTATGGTAAAGATATGAGCATAATGACTAGATCTATGGTAAAGAAATGAGCATAATGACTAGATCTATGGTAAAAAAATGACCATAATGACTAGATCTATGGTAAAGAAATGAGCATAATGACTAGATCTATGGTAAAGAAATGAGCATAATGACTAGATCTATGGTAAAGAAATGAGCATAATGACTAGATCTATGGTAAAGAAGTATAAGAGAACAAAATAAAAGGGTACCCATGTGCCCAGATTTTTCAGATATCTGTGCGGGGCCCGTAACAAGGTGATTGTGGAGACCATAACACGACACACAAAGATTCCTAATTTAACCCCTCTTTCCTTTTGATGACAAACATTTACTGTTATAGATTGTTGTGATTTCTGTTTTGTTTCCGTAAGGAACAGATCAATGCACTAAATAAACGAGTGAAAGATGGAGTGTTTTCGATTTTCTCGCCTACAAAATTAGATCTATCTCGGTTAAAATTATACTACCAACTGGCAGAGGCATATTGCTTGATGTCAACTTTAGCGTAATCCCTGAGATAATCTAATTTAAGTGAGCATACCCACACGCCACGTCGATGTCCTAGGTACAAAATCGGACGTAACAACTGTTTGGGTACGTTTATTCGGCGTAACGTGTCTCCGCCGTGATACCTAGAAGAGAAACCCGTCGTATGCTCTCGCGTATCCAGTTACGAGCGCCTGTGAACTTAGCCTCCGAAAGACACAAAACGGATTCGTGTACATAGTCGCGCCTAGATGTTTGAAACCTTATCAGTTGTTAGGCTGTGCAAAATTGTACATGCACTGCACAACGTGTAGCAAAACGGTTAGTAGGCCATCGATGTTTGTTGTTCAGTGTTCTAACACGCATGCAATAGTTTGGCTGCTAAAATCTGGTGAGTGAAATGCGTAGCTTATTTTTTGTTGTTGGCAAAAATGCTGTCCCGTGTAACTGTATCAGTTGATGTTGAACTGTCCCCTGTAACTGCATCAGTTGCTGTTGAACTGTCCCGTGTAATATCAGTTGCTGTTGAACTGTCCCGTGTAATATCAGTTGCTGTTGAACTGTCCCGTGTAATATCAGTTGCTGTTGAACTGTCCCGTGTAATATCGGTTGCTGTTGAACTGTCCCGTGTAATATCAGTTGCTGTTGCAATGGTGTACTGTAACCTAATCTATACACTAACATTTTGTAATGAGAGGTTTTAGATTTTGTTGTTACATAGAAGTGACCTAAACACGCATGCAGCAGTTTGGCTGTTGAAAACTTATTAGTGAAGCGTATAGCGTATTTTTAGTTAAAAAATTATAACATTGCCTCGTGCAACTGCCTGTGTTGTAGTAGTGGTGTGTATTGCCCTATAAGTAGGCCTATAACATGTGGCACAGCGGCTTAGGCTTAGCAAAATAGTTCACTGCTCATAGCTTTTCTTAGTTTCTACAATGTCTGTTGTGTTGTGACGGACACAGTTGGCAGATTGACGGTTAACATAACGTCAGTATTGTATTGTTGCATATTACATACATTTAAGCCCGTACAGTCGTTCAGTAAAAGCCATATTTGTGTGGTAATTAATGTGTGTGTAGTGTGTGTGTATGTGTGTGTCTGAAAATACAAACGAATGGCTTGCCATTATGTATTATATTTCAAACAGACTTGCTCCCGCACTAATTTGTGTAATTTGTGTTTTTTCCGTTCGCGACATTTTGAAAATGATAATTTGGCCGATTTGTCTTAATATAGGCCTACAAACGGTTGTAATTCTGTATCCATCTGTCTTTCTCTTTGTCTGTATGTCTATATGTCTGTATGTATGTATGTATGCATGCTTGCATGCATGTATGTATGTATGTATGTATGTATGTGTGTATGTATGCATATCTATGCATCTATGTCCTCTCAGCCTTTATGTCTGTCTGCCTGTCTCTGTCTTTATCTATATCTCTCTTCTGCCTTCCCCTCAACTCATGAACCTCCGCTTATTTGCCAGGTCAGTCGGTCCGTATGTCTGTAGGTATATGTCCGTGTGTCTGTATATGTAGGTATGTATGTGTGTATGTATGCATATATGTATCTCTCCCTCCCTCCATCCCTCCCTCCCTCTCTCTGTCTTTCTCCTCCTCCTCCTCCTCCTCCTCCTCCTCCTTCTTCTTCTTCTTCTTCTTCTTCTTCTTCTTCTTCTTCTTCTTCTTCTTCTTCTTCTTCTTCTTCTTCTTCTTCTTCTTCTTCTTCTTCTTCATCTTCTTCTTCTTCTTCTTTCCTCCACTCACCCCACCCACCCACCCCTCCCCCCTGTCCTTTGTGCAGGTCCCCGCTTATTCACTAGGTCGGTCGGTCTGTTGGCCATCTTGATTCAATCTCTCTTATCAGTATACCCTATTTTAAAAAAAAATCGTTGTGTAACTTGACCTGCTTTAGTAAAATCCACAGCCAACACTCCCAGCTGTATCACTGGCCTTGTTCCTCTCTCTCTCTCTCTCTCTCTCTCTCTCTCTCTCTCTCTCTCTCTCTCTCTCTCTCTCTCTCTCTCTCTCTCTCTCTCTCTCTCTCTCTCTCTCTCTCCCCTCTAACACCTTGTCCTTCCTCCCACCCACCCCAACCCGCTCCCACGCGCAATGATAGTAAGCCCAAGTACTAACCTATGAAAAGCTTTGTATCTCAGCACAGCTTGTGTTACACCTACAGTTATAGGAAGACGATCAATAGTCACTATAGTCTACATCAAAACACATAGCCTGCAAGGAAATTTGGTTACATTGAAGCAGCTAGGCCAACTTGATTATAACCGATGATGTAATTCAGTCATTATTATTTATTTCTTTGATTTAATCGTTCTTACGTAGCGCTTTTCCAGCTGTAGGCGCTGCCCAATACAGGATCTAACTCAAGCTCTCCACTTCTGCCCTCAGACCACTGACAGACCGACAATGGGGGAGCGTGGACCAAGTGCTTACTGAGCGTATTTGTGTAGCTGGTACTCACCCTTCTAGGACATGAGCGTCAGGGTCTTTATAAGTTTGTCATTACCATCAAAGACAAAGAAAAACGGGGACAATTTGGGTTTGAAAATAAACAACATTTTACTAAAAGCGCGTTGGAAAACAAGTAGACGACAAACCTGTTCTACTTTCGGGGGCCACGAGATAAGATTACCGCTGAAAAAATAAGTCTTTGGCTAAAAAAAAACTTTTTTAAATTTTTAATTTTTATTTCTTTAATTAAGTATTAAAATTATTACGGTATCCCGACCGACACAAATTTGTTAGCCCGATCCTACACGGGTTTTTTTTTTTTGGATCGTCTGGGGAAAAAAAAAAAAAAAAAGCCAAAAATATCGCACCCAAGGTTAACAAGGTTTAGTAGAATAAAAAAAGAAAGACGACCTATACCGACCCTATTTTTTTTCCTATATTACCGTAAACGGACTTTGGGGTTTTTGGCCTATCATATGTATTTTTTTTTTTTTTTTTTTTTTTTTTTTTACTTCAGAAAACATCATCTATGCGTGTAGCATGTTGCAGGCATTACAGACGCTTGAGGTGTTCCTTTGTTGTGCGTGATTGTCTATCAAGGGAGATAAACCCTTCCCGCTAAAGTTTGAGTAGCAGTTACTTACCTTTGACCATTAATTTGATCTGCGAGCTTGGAGCATTCGTGAATAATATCGAAAATTCGATTTTACTTGCAATGCCAGATCTTTTATTTATGTATTTATTTATCATTATTTATTTATTACTGGTTGGTTCCTGGTTTCTTTGCTTCATTAATTTCTTTATTTCTGTTGGTCGTTCTTTTTCTTTGTCTAATTGATCAATTACAAAAGAATATTGTTATATGTTGGTTTATATGAATAAGTGGGCTCTCTTTCTTTATAATTAATTAAAAAAGAAATCCCACTTATTCACACAAACCTAATGAATATAAGTAAATACATCAATAAATTACTTGATTAGCCTTGTGGTGAAATATGTGCGCGTTATAAGTTCTCCTATTATTATTATTATTATTATTATTATTATTATTATTATTATTATTATTATTATTATTATTATTATTATTATTATTATTACTTAATAAATAAATAAATACATTAATATTGAGTTTGTACTGTCTTCATAGACCAGACGAAGGTATAATTATAAAGACGGAGTGGCTGAAACGTTACTATGACAACGGAAGGAGGACGCACGTTTCCTGATGGATTTGTGTGGGGAACCGCAACTGCTGCCTACCAGATAGAAGGCGCTTGGGACGAAGATGGTGAGTGCAGCCAGGTATTTTTACGTGCCACTGAAGCGATATTTTAAGAAGTCCCTGTACAAACTATATGCATATGAATAAGCTCAGTTTGATGATGATGATGATGATGATGATGATGATGATGATGATGATGATGATGATGATGATGATGATGATGATGATGATGATGATGAAACGTTTACCTATGAAAATAATTAAAAACCTTCTATTTTTGTTTTCTATTTAACACTTATTAGATTCACCTAGTATAATGCTCATTCAAATAGCAAGGCACCCTTTTTTGATAGGGAAGGGCAAGAGCATATGGGACGCCTTTACCCAAGCGGGCGGCAATGTCAGTGATGGCAACACTGGTGACGTAGCTTGTGATTCGTATCACAAATTCCAGGATGACGTCAGCTGCATGAAACAGCTTGGGGTAAGAAAACCAGTCAGAGAAAGGTAAAGTGCGTTGTTCTTAACAGCTGCTCAGAGCGCTAGCACAGTCCAACCTCACTTCTTTTGGAACGATAATGTTACACTCGTTTGATGTTGGTCTTTTTCTATCAGTAGTTGATTCAGCCCCAATGCTGAAGTCCTGATAAAGTGTAACTCGGATTCGTTTATCCACGCAACCCGTTCAATCAGCAACAAGTCGTCGTATGAAGTTTTCAAACTTTATTCAGCGTATATCAACAACTGCATTCAATCGCTCAATCACTTTTTTTTCACTTTACACAGAGCATCAAATATATAGTTTTTCTCTTCTCTAGAACACTTGGGAACGATCGAGCATGACGCAAGTATAACCAATCACAAATAAATTCGTCATTACTGTCTCACGTCATACAACATTCTTTTCGGTCCAAGAATGTTCTCAAATATCTACACCTATCAAGAAGCTTCGATCGACAGTAAACAAGCAAATCTAAAGAATTCTCCAATAATATCGACTAACGAAAATTATCAACGTTATACAAAGCTTTTCCTAACAACATTGCAAACTAAAATCAAAGGTAAATAAACTATTATTGAATTCTTTGTAAATCGAAACGATCAGATCCATCGCGCGCGCCTCAGACACACCATCCTTCGCGTTTCAACGTAACAGATAAACATTATTATTATTATTATTATTATTATTATTATTATTATTATTATTATTATTATTATTATTATTATTATTATTATTATTATTATTATTATTATGATGATGATGATATTAAAATTATTTAAGTGGCCACGGTTTGATTGGAACTGTTTGGTTCCTATGTATAAAACATTTCATAGTTTAAACACTTTATAGTTCAACGCTTTGTAGTTCAAAAACTGTCCGAGATGTAAAGGAAACTAAAAGTCGGGGTAGATCCTAGGCATCAACTTGCTGCAAGGCGCATACTGTGTTACACCACAGACCTCAGAAAAAATCGACCTGACTGCCACTGGGGTTGTCCACGTGAATACATAAATAGTAGCACTGATATTTGTGGTTTACTTTCTGACCCTGAGGTTGGTTTATACAGTTCTTACTCCTTGACTGATGATTTAATTGACTGGCTTAGTAATTAATTGATAATGACTAATTATTTATCAATGTATCAATGCATCTACTGCAGGTGAACTCTTACCGCCTCTCCATCTCCTGGCCCCGCATCATTCCTGATCCCTTGACTGGAGAGGTCAACCCAAAGGGCCTGGCTTACTACAACCAGGTGATTGATAACCTCCTGGCCAATGGAATCACACCATGTGTGACCTTGTACCACTGGGACCTCCCACTGACCTTGGAAGAGAAGATTGGAGGATGGCCGAAAGAAGACATCATTCCATATTTCATTAAATACGCCGAGGTCTGCTTTCGCGAATTTGGAGACCGGGTAAGATGGTATTACTACTACTACTTCTACTACTACTACTATTACTACTACTATTACTACCACCATCACCACCACCACCACGACAACTACAATTACTTGGACTACTACTACTACTACTTGGACTACTACTACTACTACTACTACTACTACTACTACTACTACTACTACTACTGCTGCTGCTGCTGCTGCTGCTGCTGCTGCTGCTACTACTACTACTACTGCTGCTGCTGCTGCTGCTGCTGCTGCCCTAACCCTACTGCTACTGCTACTGCTACTGCTACTGCTCCTGCTGCTGCTGCTGCTGCTGCTACTGCTACTACTACTACTACTGCTACTGCTGCTGCTGCTGCTGCTGCTACTGCTACTGCTACTGCTACTACTACTGCTACTACTACGACTACTACTACTACTATTACTACTACTATTACTACTACTATTACTACTACTATTACTACTACTATTACTACTATTACTACTATTACTACTATTACTACTACTATTACTACTACTACTACTACTACTACTACTACTACTACTACTACTACTACTACTACTACTATTACTACTACTACTATTATTACTACTACTACTACTACTACTACTACTACTACTACTACTACTTGGACTACTACTACTATTATTACTACTACTACTAAACCACGGTAAGATGAACAAGTCGGCAGTTTTGTATTGATTAGTGCTGTTTGTATTCGGAATCATTTATTGATGTGTGGTGGTAGTGTTTGTGACCATCATCATCATCATCATCATCATCATCATCATCATCATCATCATCATCATCATAGTCATCGTCGTCGTCGTCGTCCTCCTCTTATCAATTTTCATTAGCTACGACTACGATAATCAATAGCAACAGGAACAATAACTCAACAGCAGCAAGAGCTTCATCATCATCATCATCATCGTCATCAGCTGCAACAGCAGCAGCAGCAACAACAGCAGCAGCAGCAACAACAACAGCAGCAGCATAAGCATTTCTTTGTAAAAGTCGTTTTATTTTCTCTCCTTTACCTAACGTTCCAATGAAATATTCGTTCATGCATTCGCTTCTCCATTGATTTCAGGTGAAGAGTTGGATTACGTTCAATGAGCCAAGCATCTTCCTTTTCTGGGGCTATGTCCGGGGCTATCACGCACCTGGCCGGAAGGATATGGCAGAACCAGGCCCGTACGCATGCGTACACAATGTCATCAGAGCACATGCTCAGGCATACCGGCTGTATCAAGACAAGTTCAAAGCAACCCAGAATGGTTTGTACAAATGTTCCTTTGAATCATGGACCCAGCCTGTAGGAGGTGGTAGAAAAAGTTTGGAGGCTGATGGAACATGGTTTTGATGTTTGGTTTAGTTTCCACTTTTATTGGTTATGGCTTGTTTTAAATTGGATGAAATAGAACATCTCGCAAGTGACCACATAAACTGCCTCCATCTTTCTTGCTCATTTATCCATGCTTTGTGTTATGACGATGTTATTAGCGATGATAATGAAGAAGAAGAAGAACCACAACCACCACAACAACGACAACAATCACACCCACCACAACAACAAGATCATGGTAGTTGTAGCTGTTGTTGATAGTGGCTGTTGCTGATAGTGGCGATAATGATGAAGAGGAGGAGGAGGAGGATGGGAGGATGGATGAATGACCGGGTACTTTAGCGACAGAATTAGCAGCAGCGAAACTTGTAAACAGTTGTTTGACATTTGCAATCAGCTAAGGGGTAAGAGCAATGCAACATCACTCCCATCCACACATCCAGCATGTCAGCTCCCAGATGTATTTTGTATTATTATTTCACACAGAAAGTGGCTGACATAAGGGCCGCTCTTGATAGCCATGATATCCCACTCATTAACCCATTCTCACCTTCCCTCACCACCGCAAAGATGGAAGTTTTTCAACCAATAACAGAGCAAGAAGTCAAGAAAGTCATCTTAAGCTCAAAACCAACATCTTGCTCTCTCGACCCCATTCCTACCCCCATGTTGATAGAGAATCTTGACCCTCTACTCCCGACCATTACCCACATTATCAACGAGAGTCTGTCTTCTGGTGTTGTTCCGTCTGTGCTCAAAGCGGCTGTCATCAAACCCCTCCTTAAAAAGCCAAGTTTAGACAAAAATAATCTAAAGAACTATAGACCTGTTTCAAACCTCTCCTTCCTGTCCAAAGTCATAGAAAAAAATTGTTCTCAAACAACTGTTTGCCTACCTATATGATAACGCTTTACTTTGCCCCAACCAGTCTGCCTACCGACCCTTCCACAGCACTGAGACAGCCCTCGTAAAGGTAACCAATGATCTGTTGCTTGCCTTAGATAATGGTAACGTCTCCGTTCTCACCTTATTAGACCTCTCAGCCGCCTTTGACACAGTCGACCATCACATTCTCTTTAACACTCTTCAACACTACTTTGGAATCTCTGGCTCGGTCCTGGCGTGGTTCCACTCATATCTTTCTGACAGATCACAAGCAGTCACTGTCGATGGCTGTTTCTCCAGCACAGCAGACTTGGTGTGCGGCGTGCCTCAGGGTTCCGTTTCAGTCCTGATTTGGCTCGGAGGAGTCCGCTGGACCTAAAGCAACAATAAATCAATCAATCAGGGTTCCGTTTTAGGGCCGGTGTTATTCACTCTGTACACCAAGCCACTGCTTCTCCTGCTTAGAAAGCATGCTGTTGAGAGTCAGTCATTTGCAGACGACACACAACTGTATAAATCCACCGCCCCCTCTCTCATTAATTCCACTGTTCAGACTTTGGAGAACTGCATCACAGACATTAAGTCATGGATGACACTCAACAAGCTTAAGCTTAATGACGATAAAACTGAAGCCCTCCTCATTCACAAACACAACACCTCCTCCTCACTCTCGCCTCTCCCAACATCGCTTACAGTAGGGACAACAAACATTCAGTTCTCATCCTCAGCAAGAAATCTCGGCTACATTCTTTCGACGACCTGTCCCTCAACAACCACATCTCCAACGTCTGTCGCTCTCCGCACGCCAAATCAGCTCCTTTCGCCACTATCTTACAATCCCTGCCACCAAAACCCTAGTCTGCGCTCTCGTCCTTTCTCGTCTTGACTATTGCAACTCTCTCCTTGCTGGCTCCCCGAAGCACATCATTGACAAACTACAAAAGGTTCAGAACTCAGCAGCTAGACTAGTATTCCGAGCAAAGAAACGCGATCACATCACACCTCTACTACATTCCCTTCACTGGCTTCCTGTGCAAGCACGCATAGAGTACAAACTCTCTGTTCTCTGTCACAACTTCTTCACAGATTCTTGTCCTTCCTACCTTGCTGATCTACTGTCTGTCTACTCCCCTTCACGCACTTTAAGATCTTCTGCTGACACTCGCACACTCAAGGTTCCCGTCACCCGCACTAAGACATACGGCCAACGTGCATTCGCTTACTCCGCACCTAAGCAGTGGAATTCCCTTCCCTCCCATATCCGCAACATACAATCAACACAAGCATTCAAAAAGGCCCTCAAAACCCACCTCTTCAAACTGCATTATTCAGATTGATTTGTATCCCGCTGCCATTCTCTCATCTGTTGTCTATGTCTGATCCGTAAGTGTATACACGGCTGTAAATAAATATTTATACTGTTTTTCTTCCTGGGCCTAACCGGGCATATAAATAGCTGTGAATAGGTTTTTGCTATTCTACCTTCTGTCTTTTTGTCATTTGTGTACATAGTTGTAAATAGTCTATTATTGTCTTTTTTGTAATTTATGTACATAGTTGTAAATAGTCTGTACCTTTACTGTCCCGTCTTTTGGTGTATTGTAGCAAAAGTGATGTTTCATCGAGTGCATGTATTTATATGTAATGACTATGTAAAGCGTGGTGAGTCCGGTCATAGGCTGGAGTACCCGCTATATAAAAATCCGTTATTATTAATATTATTATTATTAATGAGGATTGATGATTGATAAAGAGGTATAGATGAAGAAAGAAGATAAAGAAGGCGCTGAAGATATTTAGCTACTCCATAGTTACGACGTGCGTTTTTACAATTTAGGCCAAGTAGGAATAACCCTCAATAGCGACTGGGCTGAGCCACGTGACCCGAGCGACCAATCAAGCGTAGATGCGGCAGATCGCTACATGCAGTTCCGCTTGGGTGCATTCGCTCACCCCGTCTTCGTCGACGGCGACTACCCGCCATCTTTGAAACAGCGCATGCTAGCTAGGGCAAAGGGAGGCAAATCCAGACTTCCGGAATTCACTGCGGAAGAGAAGGCCTATGTTAAAGGTAAAAAAGTGAATTTATTTCATTTATTTTTTGTTGTCGTTTTAGTTGATTGGTTGTTCTTTCTTTCTTGATTTTTTTTCTTTCTTTCTTTGCTTAATTTTGTATGTTCTTGTGGTCGTGTCTTGTACATTAAGTTTGAGCAGAACGGTAATTGACTAATATTGAAAGAACAATAACAACAAGAAGAATACAGAATTTCATAAGCATAAGCGACTAATATTGAAAGAACGATAACAACAAGAAAGGTTCCAGATTTCCAATGTCATCATTTAATTGGGTAGAAGGACAATTAATGTTTCTTCGTTCTGATACTGGTTTTCATTTAGGCTATGGCTGTGAAGTTCAGTCAACATCTTATTCCTATTCTTTGTTCTCAATCAGTCTACATCTTATTCCCATTGCTTGTTCTCAATCAGTCTACATCTTATTCCCATGCCTTGTTACCAGTCTACCTCTTATTCCTATTGTTCTCAGTCTACATCTTATTCCTATTCATTGTTCTCAGTCTACATTTTATTCATATTCCTTGTTCTCAATCAGTCTACATGTTCTCAACAAGTCTAATCGTATTCCTATTCCTTGTTCTCAGTCAGTCTACATGTTCTCAAGCAGTCTAATCTTATTCCTATTCCTTGTTCTCAACCAGTCTATCCGATTCCTGTTCCTATACTCAGGGTGGAGCAGCAGCGTGATGGTTTGGGCACACGCTAGGTTAGAAATGTTTCGTTAAGCAACGTCGAGCGCGACTAGTACTTGGATAGGTGACCATTACTTGTAAGACCGTCATCCAAATGACGCATGCAGAGTAAAGCAAGTGCACGTCAACACACTCCAATCCACCCAACTATCAATGGGTACTTGGCGCTCTTTAGGACCGGGGAAAGTAAGGCAGCGAAAGAGAGTAGATAAGCACCGCCCTCATTAAACTGGCCCCGAGAAAAGGGAGGTCTCGAACGCTTTTCCTTCCCAGCTACTGAAAGGTTACGGGATCACCTGTATCGTTGTTTTGTATGTGATTGTGATGATCCCATCAAGCTTTGCGATAAGAAATTGTGCCTATTGTTTGCCGCTCGTTTTTTTTAATTGAGAAAACACTTGGGATTAACCATGGATTGTGGATCCTCCATAGCAAAGTGGTAGCAGCCCTTTGTATCATATTGCTAACGATACTTAGTGAATACCCCTGCGTTCTGACCGTGATGCAGGTTCTGATTTTAAAATCCCATGCTGATCCCACTCTGATTTTGATTTGAATTATTGTGATTGTGCTGTGCCTTGTCAGGGTCTTCGGATTTCTTTGGGTTGAACTACTACACCACACGTTACGCTGTAGAAGGGACTAGCGAAGGGGAAGCAACTTTTGCGGGTGACTGCAACTTTGTAGAGCAGACCGATCCAAGCTGGACACGGTAAAGGCTTATCTTCATCATCATCGCCGTCGTTGTCATCGGCATCCTTTTGTTCGTCGTTGACGTCATTATCAATATTGGCGAATGCAGTGTCATCGGATTTGTTACGTGCGCGTCGCCATTGGTTATGATCATAATATTCCTCATCATCGTTGTCGTTATCGTCATCATCATCGTCATCATCATCATTATGATCATCATCATCATCCTTATCCACATCGCCACAAAAACAAAGCATTTCATTGATTCATTTAATTTAAGGTCTGTACACATTGTGATTTTAGACCTTAACAAAGAACAACAACAACAACAACATGAACAATTAAATTATTAACACTGTAACAATTCAAAGAAGTGTGAACTATCAGCTAAAATTTTTACTCAGGTTCACAGAATTCATATCACTCAAATCAGTTTTTCTTTTACTCACAACGCAGCAGAACACCGTCTATAGATTGTCATAATAAAGATGGGCACGAGGGAAGGGAGCGCGCTTTATTTCCATAACGACTGAAAGTAGAAAAGATAGCACACAAAAAAGGGATGTGTTCTTTATTTAACATTAGGAACCAATCTTTACTAGGGAATTCTTAAGCCTTTTTTTTGTTTTTGTTTTGTTATTATGCAGTACCTATCAATGCCTGTGATTATACCTGAGTATTTTGACGTTCCAGTGGTCAGTCAGTTTGGCTGTACTCGGTACCTTGGGGCTTGAAGAAGTTGCTAAAGTACATCAAGGATCAGTACCGCTCCCCATTAGTGTATATCACAGAAAACGGGTTCTCAGATTCTCCCGGCACCATGCAGGACACGGGGCGCCAACAGTACATCAGAGACCACCTCACTGCTGTGCATCAAGGTACGTTTGATGGTGGTGTTGTTGATGCTGCTGCTGATGATGGTTGATAAAGGATGATTGATGGAGGATGACGATATTGATAGTTATGGATGGTGCTGAGTGTTGATGGATGATTGATTTAGATGATTGATTTATTAATTGTTTAGAGGGCGATGAGAAGGGCGATGATGGAGGATAGTTATGTTGTGGTGATGTATGAGGTGATTGTTATGAAGTGGTCAGTAATTGTAGCGATATTGAAGGTGACGCGGCTACAACGATGATGATGATGGTGATTGATGATGATGCTGATGAAGCTGATGATGATGACGACGACAATGATGATGATGATGATGAATGATGATGATGATGATGACGACAATGACGATGATGATGATGATGAATGATGATGATGATGATGATGATGATTTTGACACTGTCGGTAGCAATAACTGACGATGGGGTGGACATCCGAGGCTACTACTGCTGGTCACTGATGGACAACTTTGAGTGGGCGGAGGGATACAACGAGCGCTTTGGCCTCTTTCACGTCGACTTTACAAATCCGCAGCGCCCGAGGACCGCAAAAGAGTCCGTCACATTCTTCAAGCAGTTGACTACCACCAACACCATTTGAACTGCGGCTTTGAAAACGCGCGCTAAGTCATAAGAACTTGTCGTTATCTTGATTATAGTCGTCGTCTTCGTCATCTTGCTGATATTTGTCAAAAATGCCTTATTTTTCGAGTTTTCTGGATTTGATGACAAAGTGATACAGATATTGGCAGTTGTATTGTGTAGCCTACCCAATTTTACACGCCATTGTACTGTTAGTCATTTTCACTTGTATTTATATAGGTATGTATTATGCATTTGTTTTATTTTATGAATGTATTTTATTTATTAATTACTTTATCAAGTACTAGGGCCTTTCTCCCCCATTGTCGATCGCCCTGGGATTGTGCTCAGTTGTCTTTGACGTCAGACGATCAGCCTAAGGCATGCAGCAAGCAGGGTCCTAGGCCCACTTCAGTTAGTCTACTATCGGTCAGCTCCTTAACCAGCGCCTGAGCTGCAAATTCACAATATAAAAAGGATTAAATAAATAAATAAATAAATAAATAAATAAATACATTTATTGGTTTACTATGCGAGTTCAAGTTTTTAAGTTTAATAGCATAGTTTTGAAAAAAAATATCTATATATTCATCCATTGATGTATTTTTCTGCCGCTCTTGCAAATAAATAAATTAAATAATTAATTAATTAATTGATTGATTTACTATGCTATACTGTTAAGTTTTTAAGTTTAATAGTATAGTTAAAAAAAATTAATTAAATCGATACATTCATCAATTGATGTATTTTTCTACTGCTCTTGTGTGTACAAGCAGGTTTGATTAGGTTACAACTGCTTGTCTGATTAGACTTTTCCTACAGTTATGTAATAAACGTGATCCAATATCGATCGCCATATCGCGTTCAAGACTTTGTGTTTTGTTTACCCTTTCCTAGACCCTTCATTCCTGTCTTTATCCATAATGATTTTCTTCCGTGTTGACCTTTCGATGTTCTGATGGGCAATCCTTTGGTGTGTTTGTCTATTTTTGCACCAACAGCAACGGTTTCACCTTGTCTGCATACCTTCCTTTGAGTGCTTTCTGTCTGTCAGTATGTTTTTCTTTCTTTCTTTCTAGGTCGATTGTATTATTTCATTTTTTAAAAAAGTCTCCGTGTGTCTGCCTTATACCTGTTTTAACGTCTATGTCTGTCTTTCCAAGTCTATTTCCTATTTAATCTGTTTTTTGTATGTCATATGCCTGCTTAAACTTTTTTTTGTTCGTCTTTCTGTACTTCTGTTCCTCCTTTATTTCGTAGGTCTTCTTTGGTTTGGTTCTCTCCGGCTCTCTCTTTTCTTCTTCTTCTTCTTCTTCTTCTTCTTGTTTGTCACACCACGCGAGAGAATGTTAGAATATCCTAGATTAGATTTTATTGTTATTTATTTTCATTCACTCATACTCAAGGACATAACAACCAAAACTCATTTCTCATGCATCTGTGCAACATGCACAAACAAGTAAACATATAAACTCACTTTTCAGGCAGCATGCAAGGTTTTAATATTTGTTTTCTCTCTCTCTCTCTCTCTCTCTCTCTCTCTCTCTCTCTCTCTCTCTCTCTCTCTCTCTCTCTCTCTCTCTCTCTCTCTCTCCCTCTCCCTCTCTCTCTCTTTCTCTATTTCTCTCTCTCTCTCTCTCTCTCTCTCTCTCTCTCTCTCTCTCTCTCTCTCTCTCCCTCTCTCTTTCTGGAGAACTTGATTGTACACGATGTGTAAGAGAGAGAGAGAGAGAGAGAGAGAGAGCACTTGGCTATTCACGATATTTAAAGAAAATACCTTGTATGAATGTCTGTTGACGCTTTCTCACCCCAATATTAAAAGTCAAATTTATTCTCCGTAGGACGCGAGGTCGGCTCCAGATCCCTCGATGATAATTCCACATTAATCAAATGCGATGATGCGAAGTGGTCCACCCTGATCTCCTAGATTGGATTCCATAGACTGTAACAGTTCGATTGCCTACTTGCCACAAATCTCCGACCTAAATTAAATCCGTGGTTTACTAGTTACGACACAATAGGTTATATTTTACTGGAATGGTAAACAAACATCACAACCAAAATATTCCATAACTAGCAAGAAAATCACCCAAAAAACTTAAACTTTCTACCAAAATACAACATCTCCGTAATCTCGATTCCCCACCAACAAGCTCCCATTCTGTTCCCCAACTCCCTGACATAGCTATTCGATAATGATTATATCAAAATAGACTTACACAAGTTGCGCGTGAATATTTCCAACCGCTTCTGTCACGGTCAGAGGAAGAGTAACTCCTTTACACTGTAATTGATCTACACGATCACACCCATCTTCTCCATACAGGCTGAGAATACCACGGTCAACCACATTGAATTCTGTTAGTGCCTGTCACGGTCACGGGAAGAATTGCTCCCTTTTCCACAGTTCGAAAAACACCCTTTTTTTCTCTAGGTTTTGGGTATGCTTGGGTACAACAAGGTATGGGGAGTGAAAATGTCTTTAGTTTATTAGCATGTTTAAGCAGAGGATGAAAGATGAATATGTGCAAGAGTGGGACAGTTCTGTAATGAGAAAAGATACTATCAATATTATAGAACATTTAAATATATTTTTTAGACAGAAGCCTATATTGATTTTATGCATATCAAATGCTTTAGAGACTGCTTAATTAAGCTCCGACTGGGAGTTCTACCTCTGAAAGCTTCATTCTTTAGGATAACCTTCAATGAAATTGAAGGAAATGGGTTGTGTTCATGTTGCAACGTATTGAAAAATGAAAATCATCTTGTAACCGAATGTATTCTGTATAGTGACGTTAAAGAAAAATAGTTAACTTTTCCTGTACATTCGTATACTACAGAGCGAATTAAAGTTTCATGTATGGAGATTAGGACTATTTATTTTTCATGCACTAAAAATACGAACTGAATTTTATGAGCAGATACACTTGAGCTGATGTAATAACCTAACGAAAGTAAACGCCATTGTAATTCTTGAGAGATCAGGTAGGCCTACAACAATTTTGTCAACCGCGTGACAAACCATATTTTCTAGGGGCTGGTGGCCCGAAGAATTTGTGTTTGTTTTATTGTTTTTTTTTTTGTTTTTTTTTGGTGAATACACGGACGATGTCCAAACGTCAAACGTCTCTCTCTCTCTCTCTCTCTCTCTCTCTCTCTCTCTCTCTCTCTCTCTCCGTTTCCCCATTTTCTCTTTTTTATTTTTTTCTCTCAAATAAAAAAAACCACACAAAACTTCTCATTTCTGTTGTAAGGTGGCCTGGTGGTGTCACCCCAACACTTGCGCAATCCATAAGGTGACACCAGGGTTGGCGATGTCGCGTTCCGCTAGAGAACGAAAATTCCCTCCCCTTTGCTCAATCTTTTGCGTTTCACTTTCAAAGGAGGCGCGTCTAGTCGAATCCGCATACCGCCGCGTGTTTTCAACCTATGCAGAAATGTCTCCTGCGCGCACGCCACGGGCCAATGTAGACTTTTGGTAACAGGTAACCTGCAGTTTTGTGTGCAAGCTTGTGCGTAGGAAGGGGGGGGGGGAAGAGGTGAGTGGAGGTGAGGGAATTTTGTGTGTTGGTTCATGTGCGCGGGCTTGTGTGTGTGCGTGGGGTGGGATGGGGATGGAGGATTAAGGGTGTGGGTGGGTGGTGTGGATTTGTTTTCTGTGTTTGTGTTCCATTTCAGCCAGGCATTAGCTTATCCCAACAAGATTTTGACACTGCCCTGCCTCCAGCCAACCAACTACGCAGTTCTATACCCGCACCCCATCCCCGGAACGAACGAAACGAACGAGAGAGAGAGAGAGAGAGAGAGAGAGAGAGAGGGAGGGAGGGAGAGAGAGAGAGAATGGGTATGGAGGGGGCGGGGGAGGAGTTAATTAATTCCACGGCAGATCTCAAATCAAATAAGTGCTAGGCCCTAACAGGTGCAGAGTTCCCTCGCGTAGTCTACGCGCACACACACACAAACACGCGCACACACACACTAATCATTACTTTTGAATATTATTTCTATTACTGTCAAATTATTTCTTTCCCCCCGTATCACCAAGTGATAATGTTTACCTAGAGCTATATTTATCATTGCTTGATTATTTATACTTAATACTGCTGTCCTCCTTTGTGTGCGTGTGTGTGTGCGTGCGCGCGCGCGTGTGTATTATGTGTGTCTCTCTCTTTAAACACGTCTTTTTATACTTAGATGTGATGTTTGTTATTATTTCTTTGGATGTTTAACATGTTTTATCTCATAATGATGTTTCATTTTGTTCAAATATGTATCCTTGTTATATGTGCACGTGATGTTTATATTATTTGTTACGATGTTTAACTATTTATCTCATAATGTATTACCACATTGTTTAGACATGTATCCTTACGAGCGTATGTGTGTGTATGCGTGCGAGCGCTTTAACTTGTTTAAGCAAGCTTTCAGTTTGTTTTTATGCTATAAAAAATATTATTATTATTATTATTATTATTATTATTATTATTATTATTATTATTATTATTATTATTATTATTATTATTATTATAAAAACAATCTGTATCATCATCATCATCATCATCATCATCATCATCATCATCATCATCATCATCATTATCATCATCATCATCATCACTATCATCATCTTCACCCCTTGGGGTCATGAGCAATCTTGTCACTGTAGATTGTTCTAACCTATAAAGGGAAAAGTAAAAGCCCCAGTTGAAAACCTGTCTTGCCTTTGTAGGCATGACAGATTCACTGCGGCAACAGTACCCCCGTTGGAGTGCCGGGGGTTTCAGTATAAATAGTATCCCCACTTTATGGAAATTTAGTGCTTTAAATTCCCCCTGTCGCTATCTTCCTCATTTACTCTTTCCCATTTCTGCTCTGTCCTTTCACTCTGCTATACTATCTTCTTCTTCGCTAGATCAATGATTTTTTCTTGAAAACTCTTCCTGGACAAGACTCCTTGTTTGTGTATGAGGTCTGTTGGATCAGCTTGGGAGTGTTGGACGCTTTCTGCTGGGTGGTCACTAGGGCTTCCTATGATGTTAGTATTTAGCACTATAGGCATTTTATATGTATGTGTTTTGTTGATAATTTATAATGATGGTTGTATTCTATTTTGTTTTTGTAACCGGGGGTTCGCGTAGTTGAGGTAAACCCTCAGCCGTCCCCCGCGTGGGATGTCTTTATTGTAAAGTGACTGGCCGGTGGAGGGCATTCAATTTTCCCGCTAGGGTTGTTTCAGCAGATATTTTATGCGGATCAGGGGTTGTCCGGTCCTGATTTGGCTCGGAGGAGTCCGCTGGACCTAAAGCAACAATCAATCAATCAATCAATCAATCATCATCTTCACATTTATTGATTTAGTCAACACATCAAGTTATGCTGAAATACCCGTGAGGGAACCCTGGACCAATTAGGGTCTAGAACTTGTTCCTATAGTAACATGCTGGCCATCATTGACTTTGTGTGTAGTCCCCCGATTGTTTTCAAATTAAAGGCAGCAGTCATGGTGTTATAGCAGATAATCTGACTAGGGTTATGGCCTTCGTTGTCAACACTTGTCACATAAGTGATAGTGACAAGTTTCATCCTGATATCTTGTCCCGCGCGAGGCTTATTATTAATGGGCTAGCTAAGATCACTGCAGAAGCGTGATATAAATCATATAATTATACATTTATATTGAAGCTAGTACTTGAAGGAAAAGGTGAGGTGGGAATGGTAGTGTGCACAATTTTGTTAAGCATCTATAAAAATTGTAAAAGAATGTTATATTAAAATTAAAAAAAAATTAAAAAAAATTAATTTACGATGATTACTTCACTCGAGTTGCATAAGTTTGGTTTTACCTTGGCATGGGTAAAGTCTAAATACATACAAAACTTGAACCAAATCCCTCCAGTAGTTTGGGATAAAATAAGATTAGAAAAAAAACACAACAAATTATGATGTCACCATGATGCCTCACCCCATATGCATAATTCTTTGTCATCTGGTTGGGTTTAAAAAAAGGTAAAGGTAGTCCCATAGCCTTGTGGCCGTAGGGGAGCGTGATGTTGGAGATCACACTTATCTTGGGCCAGCGTAATGAGGGTGATGCCCAACTCTCTCCCTCGCTGCTTTACCTTCCCCACCCTCAAGAGAGTAGGTACTCAATCACAGTTGAGTCAACTGGGGGCGTTGTTATTTGTCGCTTCACGCCTTAGCGGTCACCCATCCAAGTGCTAACCGCACCGGACGGTGCTTCACTTTCGACACAGTAGCGAGTGCTCCAACCACTGCACTATCCGACACCGGTTGGGTTTACTATTTTCTAATTAAATACCAAGTTTCAAAGAAATCCGTCCATTCATTTAAGAGGAAGGTGTGCAAAAATTAATACATTCAAGGTAAGGCTGCTGCGCTCCCTTGTCATCTCCATCTTCCTATATGCTTGCGAAACACGGACCCTCACAGCAGATCTACAACGAAGAATACAAAGCATGGAGATGAGGTGCTACAGAAGACTTCTGGGAATTTCCTATATCCAGCACATCCCCAAACGACGAAGTCCGACAGACCATCACACAAGCCATTGGACAACACGATGACATGCTCACAGTGGTGAAGAAACCGAAACTCCGATGGTATGGCAATGTCAACAGAGCATCAGGCCTTGCAAAGACTGTCTTGCACTGCACGGTGCAAGGAGGCAGAAGAAGAAGGAGACAGAAAAAGAGGTGGGAGGACAGCATTTGAAAATGGACTGGCTTGACACTGAGCGAAGCCATGAGGGTTGCTGATGACAGAGAAAGATGGAGTACGCTGGTTAAACGATCATCTGTAGTGCCCCAACGACCTTCGAGTACGGGATAGGATAGGATAAGATGGTGCAAAATCAATAACTAAATAAAAATAAAAAATATTATAGACCACGAAAACGTCACTCGATACACTTAAGTTTTAACTAAGGCTCAACACATCTGTTACAGGCTACAGGCTACTCTCATTACATATAAAGTTTAAAGGAAATGTAAGAAAAAATTAAAAGGTGGCGTCAATGATAATACCACTCGATTTGCATACGTTTTGTTTTACGTTGGAGGCATAATTAAAGTCTAAGTATATACCAAACTTGAACCAAATCCCTTCAATAGTTTGGGAGAAAATAAGACTAGAAAAAACCCAACAAATGATGACGTCACCATGAGGACCTCACACTATATATGTCCTATAGTTTAGTTTGAGGTACACTCTTATTACATACGAAGTTTAAAATATTATATATTTATAGACATATATATATATATATATATATATATATATATATATATATATATATATATATATATATATATATATATATATATATATATATATATATATATATATATATATATATATATATATATTTTCTTTGTTTTTTGTTTTTACATGACAAAATGATGACACATTTTTTATAAGTTTGGTTTTAAATTGGAAGCATAGGTAAAATCTAAGGATATACCAAACTTGAAGCAAATCCCTGTAGCAGTTTGTGAGAAAATAGGATTAGGGGGGAAAAATGACGTCACCACGATGACTTACCCGATATGCATAGTTTTTTGCCAACTGGTAGAGTTTATTATTTCCTAACTAAATACCAAGTTTGAAATACATCCCACAGGCGGCGGAAGCTGCTCAGGATTGGGGGGGGGGGGGGGGGGGGCACACACACATTTTATTCACTGACATCAGCGCCGGACCTGGGAAAAGTCGAGGTGTGTGTGTGTGTGGGGGGGGGGGGGGGTTACAGATTCAGCGAAGGCACGAAGCGCCGAGTCTTCTAGGGGAGTCCGGGGGCATGCCCCCCCGGAATTATTTTTTTCAAGGATGCAAAATGGTGCAATCTGAACCTTGAAAAAGCCATTTGTGATGGTCCGGGACTTTGAGCTTTTTGAACAATTGAACTAACAAACTCTGGGGTACAAAAATAATCCTCTGCCCCTCCCTTTAAAAAAAATCACAAAAAACAAACAAACACACAAACATTTATTTATCAGCAGAGATGTTTTGTATACTATTATTATTCACTACTTTTTGTTGTTTACCTTGTAGTTTATGAAATCACCGCCCTGCTTTCACTTAATTCAGTCTTGCTGCACTAGGTTCCTCGGCATTAGTAGCATTTGGGAATTGTATCTTCTGGCAAAACAGTTCACTGCCTCTTTGAAGTCAATATCAACATCCCTTTGCACTTTCAGTAAAGCAAGTCCATTGAGTCTCATGTTGCCCCTTTGTAGAGCGCAGGTAGTTTTTCAGGTTGCGCAACTGACTGTTTGAACGCTCACACTCGGCAGTAGTGACAGGCAGGGTGCAAAGGTTCTTTAGCATGATGAACAGGTTGGGATAAAAATTCCTGTCACAATGTTTCAGTGCTTCTGATGCCGTGGATGGGATGATAGCTGTCGCATTCTCAGCAGCACTTCGCCATTTGCAAACACACCGTTGGTATTCTGCATCAAGGGTAGCGTTGTCTGGTAGATCAGACTCCCACAACATTGCCAGTGTCTTCACCCCTTCTGGAACCTGCATGAAACCATCCTGGTTGTCTATTAAAGTGCTTGGCACCAGAGACCATCAACTGCTAGGCCAGCATTTTTTAACCTCGAGTCCAATTCGGTTGACAGGTGTTCCAAGAAAGGAATGGCAATGCTAATCTTGAAATATTCTTCTGGAGTGGCCGCTGGTTGGTTGTCACGGAGAGTCTGTCGGGATGCTTGACGAGGAACAATAACACCAGTTGTCAAAGCATTTGCCATTTTGCTGACTTCACCAAACCAGGCAACGAACGCAGTGTCGACATCTCTTCTAATAGAAGACATGCAGTTACTGACCTCTTTGATTTCCTTGTAGGCATCGACAACATTTTTTGTCCTTTTCTGCAGCTTCACTGTCAAGGGTTTCCATTTCAACGATGTTTTTGGACGATTCAGCGATGGTCGTTTCAGCGGATGTTCGTTACAACGAATTGTCATAATTATCAACTTAGCGTCTTAATTAATATTTCTAAAAAGTCGTTTTTGGTGGATTAGGGCAGTATCAAGGTGAAGGTGCTGGAAGAGGCTTGCGGTCAGAACAAGAAATTATGTCTGCATTTACTAATTTAGGCTTAGGGGTTGGGTTACTTGGTCGTTTCAACGGAAAAATGCTTTGGACGTTTCAAAGGATCCCTTG
Organism: Oncomelania hupensis; assembly: GCA_036898135.1. Lineage (NCBI taxonomy): Eukaryota > Metazoa > Mollusca > Gastropoda > Littorinimorpha > Pomatiopsidae > Oncomelania > Oncomelania hupensis. Next base: position 51,489,116 of record CM072527.1, read on the forward strand.
AAAAGGATTTCCGTTGAATTGACTATAAAAAAAACTCTGTACTTTGGACCAAAAGTGACTAAAACCTGCAATTTTTTTAAAAATTGAAACTTTTTGCATTAAAAAAATTCTATTTTTTTTAAATTTGGATTGGGGGATGAGGGGGGGGGGGTCTGGAACCCAGGTAACCCCCCTCCCCTCCCCCCGGGTCCGGCCTTGGACATTTACTCCAAATAATTGGAACTATTTTCATAGACACTATGTGAGAGAGAAAAAAAGATATATATTTCTACAACTGTGCATATAAGAGAGAGAGAGAGAGAGAGAGAGAGAGAGAGAGAGGGAGGTAGGGGGTGGGGGGAGGGTAGAGAGAAAGGAAGAGAAACTGACCTGACAATGTTGATCCATCACAGTAACAAAAACAGCAGTCATGCATGTCATTTGGCATGGGAAATTACACCGTTAATTTTCCAAAGTATGCCTTACGGCGTTCATTTCTATTGATAAATTCGTAAGCAGTTTGCGCTAGGTCTAATTGATCTACTTTGTCTTTGAACACATGCATTATAAGACAATTATTTAGACGCTCCTGCGTCATCGTTGCCCAAAGTTGTTTTTTTTCCCGCTTTAGGGCTGAAAAACTGCGTTCAGCCGTTGCAGTTGTGGTTGGGATGGTGAAGTACAGTTTGAGAAGTTTATCCACTTCACTCAGCATCCGTCGCACAGTGTCAGAAGCTTTCAGTTCATCCGGCAGTGCGATGGTGATCCTAGAGTTAGCCGCCTTCCTGATGTCACCCAGTGCATGTGGGAGGAGTTCTAGCTGAGTTTTGAGTCTGTCCAAGTCGATGTCAGCGGAATATGTATCTTTGATTTCTTGAGGAATTTCTGGTCTCGTCCCTGCTGCTCCATCACTTAGAAGAACTTCAATTTTCCTTGGTAAGTCGAGAGATATTTGATCAAACCGGCTCTTTAAATGTTCCTTGATGTTGTCAATGGCCTCACAGTATTGCTGTATGTAGTAAGCAGATGGACAAGAGTAGCTGTGACCCTGTGAGCCATCGTCCAGTCTTCGTGGAGGCTGCTTCTGTATAGGAACGCAGGGCTCATCACACAAATTTGCAGCTTTCGTTGTGATGTCAGCAAAAAATGTCTCATAACAATCTTCATTCCGCATGCTTTCCAGTGTTCTCAGACAAATGTCAGCAGCGTTTAGGCCTACTGCGTCATCAAAAGTCGTTTGTTTTCTTTGAAGAACTGTCGTCAGCTCTTTAGTCACAGCAAGGATCTCATCTTTGAATCTTTTTGCAACTCCTGACACATGACCCTGAAAATTACTCGCCCCGTCGTAGACCTGGCCCCTGCAGTTTTGCACTGGCAAGTCAAGTCTGATCAAGCAGTCCTTCAGTGCTTTGAAAATGGTCTCAGCACAGGTATTGTTAATTCGCATCAGTCCAGAAAAAGGGGGAAAAATATTGGTTTGAACCTCCAAATAATGTTTTTTGAGGGGCTGAATATTGGGGGGGCAAATGTATAGGTTTGCCCCCCCAATATTTTTCTGGGAGGGGCCAGTGCCCCCCTTGCCCCCCCCCCGCTTCCGCCGCCTGTGCATCCGTCAATTAGTTTCAGAGAAAAGTGCGCAAATGTTACCTCCGGACGCTGGACGCCGACCGGCCGGCCGAACAAAGCCAAGAACAGTAGTTAACGATCTTTACAGCTCGGGAACTAATAACAGATCAAATTGTAAGTGCACTATATGCTATTAGAGCACATTCTGTCATTGCAACCGAAGTTTTAGTAAAACACTGTGTTGTTCTTCGCAATGTGAGAATTTCACTCCCCACGGGTACCGGTTGTGCAAATCAAACAACATGATTAAAATACTTGAGCTTTTTAACCGTGCTAATTAAACTTTAGACCAGGATCTAGGCCAAACAAACCAGAAAGGCCAGTTTAAATTAAGTGGTCCCATCCAGTTTCATGATTTTTTAAAATTTCACTTGACAACAACGGTGGCGATGATAATGATGATGATGAAGATGATAACGATGATGAGGAGGAGGACGGTGATGATCTTGATATTGACGATGATGATGATGATGATGATGATGATGATGATGATGATGATGATGATGATGATGATGATGAGGGTGATCTTAATGATGACGATGACGATGATGATGATGATGATGATGATGATGATGATGATGATGATGATGATGATGATGATGATGATCTCAAGAAAGATAAGTTGGTCTACACGTATATTTCTTTCAATATTGCTCAAGAAGAACAAGATAACGAGAAAAAGAAGAATGAAAGTTAATAATCAAATATAAGATCAATCACAAGAAAAATAAATTTAAATGCATTTATATTTTTTAAAAACATATTGGAAGACGCTACTTGACAGACTTCAAAGGGTACAACACAATGGAGCAGACGATAACTTCAGGAAGGTCTGGAAAGCTCTGCACTGGAAGTACTGTTTGTTTTTGAATAGAATACAAGACTGGTCCGCAAATACTATTCTTCTTGCCCAAAAAGCTGAACGCGCTGAAGATCAGACCGCCCCCCTTTCTGATCTTTTATTGTAGTTTCTGTTAGTTGACAACCACCTCTCTCGCGTCGCGCGCTGCACATGTTCTCTCCAAGCCCCACACCCTCACGCATACACAAATACGGTTAAATAAATACAATAAAAATTAATAATGATCTAGTATTCAATTTTTTTAAAAAAAAATTGATCCCCTTCTCTGCCCTCACCTGGTTCAACGTGTTTATTTATTTATGTATTTACTAATGTTGTGGTGGGTTCTTTGGTGGCGCAATGGGTTAGTCGTCGGTTTCCTATGCCGAAGGTCACGGGTTCGATTCCCGCAAGGGGCGAACGTATGTGCCTTATGTACGAGACTATTCCGGTCACCGAGGGTTTTCTCCGAGTACTCCGGTTTCCTCCCTCCCTTCAGTAATGGATGCAACCAATCTAAAATTTCAAACATAACATTGTACTTCTTTTCCGCTTTGTAATGGCGGTCTCCTTGCCTTTACGTCACACGTTTGAGTGAAAGCTGTGTAGTTGTATATGTCAAAGTGAATGTGTCAAACATGTCAGCGTGTATGTTGGTACAGATCGCCACGCTTTGAGCGTCATTGATGATTTGGGGAAAACGCGCACATAGCATCCATTATTATTATTATTATTATTATTATTATTATTTTATTATTATTATTATTATTATTATTATTATTATTATTATTATTATTATTATTATTATTATTATTATTATTATTATTATTATTATTATTAAGCGAGTTCATAGTTTGTAAATGACAATCGTGGATTTTTTTTCAAATGAATGGATTTTTATATTTATTGTTTTGTTTTGTTGTTGTTGTTGTTTTTTTTTCAAACTACATTACTTGATTGTTCAGAGGGTCTTAACGGTGTATCAGGATATTGAGGAGCTGTTGGTTTTTTTTTAAATTTGCGTGGGCATTTTTGTTTGTTTAATTTATGTCTGTTACTGTTTTATAATCATTAAACATTAAATCGTTTAATAGGATAAAGGCTTTAGGTCTAAAGCCTAGCTGAAGAACCTGTCCTAAACGACAATATGTTACTTTTATTAGACGCGTGCTGCGCTGTGTCTGTTCCCTTCTGGTGAAAGTCGGATACACAAACAAAAACAACACCATCACAATTCAGACTCACTTGAGCCTAAAAGTATTTGTTCTCAACGGTCAGGATTTGCTATAACTGCTCTGCGCACTTCATTGCAGTACGAAAGAATGTCCAATTAAAACTGCTACTAATCTTGAAGTCAATCCCATCCTGCACATCAACCGGATTCTTTTTCCAGTAGCCCTGTAAGTAGATTTTCATGTAAGCACTGACTCACTGCGGAACCACAGGCCAGACAAACATGAAGAGGTGCGTCCTTTCGGCGTTTGATAAGACTGGCTTTACCGATCGGTTGCACAGTCTGCGATCGGATCGATTTATTATCCGTGTAAAACTCTAACACTGAAATTTGTTGTCCGATCTGCGCAAGCTGATTGGCTGCTATGACATCTTTAACATTGTTAGCGGTGAATTATATAACATTTTTTTGTTGAGGAAGAGGCATTGTGTTTATTTAACACATTATTAAGATTGTGTTTATTTACCACATAATTAAGATCCACAATGGTACGGTTGGGTGGCACAGTAACACATTATTAACATTGTGTTTATTTACCACATAATTAAGATCCACAATGGTAGCCTACGGTTGGGTGGCGCAGTAACACATGATTAACATTGTGTGTTATTGACCACATCATTAAGATCCACAATGGTACGGTTGGGTGGCGCAGTAACCAGGGGTGGGAATAGCTGAAGTGAAAAATAAAGGAAACTAGGGGGGTCCGGGGGCATGCCCCCCCCGGAAAATTTTCAAAATCAAGAACAAAATCTGTGCAATCTGGCGTATTCTGATTGCAAAATGTAAGTAGTTTTGAAGTATGAAAAACATTCTTTTTTGTCTTTTTTTCTTGTGCTTTTTGTTTGAATGACCAAAGAATATAATGCTGTGATGTAGTGCTGATAAACAATGTACAACTAACAGACACATTGCATAAAGAAAATAACATAAATTCAAAAAGGATTTTTGTATATAACTGTATACATGTACAGTGATTATGTGAGAGAGAGAGAGAGAGAGAGAGAGAGAGAGAGAGAGAGAGAGAGAGAGAGAGAGAGAGAGCTGTACACACACACACAAAATGTGTACATAGTAGCTGAACATGTACACAGCTGTATATTCAACATCTGAATATCAGCTGTCAAAACTAAACATAGCTCCAACATCAATATGGCAAGCAATGACATTCCAACTTGCTCTTCAGCTAAAACAACCAAAGAAAAAGAAAAACATATTTCCAGATTTGCCTAGAAGGATAAATATAAAAAAAAATTACCTGAACAGCATTCCCAAGGCACAAGGACTGAATGAGCACCATTCAATACTAGTTCTAACTCTTCTGAATGCACCAAATGTTTAAGTCAGTACACATGCACACAAAGAAGACAAAAGAAGACCTATAAAGTCTGTTTCATGCTAGGACACACAGCAGATCTACACAAGTCATGAACACTTGAAAAACCCCTTGATGGAGGACTGTTTGGAAACAGACACATTCTTCTTGATGGCACTTGCTCTTTGAAAGACAGGTTCAAGTTCTTCAACACCTTTCCCACCATCCCCAGAGGTTGTAGCCACAGACTCCTCATGTTGTTCTCTAGCTCTCTTGGCTTTAGAGCCAGTGTCTTCATTTGCCTTCCTCTTTGTTGTGACTTTCTTCGGATCAATGCCAAGTCCATCAGTGAGCTTTTTCAGTTTCTGATTGTTGCTTTCTTTCCTTTTCTCATTCTCCTTCCAAGCAGTTCTCATTTTCACCAGAAGTGTTTTGTCAACTGACATGATGGCGGTGATTAAGTACAACGACCTCGACCTCTCACTTCCGGTGAGACTTCTGTTGCGCTGTGTCTAAACACCGCAATAGTGTAAACATTTTTTTTAAGTGTTACTGTAACACATGATTAACATTGTGTTTATTGACCACATAATTAAGATCCACAATGGTACGGTTGGGTGGCGCAGTAGTGGAGTGGTTTGGACACACGCTAGCAATGTTTCATGTTGAGCAGCGTCGGGAAGGGTTAGTACTTGGATGGATGGCCAAATTTGGAATGCAACCACCAACGACACACAAAAGATTGAAACAAGCGCACGACAGACCACAGTCCACCCAGCTGTGAATGGGTAATTACATCTGTTTAGAACCTGGGAAGGTAATGCAGCGAGGAAGAGGAGATAGTCACCGCCCTCATTAAGCTGGCCTGGAGAAAAGAGAGGTCCCAAACGCTTCCCTCCCCAACGTAGGAAATGTTACGGGGACACCTTTACCTTTTTATCTATGGTACGTATTCTCCAAAGTAATGAGTAAACATTGTGGTAAAATGTCATCTACAAAATCAACAGCAGTTAACTTAATTAGTTCCCAAGAAAAGCTGGTGAAACTATTGTTTTGGGCTCTGTCCGTCCGTCCATATGTGCGCTCTTTTCTCTGAAACAGTAAGCCGTTTTAGCAAGAATTAAGCATGATTACGTAAAAATTGTAATTATCAAGTAAAAATTGTAATCATTATGTGATAATTACAATGTTCGGTTTTAACGCATTTCCAGGTGGATTGTTAGAGCCAAAACTAAAAATTAAACAGGATCACGCGAAGATATTTGTAATTTTTCAATGATAATTGTAATTATCCTTTGATATTTGTAATTATCCCATGATATTTGTAATTATCAGGTTTTGGCGCTAGTAGGCCGCCATATGAAAATGTAGATTTTCACAGACAAGGGAGAGTTTGACCAAGGATGTCATCTAGTCAGTCAGCCAAAACACAGCTAAACGATTGCAAGGCAATCCGTTAAGGAACTGTCCAGGAGGACACAGAGACGTCAAGTGAGGTGCTCTGATATTAAAAGCTGAAGGCGCACGATTGCGGAGTGACCATCTGCGCTTCTCACTGATTCGGAGAGCTAGTGACCGAAGATCTTCGACCGGCCGTTGCTGATGTTGGGAGGCATTCTTCGTGAACCGTTGGATTCAAATCTTTAAGCGCCATCGTGGGCGCAACAGCACAGAGGACGCAAGAGCATAGCAGCAGCAACAGTATAGAGGTAGCAACAGCACAGAGGCAGCAACAACAGAGGCAGCAACAGCATAGAGGTGGAGAGAGAGAGAGAGAGAGAGAGAGAGAGAGAGAGAGAGAGAGAGAGAGGGGGGGAGGGAGAGACAGAGACAGAGACATAGAGGGAGACATTTACAGTTCAGCAGAGACCGCAGCACGGGCGAGTACGTGAGCTCGCCAATGACATAACGGCTGGGGACGAGGCCAAGGCGAGTTAAAGACGTCATCTACTTGTATTTCCGCTTAGACACGAAAACTTAAGATAAGTAAAAGATTTAATATTATCGCCAAAGACATACCTCCGCTTCACTCGCTTAGCCTACGGTTTCCGCAACGAACGACTAATACAATATAGGTGGCGAAAGAAGGGAGACCGAACGAAAACTAAAACATAACAATAATTTACGAATCAACAAGGTGACAATATACTCGATCATTTAATTGTCTCATCTTAACAATCATTATCATTTGAATGAATAACGAACCATGTCATCATTCTTAACGTGTTCAAATATAGAGTAAGTGCGAGCGTGTTCGCGTCTTTGGTGCTACATGTATTATTTTTGTCTGCAGCTACACACTCATTGCCTATTTTAAGAACTATGGAAGCAGCTGCGGCAGGTGGTGCAGCATCTCCTGAAATCACTACGTAGTTTGAAAAAGGGCTGCACGAGTTGGCAGTGTGAATTCTTGAGAATTGCGCTTTAAATCGATATTTTAAAAGGAAAAACACTATTTAATTATTCTTATTATTATTATTATTATTATTATTATTATTATTATTATTATTATTATTATTATTATTATTATTATTATTATTATTATATTATTATTATTATTATTATTATTATTATTATTATTATTATTATTATTATTAAAGTCTGTCTCTCACTGTTTATGTCTGCGTTTCTCCCTCTGTCTCTGTCTCTGTCTCTGTCTCTCTCTCTCTCTCTCTCTCTCTCTCTCTCTCTCTCTCGCTCTCTCTATGTGCAATTGCTCCAATTAGCCTAGTTTAGATCCATATGAAAATTAATCAGTCTTCATCAATCGGGTGTATGAAATAATATATGTTGTGATACTCGTACTTCCTTTCACCCTGCCCTCCTCTTCCCCTCCCCTCCCCTCCCACCCCCCTCGTCCTCATCATTGGAATTTACAACGCGGCGATTTAAAGGAGATCGCCATTATAGTAGATTAACAGGAAGTCAATTTTATTTTTATTTTGTTAAGTTAGATTTACCGCATACGACGCCAATGTTAAGTAGTACCAGGAGACAACCTTTAATCCTAACCCTAAACGTAATAAGTCTGCATCCTTTACGTAATGTTTGAGCGGACTACAGCGTGCGTAAGAATATTTGTTAGTGTTGATGGGAAGCCATACTGGCCACACTGACCGCACACTTTATAAAACTGAACATTTTAAAATGGACTGTGTTTGAAAACCCCCAGAGCAAAGCCAAAGAGTTATGCTTTCCATAGCGCGTGCAGCATCACAAAAACTGTTAACATCACAAATCTTTGCTTAAAAAAAAACCCAACTTAAATGTCAAAGCAAAGTCACGACAAATGTACTGTAGAGTGTAGCATCGTATCGATTCATTTGTCTAGAAATGGCATTGTCAGACACTATTGTTATATTTAAACACGCCCAGTTAAAAACACTTCAAGTTTAAAACTGAAAGTTAAACACTGAAACACTTCAAACCCGTAAAGAGGACTATAGTTTTCATACATTTCACGTCACAGATTCTTAATAAACTCACAGTGAGTGTTGCCCAACTGCATGGTTTAAAATAAGATTACCCACACCCACCGAAAAAAGAAGAAAACAAAAAGACTTTTTTCAATCAAACAATATTATCTTCGTATGAAAACACTAAAGAGAAAGGTTTAATAACCGAAATAATACCAGTTATAGATGGTTGCGTGTGTGTGTGTGTGTGTGTGTGTGTGTGTGTGTGCCTGTGTGTGTTCGCGCGCGTGTTTGTGTATGTCTGTGCCTGTGTGGGTATGTGAGCGCGTGTGCGTAGACATAAGCCTTGAAATGGGTGACTAACCTTGCTTTTTATGCAGGAAATGGGTGAGTGTATTAGCCACCCAGTTTTTTCCAGCCACCCACTTTTTTCTAAGTAAGCAGGAGTGCTCTTTTAGTGCATGGGAGTGCAGTTGTAGTGCACGAGAGTGTTTTAAGTACAAGGGAGTGCTCTCCAGTCAATTCGGTTTGCAAGAAAGTTTGACCTATTTCGTCGCCTATAGGAGACGAACTAGATCAACTTTTGAGACGGAAAGAGCCAATTTTGCATTAGATTCTTATATTTCTAGAAGAAGTTAGCGTTCTTTCCGTCAAAAAATCACTTTCCGATTCTTACATTCTTAGTAAAACCCAGTCTTGGTGTTCTACATACTTGTGTGTGTACGTTTGTGTGTGTGCCTGTGTCTGTGTGTGTGCGCGCGTCTGAAGACAGGCACTGCACTACACTCAAAGGAGTCAAGAGTAGATTACAATATATAGGTTGAAAATGCCTTTTGTATTCTGAAAAAATATCCACTAACAATCGCTCAAAGCGAATTTTTTAACCCTCTGTGGGAGTTTCTAGTGTCCTTTTCGACAATAGTTGCATTCATGACGCTTAGTGTTCTCTTCTGATACTGCGAGTATTGCAATAAGTGGGACGTGGGTCGATCGCTAAAGCATAAGTTTTTTTATTTTTATTATCTATCTTTTTATTAACAAACTATATTCAGCCCTGTGTGCTTTGAAATGATGATGGTACTTCCCGTCGCGAAGGACTGTGCCATAATACAGATCATTATATGAAGCAGCTACATTTTAGAATTTTAATGCATGAAGTTCACAGTTCTTCTGACGTCATCATGGTCGTTGTTATCATCATCATCATCATCATCATCATCATCATCATCATCATCATCATCATCATCATCATCATCATCATCATTGTCGTCGTCGGGGTCGGCGTTGTTGTTGTTAGGGTTCTTCTTCTTCTTAGTCACTCATGCCGGATTCGATAATCTCAGAAATTGTTATTAAAATTATGAAATTGTTCTTGATCATGTTCTTGTTTCTTCTTCTTCTTCTTCTTCTTCTTCTTCTTCTTCTTCTTCTTCTTCTTCTTCTTCTTCTTCTTCTTCTTCTTCTTCCAAATGAATAATTGTCATATAATACATTAATAGTAACTAGGTTAGTAGAGTGGAATGGCAATATGAAGTTCGTGTCCTTTTGACCGGGTTCTATCCTATCCTATCCTATCCTATCCTATCCTATCCTATCCTATCCTATCCTATCCTATCCTATCCTATCCTATCCTATCCCGTAACTCCAAAGTCGTTGGAGCACCACAGATAATCGTTTAACCAGCGTACTCCATCTTTCTCTGTCCTCTGCAATCCCCATGGCTTCGCTCAGTGTCAAGCCAGTCCATTCTCATCTTTTTCTGTCTCCCTCTTCTTCTGCCTTTTTGCACCGTGCATTGCAGGATGGTCTTTGCAAAGCTTGATGTTCTGGTGACGTGACCATACAATCGGAGTTTCCGTTTCTTCACCACTGTAAGCAGGTCATCGTGTCGTCCAATGGCTTGTGTGATGTTATGTCGGACTTAGTCGTTGGTGATATGCTGGGTATAGGAAACGCCCAGAAGTCTTCTGTAACACCTCACCTCCATGCTTTGTATTCTTCGTTGTAGGTCTACTATGAAGGTCCATGTTTCGCAAGCGTATAGGAAGATGGAGATGACAAGGGAGCGCAGCAACCTTACCTTGGAGTGTAAACTGATGGTCTTGTCTTTCCAAATGGGCTTAAACCTTGTTAGGGCAGCAGTTGTTTGTGCGATCCTGGAGAGGACTTCCTGTCATGACCCATTGTCTTATGCAATGGCTCCTAAATATTTGAAGCTATGTACTGTGTTGAGGGATTGGCCTAGGACTTTGATGTCCATGTTGATGCCCATCGGTGTTGTTGGTCATCATTTGGACTTCTGTACAATTATTTCCATTCCACGGGCTCTGGAGGTGGTTTTAAATCTCTGTACCAGCTGTTCAAGTTCTTGTTCCTATCCAGCCGATCCAAGAATGTCATCCGCAAAAAGGAGGTTGGAGATTGCCCTACCCCATATGCGGCCAGATACAGAAGCACATCCTGCAAGCACTACGTAATTATCCTTTCTTTCTCATCTTGGGTGGCGTATATTATTTGCGGCTGTCGCGCTTTCACTGAAAAAGTAACACGAATTTTCGTTTGGTTGGCTTTAGCGACGAATTAAAATCCCAGATCCAAATGTACCAACACAAAATGGGATCAAGCTGCAACACTTGATATATTTGAACAACTGTTTTTCACAATAGCAAGTTGAATCTCTTGTGAATAACTCCAAAGAAAAACTCTTTACCGTTTTCCAAACCATACTATTATTTAGGCCACGTTCCTGAAATAACATCAGAACAACTCTAGAAGCAAGAAACATTTCGTTTAAACTTTCAACATTAAAAAATGGATGAATGTGTCATATTTAATACGTTTGTTGTTTGTTTTGTGTGTAACAGAATTCCAATGTACCAGTACAATAGGCTTGTAAGCCCCTTTTGGCCGATATGGCCTTACAAGAATATACATATTCCATGCATGAACATTTCCCAGCCAGTCCCTTTTGCCCGGCGAGAAAAATGTGTCCCTCATTCGGGCATTTAATCTTGTAGTCCATGCCCCTATTGTCAGGAGAGCCAGAGGCTCACAAGGTTTTATTGCTAATTTATATAATAATAATAATAATAATAATAATAATAATAATAATAATAATAATAATAATAATAATAATAATAATAATAAGCAACTAACATTTGTATCCCGCCAAATCTACACAAAAATAGGCGCGCACACACACACACACACAAACGCACCCACACATATACACACACAAACACACACATATCCTTGACATTTAAGAACATAAAATATCAAGGATGAGAAGAAGCAAATCCAAATAAACAGTCAGTGGGAGTGGACGGTCAAACTGGGTGGATCACTGAGGCGGAAAGGCATTACCAGTTTTGAGAGTAGTAATTACGTGTTTTTATGTATTTGTGATGCACGCGATGAACGCGATTTTCAATTTCATAATTCTATTGATCGATTAATTTATATTTTTCTGTTTTATATTTTTCATATTAATTTTTGGTTTGGAGGAAAATCATCAATAAGACAATAACATATATAGGGAATTTAGGAATGTATATAGGCTTAGTATTTAGGCCAAAATTCATTAAATTAGTAATCAATTAATTGAGCAGAAAAATGTTGTATTTCATTGTAAAATATACAATATTTATTATGTTTATTAAGAGCCAGCGGGAGCAGGGCTCACAGGCTAATGACAATGCATGTTGTGAAGACTATCCACTAAACAACTGCTTAGTGCATTCTTTGTTATTTCAATGAAAACCGAGGAGGGTGAAGCATATTTATCCTAATGTGACTTCTTATTGTTTTATTCCATCACGATTACCAATCTACTATTTTCTTCAATAGACCAGTCACCTATCTTTTTCATGAAAACGCTCCCAAAACTCATCATTTGTGTATGGGGTCTTTTGGGTCAGCTTGGAAATATTGGATGCTTTCTACCAAATGGTCACTAGGGCTTTCTATGGTATAATTATTTAGAAATGTAGGCATTTTATATGTATGTGTTTTGTTAATATTTTATAATGATGTTTATATTCTATGGTCTTTTTGAAACGGGGGTTCGATAAATTAGAGTACAACCTCAGCGTCCCATGATTGGAAGGCCTTTATTGCAAAGGGATCGGCTAGTGGAGTGCCTTCAGTGTTTTACCATTACGGTTGTTTTAGCAGATCTGTTATACGAATCAGGGGTGAGCTTTCTTTAAACCAAGTTGTGGTCCTGGTTCGGTTCTTTGCAGTCCGCTGGACCCTATAAACAATGACTAACTAGCTAACTAATTAACTAACTACATTTAAAAAAAGAGATTACTCTTATATAGCGCACTTACAAGCTCAGAGAGCTTCTCAAAGCGCTGGCCACAAATATCCAGCAATCACAAAATAGTTTGCTGAAGTCAGGATTCGAACCCACGTCGCCCGAGACGCGCGTACACAAGTCGTGCGCTCTGACGACTGAGATACCCCCGCCTCCACACATTTTTAACCTGTGTTCTGTTAACACTAGTAATGTTAGGCCTACCTGAATACAATCTTGAACGTCAACTTATTTGGAATTAGTGTCATACATAATGTTGTTTTGTTGTTGTTGTTGTTGTTTTTTTTTTTACCTTGCCTTTAATAAGCTGCTAAAATTCCTATGTAGTCATGCCTTAATTTGATGGCATGCTATTTATTTTATTATACTGTACATATTGTATTGTCGCAATACTTGTATATCTTGATAGTTTGATTGCTAGGATGTCTGAGGATGTTTCTGTGAATGAATGTTTACGTTATATCTAATATGTTATTCATTGACTATGATATTGTCCTTGTCACGTGTCATTCACATGTTTTCCATTTATCATTGAAATTAAATTTATAAAATATACTGATTATTTAAAACGATCCGTAGAGTTCAAATTTAAGTTTTAACAGAGGTTTCATCAAAAAAGTTTATGCTAAAAAAATTAGGTTAAATAGTTGCATTTTTCATTACTTATGTTTTATTCATAGATTAATCTGTAAGTATTTCGCAATTAATATATTTTAAAATGCATTCTCCGCGATGATTGCAATAAGCATATATGTTGTCATATTGCTTTCTTATTCATTCGTACATCATAAACAAGCAATAGCAATAGATTTCTTTTATATAATTATGTCGTTATATTAATCGTTGTTCATATTAACTCCTTTATTTTAATTTTAAGTTAATCTGTTTCTAATTTAATATGTTGTCTAATATCACAGATGTGAATAGACGTTAAATTAAATAAATAAATAAAGTGTCATGTGTCATGTTCATGTTATGTTGCCCACATGTCAAATATCTATGTGTAAAAATAGGGACGATAAATCATGTTGTATCTTGTATCTGTATAGTGGGGCTAGTAGGAAAACCATCGATCATTAATCAAAGCTGAAATAGCAAGGAAAACCCACATTGCAGCTATTTGTTTGCATAGCTTTTGCTGCTGTCTCAAGCATAATGTTTCAATTATCACCATGATGTAAGAAAGAGTTCAATACATGGCAGGAAACCATAACGTTATGGCTGAATCTTTGCTAGCATTGAGACTTGTTTCCTCCCTGGTGGTGTTTCAGATGATCGATGTTCAGGACATTATCATTATTATGTTTTAATACTGCTGACTTTAACGCCTTTGTACCATGCTCTATGCAGTGGTTTTTGGATTTCTAGACTTACCTGCAAATAATGTGAAATAGACGGATGAAAACAGGATCTAAACTCAAATCGCCCGGGTCGGCGACTTGCAGCATTTGAGCGCATATTCTTTTTTTTTTCTTTTTTAAAAACTTTATTATTACCGAGGTGAAATTCGTGCACTTTCATTTTCGAAAGTACAGCAGCCCCAAGTGAAGCGCTTTACCCAAGGTACATGCTGGGTGTGTTCTTGTCACCGGCACTCACCCGTCTAGGACATGAGCGTCAGGATCTTTAAAGTCCGTTATGATGGAATGCATGCGACACAGACTAGACCTCGGTTTATACTCTCATCCGAAGGAGCAGGAAACGGGAGTAAAGTGTCTTTCCCAAGGACACAACACTATGCCCCGGCCTGGGCTCGAACTCGGGACCTTCAGATCCGCAAGCCAACGCTCTAACCATTCGGCCACCGCGCCTCCCTCTGATGACCAAACGGCTGGTCGACTGTGGATGGGGAAGATTATAGAAGGAACCTATCGGGTGCTGGGTGTATTTGTGTAGACGGCACTCAACAGTCTAGGACATGAGCGTCAGGATCTTTAAAGTCCGTGCTATGGAATGCGTGCGTTCTCAAACTACATCTTTAGTCCTTTACCCTGTCCTAACCACAGGCACTTGTATCTGGATATGCGAGCGCCTAAGCCTATTATTGTATGAATAATAAATAATACTGCTTCTCAAGAGAAGGGAGACGTGGCCTAGGCATAGGCGCTCGCGGGTCCAGATACAAGCGCCTGTGGTTCTAACTGACAACTAACACAACCAACTTAGCTATGTGTTGCCCATGCAATGAGAGTTTGTGACTCGCGATTGTTATGAGAATTATTTTGCCTTTTGAATGACATTTGCAACAGTCTGCTGCGATCAACACACGCCTTGCAGTGTGGGCACTTGCAAGTACATGCGATCGAAGATACAGCAGATCGCTCTGTGCGGTTTGCAAGTACGGAATACTAACTTACTGGTACTACAACTAAATTAAAATGAATAAGTTTGGGTTTTTTGTTGTTATATATAGCGCTTTGTTAGCTCCCACAGCTGCTTAGGACGGTGGCCAAAATACAATCAACGAAAGAGTAGGTCTACATGTTCAGAGATTTGGCGTGCTCATTTTGAGTAAGGGCTTTCTTTACTATCTAACTCAATCTTCTCAAGGCGCTAACTTGCTGCTTGACAGGATTTAACTAAATTAACTACTACCACGGTGTTTCCGGCTTTGGTGCAGCTCTCTATACTGAGAGTTTGGATCAAGTTTGAATCGAAAAGGAATAACGACGAGTTGTTTTTCGATACGTGATAAACAGCAGAATCATA
The DNA here is from genome assembly GCA_036898135.1 of Oncomelania hupensis. Taxonomy (NCBI): domain Eukaryota; kingdom Metazoa; phylum Mollusca; class Gastropoda; order Littorinimorpha; family Pomatiopsidae; genus Oncomelania; species Oncomelania hupensis. Next base: position 51,504,554 of record CM072527.1, read on the forward strand.
AGAAGACGGTGAACTGATGTTGTGTCTCTTAGGATGGACTGGCATTGACATTGTGATCCAAGCATAGAAGAAGAAAAAGGGAAGAATGAGATGAAAAAGAAGAAGAAGAAGAAGAAGAAGAAGAAGAAGAAAACAAGGAGAAGAAAAAGAAGAACAAGGAAAAGAATAAGGAGGAAGAGAAGAAGAAGAAGAAGAAGAAGAAGAAGAAGAAGAAGAAGAAAGAAGGAGAAGAAGAAGAAAAAGGAGGATAAGAAGAAGAAGAAGAAGGAGAAGAAAAAAGAAGGAGAAGAAGAAGAAGTAGAAAAAGGAGGAGAAGAAGAAGAAGAAGAAGGAGTAGAAGAAGAACAACATACGAAAAAAGTCAAACAACAAGAGAATAAAAAGAAGAAACAAATAAAAAAGAACAACAACATCAACGACTATCCCAAAGTAGAGATGGCTTCGCTTATTATTCTTATAATAATGACATTGTTGTACCACGTCTATTTAATTTGGCAAGTGCAAACATACGATTTGTCTACCTGTGATCGTTTAAAACGATGTCCGAAGGGCATTATCCACGAAGGTCCATCATCGAACTTCAGAATCGTACGGTCGGTTTTGGAATGTGCTGTCAGGTAATGGGTTTATTTAGTTTCTTTCAATGAATTAATTAATTAATTACTTAATGTGTGTAAATAAATAAATAATTATTTAATTCCTATCCTATCCTATTGTATCCAAGAGTGTAGGCTCGTGGTCCTGTCTTTCCACATGGTCTTCAACCTTGTAAGAGCAGCAGTTGTTTGTGCGATCCTGGAGAAGACTTTCTGTCGGGAAACATTGTCTGATACAAGGGCTCCTAAATATTTGAAGCTATGTACCGTGTTGAGAAATTGGCCTTGGACTTTGATTTCCCGTGTTGATGCCATTGGTGTTGTTGGTCATCATTTTTGGTCTTCTCTGCACTGATTTCCATTCCAAAAACTCTAGAGGTAGTGTCAAGCCTCTATACCAGCTGTTCAAGTTCTTGTTCCTCTCCAGCCAACTCATCAATGTCATCCGCAAAATGAAGTTTGGAGATTGCTCTACCCCCTTATGCTGACGATGCCTTCGTGGTCTGCAAGGGCGTCTGGCATGATGCGCTCCAGGAAGATGTTGAAGAGTGTTGGAGAGAGTAGGCATCCTTCACGCACACCGTATGTTGTTCTAAATCAGTTTCCAATGGCGCTGTTGTGGAGGACTGCACTGGTAGCCTTGTCTTACAAGCTTTTGGTGACTTCAATAATGTTAGGGCTGATGTTGTACATTCTCATGGTTGCCCACAGAGCTTTGTTGATTCATTAATTCGATAATTTATTTCGAACTTGGCAATACTATTTCAGTCTTGCCCATATTGTTTCTTCCAAAAGATTTGAAGCGAGTTATTTTTGTCGTTGTTCTCGTTATTGCTTTTGTAGTTTTGAAACATACGGGCCAGATTGGAGACTTTGACTGAACTGAACACCTATTTGCTTATTTATGTAAATATTTTGTTTTATTCTATCAATCAATCAATCAATCAATCTATCTATCGATCGATCGATCGATCGATCGATCGATCGATCGATCTATCTATCAATCTATCAATCTATCAATCTATCTATCAATCTATCAATCTATCAATCTATCTATCTATCTATCTATCGATAAATAGATAGATAGAACTTACTCTATTTTAATGATGGACGTATTTTGCGTTGTATGTGTCAATAGTTGCAGCTCGTCACACACATGTGTAGCAGTCAATGTGTGTCCGACTGAAAATCATTCCAGAATAAACTGCAGTCATATTTGCACTGGCGCCAGCTGCACTGATCTAGTATCTGCATCTTCAGAGCAATGCTTCTTTATGACTAAGGTAAGATTTGTTGGTGAATTATTGTCGTCGTCGTCGCTGTCATCATCATCATCATCATCATCATCATCATCATCATCATCATCATCATCATCATCATCATCATCATCATCATCATCGTCAATTCGTCATCATTAATTTCTGTTAAATTTGTTTTACGATTTTTGACAGTCATTTCTAACAGAGATTGCCACAACACCACCAGTTCTGACAACTCAATCTTCGGTAGAAAAAACTACACAGCAAGAGGCGACAACTCGGAGTACTCTACAAATCACTACACAGCACGTGGCGACAACTCAGGGTACCTTACAAATCACTACACAGCAAGAGACGACAACTCAGGGTACATTACAAAGCACTACACAGCAAGAGACGACAACTCAGGGTACTTTACAAATCACTACACAGCAAGAGACGACAACTCAGGGTATCTTACAAATCACTACACAGCAAGAGACGACAACTCAGGGTACCTTACAAATCACTACACGGCAAGAGACGACAACTCAGGGTACCTTACAAATCACTACACAGCAAGAGACGACAACTCAGGGTACCTTACAAATCACTACACAGCAAGAGACGACAACTCAGAGTACCCTACAAACAACTACACAGCAAGAGACGACAACTCAGGGTACCTTACAAATCACTACACAGCAAGAGACGACAACTCAGAGTACCCTACAAACAACTACACATCAGCAGGCGACAACTCAACCGGAAACCACGACACCGATGGTGTGTCAAAATGGCGGCACCTCCAATGGCACTCACTGTATATGCACGCTTCAGTATGCTGGAACTTATTGTGAGCGTTACATCAGAGGTAGGAAAATGTCATGCCTGACTCGGTAGTGTTTGTCCTATAAGTAGCAGAGTTAATTTTCCCATAGGAATCGACTATCTATCATGATTCTTTAATAGGGTTTTTATTAGTATAAAATTTAGTAAAAGATGAAGTTCTCCTGTTATTTTTTTTCTTTCTTTTCATCAACATATCAGCCGCGTTTGATTTGTGAAATGAACCTTTTCTCCGTCAAAGTCTGTCCTCCGTGTTCGCGTTCGTTTTCTTGACATTCAGGGAATTAAATATTACCTCAAGTTAAGGCCAAGAGAAAGAATTTACAAGGGTAAATTCTCTTCACTTTATAATGTTCCTCAAGGTCCGTCCTTCAATCTCTACTGTTTTCAATATACTGTACACACAACCAACGGCATCATCAGACATGATTTTGATAAAGCTACCTTGAATGCATTGATGTAAACTTTCTCTCCTCTTGTGTTTCTGTCTGATCCGTAAGTGTTTACACGGCAGTAAATATTTATACTGTTTTCCTTTCCTGGGTCTATCCGGGCATATAAATAGATGTGATTAAGTTTTTGCTATTCTATTTTTGTCTTTTTGGTCATTTTGTACATAGTTGTAAATAGTTCTTACTTTTACTGTTCCGTCTTTTGGTGTATCGTAACAAAAGCGATGTTTGATCGAGTGCATGTATTTTTATGTATTGACTATGTAAAGCGCGGTGAGTCTGGTCGTAGGCTGGAATACCCGCTATATAAAATCCCGTTATTATTATTATTATTATTATTATTATTATTATTATTATTATTATTATTATTATAAACTTGCTGAAAGTAAAACACATTGCTGTAAGTTAACTAACGTTTAGTAAAATTCGATTATATAATGTTGGCATTGCTTCGCCTGAACTGATTCATAATAATTTCCCTACAACTGAACTGACTTCGTAATAGTTTTCCTATTAATGGTAGATTGTCTGGAAGCAGCGGCAAAGGGTGGAACCAACAGCACCTTGAGCGGAGCCTACTACATTCAACCCATCGCTTCTTCTTACGCCTTCTTGGTAAGATCTTTATCCTCTGTTTTCAACTGTGTGTCTTATAAAGTGCCAAACTCTGGATAATTTCGAAATTTGGTATTACGGAAAAAATAAAGTTGCTTGTATTATATTGTAATGTATTGTATTGTGTTGTATTAAATATTGCCGGGTTTACCTAGACCGCTGTGTTTTTTGCAGGTAATTTGCAAATTTCCAAACGGAATCCACGACGTTTTTAACCGCCGTTTTAGTGACTTCTCCCCTGCCAACTGGGCTGAGGCTCGGGATGGGTTTGGTACCCCTATGGACCAGGTTACTACAGGTGGTGCGGCCACTCAGTGGTACTTCCTTGGGCTGGAGAAGCTACATTTGCTGACCCGGCAAGCCGACCACACTTTCGTCTTTTTCTTCCAGTACAACTCTGGCACACAGGGCTGCGCCAACTACAACAAAATGTCTGTTGGTGAGTCTTGAACCTCTCACCATGCATGAAAAATGTTCCTCTCTCCCACTTTCGCCTTGAGCAGTTCAAGAGGTTAATGCATGCGCTATAATTAAAAGATCTATTACTTTACTGTGATTTCACATGTTCTCCTCAACCAGTTGTTACGATCGAGACGCGCACGATAGATCCGATCATTTTGTTTTGCAAATGATAGCGTGTACCTTTGATTTGATGAGTTTATTTTGATTGGGTGTTATTTCGTCATGCTGGAATATTCGAAGTTTTTCTCGACTGGAGAGAGGCTATGTAAGTAATGCACTGTCTGCTTGAAAAGTGATTTTAAATGATCTTTGTAGTAATTTTCGGAAAGTGGTCTTATATATTATCGTAGAGCAGTGAACAGGAAGTTCAAACCTGGCAACTGGTGCTAGTAACAGCTGGTGCTGCTATCGACGCATCACAACAAGTTGCTGACGCAGTGGAAAGGCCCATACGAAGTGGAGGCAGTGGTAGTGATCAACGACTACATTGTGGAGGTCGGTCAGCATTCCAAGATATACCACGCCAATCTCCTTAAGCTGTACGTGGAAAGGCCACCAGAGACTGTACACGCAACAACAGCAGAGTAGACTGACGACAGCTTTGACAGCGAGGAACTGTGGGATCTTGGAGACTTCCACAGCAAAGAAGGCATTGAGGATGTTAAGATAGGACCTAGCCTGACGGAGGGTCAAAAGATGGAGCTCAAGGACTTTTTGGACGAGTTTCCCCATAATTTAATTGATTACCCAGGTTCTACGACTTTGATCGAACATGAAGTCCACCTTACTTCAGACATTCCCGTTCGATCCAAACCCTTCCCAATCCCTTTTAAGACCTGCAAATCCTTCAAGAAAGACATCGATGAGATTATGAAGATGGATATCATCAGGAAGTCCAGTTTCCCCTGCGCGTCCCATGTCGTGGCGAAGGACGGGAGCAACAGAGTATGCATCGACTACAGGAAGATTAACAAGGTCACCGTCTTCGACCCTGAACCGATGCCTACAGCAGCACACCTGTTCAACGTTCCGTCGATTATCGGGGACGGGGGGAGTAAAATCTACTCAAAGATTGACCTCACATAGGTTATTGACAAGTTCCCGTGCGTCAACAGGACATACTAAAGACTGCTTTTATAATCCTTGATGGAACGTACGAGTGCCTAAGAATGCCCTTTGGCATGTCAACAGCGGTGCTACTCTGAAGAGAGGAATGAGGAAGATGCTCAAAGGAATGGACAACGTCGTATGTTACCGGGTCGACCTGTTAGTCCACACCCAGACCTTGAAGGAGCATCTGAAGACATTGAGGGAGCTGTTTCACGGTCTAACAGAAGCCAACCTGACCGAGAGACCCAGCTAGTGCATTCTTGGAATTGACAACGTCGACTTCATCAGACATTCGATGGAAGAAGGAAGCAATCGAGGGTGCACTAACTCCAGGAAAGTCTACGAGATCACTGTCTTTGACCCTGGGCCGATGACTGTGATGATATTCTGGGGAAGATACGTTTATATTACTAGGGGGTAAGACTTAATGATAGATGGGCGATGTGCTACCACTATCGATCGTTCTTTTACCAGAATTCCAAAGTTGTGTGAGAGACAGATCACGGCACTTTGGTCACATAAAATTTATATTTGTTCTCGGGCGTTTTTTTTAGTATCATTTGGCTCAACTTGAGAACCGGTGATGACTAATCAAAAGACTAGATTATTATGTCTCGAGAGAAGAAAACTAATAGCTACACAACAATACAAATAGAATGACACCAGTCGTATGTATGTGATTTCACTTTTTATATATTCAACACAAACTTTAACATTTCTGCATTAACCGGTAAATTAATAATTAATATAGTTCAAAGTGCTGGGAAAGTTCTTTAGCAGGTTTTCTTCATCCTGTGCTAACTGCTGTTACGATTTTCACTGTTCGTAGTTTTCTAAATGTTTTATGGGTCTTCTAGGCTTCTCGAGGGTAGAACTCAGTTCATTTGCGGGTGACTTATCTACTCTGGCGGTGAGTCGGGTCGCCCTTATAGCTGTGAGGTTCGGACGTGGCCAGGTAGACTCTTGATTGTTCTCCTTTGGTGCCACGGGAGCGAAGGTCAGGCGTTCGTCTCCACAAACCTTATGATCCCAGAGCCGACTTGTAGACTCTGGGACTCGTGAAATCGTCTTTTACGTCTCTAGCACTCTCTTGATGAGATGGAGATAGACGGACACTGCAGTTTGTTCCTTTGGTCGACCCTCACAGCTGGACAGTTCGTTTGCGACTGACTAGCTAAGATTGGGGCCCAAAGATATGCAAGAGTTCCTAGTAGTCTTCTGACCAATCGTTTAGCTCTCGTTTTCGTCAATCTCGCATATACGGGATTTTACGGTTTCAGTTGGAATATTTTTCACACCTATCCTAGTTACCGGACACTTATAATTATCCTGGAATAGGAGTGTCAGACGTAGAGTGGAGGATAGATGCAATAACGATTACGCGGAGCCTGGGCTACTTAGTGTCTAAGTTACTTTGGTCACAGTGAAGTAGGCTATTTAACAGGGACGAGGTTATGGTCAGTTTTGGCTTAAGTATGCTATTTAGTCTTGGATCGCTAAGTCTGTTAGATGGTATCGGAACGGTTGGCGGGGTGACTGTCTCAAGGAAGTTAATTTGACATGTGTTGGCTGCTTTTTAGATAACTGTTGTATTAACGTCCAGTTTCATTCGATGGTATCTATTTTTCTCTAAGCTAATTTCCTACATTGTGTCGTCACTATTTCTGCTGTTACAATGACAACCGTAACAGACGAGGGCATCGGTTCAGTGCGGATGAAAGAACATTGACAGTATCCAGACAGACCAAAATAAGTTTCAGGATTTTGTGCATTTGAGTCTCAATGTTGTTGACAAAAATTGTGTAATTAATTCTTCTTGTGTAGGAGGCTAATGTTACGATTGAGTCGGGCATGATAGATCTGATCATTTTGTTTTGCAAAGCATGCAGTGATAGCCTGTATTTACCTTTGATTTAATTTTGTGTTGTTGTTAAAAGAAGCTTTGTATAAGTTGATTATTTTTGTCCGTCGATATTGTTGATAATTTTCTGGAATTACTTGTTTATTATTGATCGAATTTTCCAGATTTTACGAGTAACAGCTGGTCGAATCATGTAGATTCGTAAACATTATGTGACGTAAGACAGTGCGTAGTTCCGGGTACGAGCTTTATTTTGATTGGGTATTATTGCGTCATGCTGGAATGATCGAAGTTTTTCTAGATTGGAGAGAGGCTATATATAAGTAATGCACTGTCTTCTTGGAAATTGATTTAAAGTTATCTTTGTAGTGATTTTCGGAAAGTGGTCTTGTATGCAGTTGTTGATGTTTGCTGAATAAAGTTGGAAAACTTTATACGACGACTCCTACCTTGTTGCAGAGTGAAAGGTTGCGTGTATAAACGAATTCGAGTTAAACTTAGCAAGATTTAATCATGGAGGCTGAATCGACTACTGATAAATACCGTGTAACACCAGTCCTCCATCACTACTAGCTTGGCCCTTTGACTTTAGCTACGAGTGGTGTGATAATGATGATGATGACGATGATAATGATGATTATGATGATGATGATGATCATGATGATGATGATGATGATGATGATGATGATGATGATGATGATGATGATGATGATGATGATGATCATAATAATAATATAATAATAATAATAATGGTGATGGTGAGGATGATGTCTTGGAAAGCGCAATTTTTTACGAATATCATACACAAGGCGGATATGAAATATTGTAGAGAGAGATGAACATTGATCCAAATAAGGAAAGGCTAGTATGTCGGCATTGCTCCAGCTTCAGATTTTTTTTAAAGTAGTTGGATGGTTGAGGTACGATTGAGAAGTTAATGGGTTAGTCAGTCAATTAATGACATTTCCTGGTGACAATTTCCTTGCAAACAAAACGTGTTCCTTTGCCAGGTAATGAATCAACGTCTTACCAGCTCATCTACAGTACCTTTCACGACAACGCTTGCGGGGCGGCGGACAACGGATTGAACACAACCCTGCCGTTGTTGTTTGGGACGCAGGATCGGGACACCCCCAATGGCTGCGTGCAGAAAAGAGGCGCCCAAGGATGGTACAATGAGAAATGTGTCGGGACCAGCGTATTTGCATCACCGCTGATGTGGCCTGTATTAAAAGCTAACGTTACACTGGACTCCATGAAGATTCAGATCACAAGGAAAAGCGACTTCTTTAATCTATAAACTCCAGACTGTTACATAGAGAATTATATCACTACTACTACTACTACTACTACTACTACTACTACTACTACTGCTACTACTACTACTACTGCTACTACTACTACTAGAAAAAAATAATGTATAATATGTACACGTGTCACAACTACAACTATTAACCACCACTACTACTACTACGTCTACTATTACTGTACTAGTACCACTACCACTACTATTACTACTACTGCTACTAATACTAATACTATTACTACTACTAGAAAAAGATTAATTTGTAATATGTATACGCCTCAACTACTACAACAACAACTGCTACTACTACTACTACTACTACTAGAAGAATACTTTGCACACGCCTCACAAGACGCAGTTATCAGATAATTACGACAAAAGATAAGAATACTTGTAGTTTTTAACTACGTAAAACAATGACGGGATATTGGTGCGACATTTCCAAAATAGCACAACAATCATTTCTCATCCCTTTCTTCCTCTGGCATTACTATTATGTACACACCACAGTAAAAGCCCAGTCAGATTTACCCATTAAATCATAAAAATTTTTCCATGTGATTTAATCTCTTGATTGATCGCACGAAGCAACCGGTCACACGCTAAAAAATATGAGAGATATAAAGTCAAAACTTGGTTTCGGCCTTGCCAAAAACATGTTTTAAAAAAAGGTCATCGTACAATGGGTTTATAATTAACCCATAATATCCAACAACATTGGGTTATTTGATAATACATGAGAGCTCACGTGAAGGCCAAGATCATCCCAAGGTTAAGGTCACTGAAGATCAAGGTCATCCCATGATAACATTTTTTGGCATAATACAACTTTTGCTGTAGTTTATTTGATTCTACATAAGTCTGTTTGGAACCGGAAGTCAAGGTCATCTCAAGGTCAAAACCATAGAAAGATCAAAGTCGGAATTACTTTGCATGTTAATGCCACCGTTTCTTTTTATTTTTCAGGGCACTCATTTTCAAGCTAAATATTGCAAGTTCCATAAGGTACACGCGAATGATACCTTTATTTACATATCACTTTACACAAAAACAAAAACACACACAAAAAAATTATTGTAAAAGGTTTGACAGTCTTTTGTTGTATGTTTTTTTTGTTTTTTTAACTTTTGATTCGTCCCCTTTATCTCTCGGTATCTTCATAATGACATTGAATTATTCCTTGTTTATAAATGTCGCTGCCATGACATTTACCAATATTGTTTCCTTCATTATTATTGCGCGCTACTTTTCTTTGTTTAATATCCGTTCCACAATTCAACACGCAATCTTACAGTCCTCGTGCTCAAACTCGGAGCTGAACCTGGTTTTCCAATGTATGAACACTGTTTCGCCTCGTGTTGATTGTTCAATCAACAACATAACTTGTGTGTGATGTTTTGGGCCATTTTTACAGGGAGTTGTTGTCCACTTTCTGTCCATACTGTCCATACTGAACATGTCCTACCTGCATAGTGGCACAGGGCTCGACTGGCACACCGATGGACCAGGTTCAAATCTAGTGGCGGGCAAGATGAAAGTGGTCTATTACGATTGCTATGGCGGTTCAGTGTTGATTTACCCACTCTTCCCTGGGAAGATTACTTTGGTTTGCTGTATGGCCTGTGATAGGTGTAGAGGTTAAGTCTTCTATTTGGGAATCTGGATACCCCACTGTCACATGCAAACGTTTTGTAGATAATATTGTTCCTGTTGAACGATGGGTCAGTAATAATAATAATAATAATAATAATAATAATAATAATAATAATAATAATAATAATGATAACTTTTTTTTTATATAGCGGGTACTCCAGCCTACGACCAGACTCACCGCGCTTTACAAAGTCAATACATAAAAATACAAGCACTCGATCAAACATTGCTTTTGTTACTATACACCAAAAGACGGAACAGTAAAAGTAAGAACTATTTACAACTATGTACAAAATGACAAAAAAGACAAAAATAAAATAGCAAAAACTTATTCACAGCTAATTATATGCCCGGATAGACCCAGGAAAGGAAAACAGTATAAGTATTTACAGCTGTGTAAACACTTACGGATCAGACAGAAACAAAAGAGGAGAGAATGGCAGCGGGATACAAATCAGTCTGAATAATGCAGTTTGAAGAGGTGGGTTTTGAGGGCCTTTTTGAATGCCTGTGTTGATTGTATGTTGCGGATATGGGAGGGAAGGGAATTCCACTTCAGTAACAAGAATTCCGGACGTGTCGAATCATAAAACTAGTGCAATAGATCTAACTCTTATATCTTCTGAATTAGCTGTTAACACTTCATGGTCAACATCAGGGGAAACCCTAGGTAGTGATCACTTACCTATCACTCTTGCTTTAAATGATAAATTCGAAGATGATGATGCTGGTGTTGAAGACAAGATTCCAAAATCTATGTATAATAAGGCAAACTGGGAAGATTTTCAGGTCGTTCTGAATGTATACAATACTAAAGCAGTGGAAACAGCAGATATTAATATATTTTATTCCAATTTTGTAAGTAAAATTCTTAGAGCAGCAGATAACTCAATTCCTAAAGTAATAAATAAAGGTTACAAGAAATATTCAGGAAATGCAAGGTGGAATAAAGATTGTGAACAAGCCGTTTTTAAAAAGAAAGACTGTTTCAAAAAATGGTTAAAAGATAAAAATGAAGAAAATCACATGAATATGAAGCGTAAAAAATTCAATAGAATAAAATAATTGCTCAGGCGAAAAAGAGTTATTGGATTGAATTCAGCCTAAAAGAAGTTTCGGAATCTAAAGATATTTTTAAAGTGTGGAAATAAAGATAAACAAATAAAAACCGGTACTAGTCTTCAACAATACCCAGTAAAAATTGAAAACAATACCTTCTCTAGTTCCTTGGATAAAGCTGAAGCGTTTTTAAAAATATTTAGTAACAATAGTATATTAAAAAGTCTGAGTGAAAATCATAGAATATTCAGAACAGAAGAAGACGCTAAAGAGGAATATTCTGACTCACCGAATAATGAAGAGCATTACATTAATTCATCATTAACTTATTTTGAATTCATTGAAGCATTAAATTCATTTCAAACAAACAAGTTTGCTGTTGGTATTGATGGCATTTCTTATCAAATGTTGACGCACTTGCCTGCAACTTGGAAGCAATTACTTCATTCATTTTATCAAAAATGTTGGTTAAATGGCACTCTACCAGATTCCTGGAAGCAGTCGGTTGTAGTTCCCATCCTGAAACAAGGCAAACCTAGGTTATTATTAGATAGCTATCGGCCAATAGCACTGACGTCTCATGCTGGTAAAGTACTTGAAAAAATAGTCCTTAACAGATTGCAGCATTTCTGCGAAAAGAACTCAATTATTCCAGTAAATCAAGCAGGTTTTCGCAAAGGCAGATGTGCAACAGATCATTTGGTTAAATTATCAGCACAAATAAAAAGACAAATTGCTCGTAAAAAGTCAACTTTGGCAACCTTCTTTGATGTCCGCAAAGCGTACGACAGTGTTTGGCATGCACGACTGTTGTATAAATTGAAAAAAAATGGAATATCTGGAGCTATGTATGGCTACATCAAAAGTTTTTTTTATCACAGAGTTATATATGTACTAGGGTAGGTAAGGTATATTCTTCATTAAAACAAATTGATATGGGGATTCCTCAAGGTTCTATTATTGCTCAGATTTTATTTTCCCTTCTGATTCATGACCTTCCAAGTGATATGTTGAAACACACTAACGTGGTACACTATGCTGACGACATAGCTATTTGGATTAACACAAGTTTGTGGAAAAATACTGGTAAAAGAGTAGTAACACACATCCAAAATATTTATCAGTTAGAGCTAAATAAAATTAATTCTTATATGATAGCAAATGGGCTTGAATTTTCTGCTGAAAAAAATATGTTTAATATTATTTAACAATGGAGCTAATCCAGACATTTTACCAATACTTGAAATTAATAGCAAAATATTATCTTATGCAGATAAGGTAAAATTTTGGGTGTGTATTTCACATCCAAATTAAATTGAAAAACACACATAGATTATTTGATTAGCAAGGCAACTCAGAGATTAAATTTCTTAAAGCTGTTGTGTACGCAGGTTGGAGTCAAGATAATAATACTTTATTACATTTGGACAATACCTTAGTAAGGTCAACACTAACTTAAGGTCAAGAAGTGTATTTTTCTGCAAGCAAATATTTACCGGAAAAATTACAAAGCATAGATAGTCGAGCAATTAAAGCAGCCTTAGGTGTTCCTGTTCATTCAAGTACACAAAAATCGTATATAGAAGCTTGTTTTTTAGGTTTCTTAGAACAACTAAAACTAAATGTCTCAAAGTATGTTATTAGAAGTTTGTCAGTGTCTAATTCAAATAGAGAAGAAATTCTAATAGACTGTAATTTGGATTACCCAAGTAAAGCAAGAGAAATTCCATACCTTCTACCAATTAGAATTTATGTTAGTGATATTTTTGAAGCATGTCACATCAATCTAAATGGTATTAAACCGCCTCCCATTAATTCCTACAATTCCTTTTTGGGAGCACTTAGGTGCAAACTTTAATATTGATTTTACTTTAACAAGAAAATCTGAAAATATCAATCAGTTGGTGAGTGAAGTTAGGGAGCATTTATCTACTACATATAAAAGTCACTTAAAAATATATACAGATGGGTCTGTTTTAAAATCGTCTGAAGCTAGTGCTGGTATTGTTATACCTGATTTAAAAGTTGAGAAATCTTTTTACATTAGTAAAAATGTCTCAATATTTACAGCAGAGTTGTTTGCCATACTACAGGCATCGCAATGTATTTCTGATTATCCTCTTACGTTTTTTTCAAATTTTATTTTGTGTGGATTTCAAAGCTGTTCTTCATTCATGGCAAAAGTGGCATTGTAAGAATCGTTCTGATTATTTATTTGAAATTAAAGCATTAATTTATACTTTGCGGATAAGGGAAGCTGATGTCTATTTTTATTGGGTTCCATCCCACTGTGGTCTTTTCTGGAACGAAAAAGTAGACATTCTGGCCAAGAACGGAGCACAGAAAATTAAATGCATAGTTCAGCATCCTGAACTTGAGCTCTCTGCTCATGAAATGATATCTGTAATTGAAAATTATATGCGTTCATCTTTAAGTTGTAGAGCTCGCTCCAGACTTTCCTTGTTCAAGACACATAAGTAGGATTATTCACAAACTGAGGGCGAATTCGTGGAATACCAAGTTTTCTAAGAATATTTTGTGTATTTGCTGGCAAAGATTATTTGTGGAACACATTGTACGACTTATTTATGGAATGGAAAAAAGTGCAGAGAATACCAAAATGATGACCAACAACACCAATGGCATCAACACGGACATCAAAGTCCAAGGCCATTCCCTCAACACAGTGCATAGCTTCAAATATTTAGGAACCATTGTATCAGACAATGGGTCCCGACAGGAAGTCCTCTCCAGGATCGCACAAACAACTGCTGCCCTGACAAGGTTGAAGCCCATTTGGAAAGACAGGACCATCAGTCTACATTCCAAAGTAAGACAGCTGCGCTCCCTTGTCATCTCCATCTTCCTATATGCTTGCGAAGCATGGACCCTCACGGCAGATCTCCAACGAAGAATACAAAGCATGGAGATGAGGTGCTACAGAAGACTTCTGTTCATTTCCTATACCCAACACATCACCAACGACGAAGACCGACAGACCATCACACAAGCCATTGGACAACACGATGACCTGCTCACAGTGGTGAAGAAACGGAAACTCCGATGGTATGGCCACGTCACCAGATCATCAGGCCTTGCAAAGACTATTCTGCAAGGCACAGTGCAAGGAGGTAGAAGAAGAGGGAGACCGAAAAAGAGGTGGGAGGACGACCTTCGAGAATGGACTGGTTTGACAATGAGCGAAGCCATCAGGGCTGCTGAGGACAGAGAAAGATGGAGTATGCTGGTTAAACGATCATCTGTGGTGCCCCTACGACCTCCGGGTTACGGGACAGGATAGGATAGGATAGGATAGATAGCAATCAATGGTGGGTATAGACATTAAACTTCACTGTTCAGTCGTTACACACGTATGGATAGCAATCAATGTGCGATAGGTTTTGTGTGAGTTTTTTTTTTCCCTTATGGGTATGTGCTGCTCATTATAATGCAGTGTGTGAAATTCCTTTACATTACACAACTCACTATAGATCTTGTGTCCTTCTGTCAGCTGGGTTGTTTTGTTTCCACTCCGTAGAAGCGTGTGTGTGTGAGGGTGTGTGTGTGAGAGAGAGAGAGAGAGAGTAGGAGAGGAAAGTTGGTAGACTTTGTGCGTGTGTGTCCACACGTATGCGTGAACATATATGTGTGTATACCTATGTACGCGTGTGCACATGTCTACATGCGTGCCTCTAGGAATGAGTCCATGCATGTGCGTGCGCGCTTGTGTGTGAGCGCACAGCAGTTCCACCCAAGCCATGGCCACAAATCTCCCTTTACTTACACCTGGTAGTACGGCCCAACACGCCCTTTCCCTGTGTCCCTCCTTTTGCTCTTTGGGACAAGGACAGTTTCAAACGAACATTTGACCTTTGTCCAATGAACTTTTGACTTTGAGCTAATCCGGCTCCTGTCGGCGGCATACGCGATGGGATTGCCACCTTGCTGGCGAAGTATAAAGGGGGAGAACCTTTGCACATGCTCAACAGCAGTTGTCAATCCTGGTTTCCGGTGTTTAGACCAGAAGCGTGAGTCGTCTGTCAACATGAAGGGAGGTAATGTGTACACGCTTGTCAAAAGTTGCCTTCTTCTTATTATTGTTGTCGCCTGCTGTTGAAACTTTCTGTATTTGTGTTTGTGTGTGTGTGTTTGTAGATCCAGATTAGTTTGTAGATAAATCTTGATTTTGTTCCCCGCCGTCAATGGGTTTTGTTTAGAAAAAAAACATGTAGATATAATTTGATTTTTTTAAAAACAAAATATGTTCCTGCCTTAACGTTTTTATGTTTACCTTCTGTTTATTAAAAAAAAAAAAAAGAATTTGTACGTTTAAAAACGTCAACAAATGAAAAAAAAAATCTTGTAGATATTACTTTGTGTTCATTTTTTCTTTGTTTCTTTTTTTGATAGAAAATAGTTGTTTGCTTATTTTCAATGACAAAAAGGAATCTTGTAACAGAACGACAAATAATAGGGGTTAAATAATATAACACACAACAGATTAATGGATTGCCTATTTATGTATTTCGTTAAAACGCGTCGTCAGCAGTTACAAGACATCTTGTTACACAATCATTTCAATAAAGTATTTAATACATTGACCGTTTCCTTGCTCTTTGTTTGTTTTTGCTTTCAACTACTGTTAAAAATGCTTATATGTGTAACATAAGTCATCATCAGGTTTCTTTGCTATGTTGCTGCTAGTTATGTTGTTGTTGTTGTTTTTAAATTACTGCTTATTTATTTATTTATTTATTTATTTATTTATTTATTTATTTATTTATTTATTTATTTATTTATTTATTATTTATTTTTTACATGTTGAGACACGCTGTCACTGAATTACTAAAATGAATTAAAAAATAAAGGAGAGAAAATCATAGTTTGACCTAACTTGTGACCTCCAAACATGTTTAATTACCACTGCGCCTATATATGTAATTATATGTATTTATACACAATATACACTATTTTAGTACCCCAATAGCAATCACAGGGAAATTTGTTTGCAGTGAACGTCATAAGATAATAAGTAATAAAACATCAAAGATAACAATGCAGTAGCCATCCGTACAAGCAAAATGACCTCCCGACATTTAGTCATCCAGGTCGGGAGACATCAATGCAAATATGGAGCTCAACACATACATCTAACACACATACACGCGCCTCAAAGTTCTGGAAATGAATTGTTAATAATTACATGATTTTATTTTAAATTCACCCATTTTATTTTTCGTTTATTTATTTATCGCTATATTATATTATTTATTGATGTAATTATTTATTGTTTAATTTTCAGCAAGCGGAATGATCACTACGCCGCTGTTTGTGCTGCTCCTGATCTCTGCAACAACGGCTCAACGTGAGTATCGCAATCCATCTTCAGCCCCGATGTTTTAGATGGTGTTGTAATGCCAGTCTCTTTTGATCACAACGCGAATAACAAACACATAAACACAATGTCTAACTCACGATAAAAGATGACAATTTGTTAATATCGTATGGGCTTTGCCTCTGGTATTTGCGGAATTGACTAAACGTGGTGTCCGAGAATTTAAAAAAAATCGCCAACATCATCATCATCATCATCATCATCATCATCATCATCATCATCATCATCATCATCATCATCATCATCGTCATCATCATCATCATCATCATCATCATCATCATCATCATCATCATTATCATTATCATCATCATCATCATCATCGTCGTCGTCATCATCATCATTATCATCATTATTATCGTTCTTGATCCTCATCATCACCGCCAATCATCATCATCATCATCATCATCATCATCATCATCATCATCATCATCATCATCATCCTTCATCGTCATCATCCTCCATCGTCATCATCCTCCATCGTCATCATCCTTCTATCACTTTCCTTGTGTGATCATTTTGCAGAATGCCAGAACATGAACTTGTACCCTGTGGCCAATGATTGTCGGCTGTACCAGGTGTGTCACGGCGGGGCTCTTTTGGCTCCACAGTCCTGCGCACCTGGCACCTTTTTCTCCAGTCAAACCCGAGAGTGCGTGTGGCTGTCTGAGGCAGGCCCACAGTGCCAGCAACAAATACAACAGCGTGAGCGCTTTCCACCTTTGCAATGATCTTATTTTAAATCCTTACCCTGGCATGATTACCTAACATTCATGAACTGAAAGACATTGTTCTCCGTTAAAGTATTTGAAAACATTGCAAAACGGTCTTCAGAAAAAGTTTCCACCCATGTTCAGGTTCGTCTTCGTCGAATGTGATGATAAATCATTGGTTTCAGATATGGCAAAAGCAAACTAACCGCGATCAATAGAGCCAGATGAACTGTGGCGACAACAGGCTATTTGTTTTCTTACCTAACCGCCTGCATTCTAAAACTCAGTTATACGTGATTTGACAGAATGGTACAGAAATTATAGTGGAAGAGAATTTCTTTCTTAATACCTAGTTGGAAGCGGAACGGTAAGGAAAGTCAGTGGAGTGGTACATCGAACAATTGGGTGCACCAGTTTTCATATTACCGCGGTCTAAGCCGCCACATGACCGGGCTAAGCCGCCATGCGATCAAGCAAGTGCAAAGCTTGTAATCAAAATATACTACGTGTTCTTTCTAAAAAAGGGTTTAAAATGACCCTCAGCCAGCGGCTGATTGGTTGCAATTTCGACGCCATCTTTGTCCGCTATGATTCCAACAGTGTAGCTCGAGCCATCCGGCCTAGCCAAGTTCATCACCCGGATCGTCACCCGATTCTACTTGTTTAGTTGCGCATCGACCATCCATATCGCGAAGAGAAATCATGCGCACTCAGTGTGTTGTTTTGCCTCGTTTTTTGTTTGTTTAATTCAAATAAAGGTAATGAGTATCCATGTTCACTTTTCAATAGCACAACTAAATCAAATCAAGCAATCAACCACCCAAACCTCCAACCAACAAGCGGCCTAAAACTTAACTGACCGACTCATCAGTTTCCCCCCCCCTTTCTCTCTCTCTCTCTCTCTCTCTCTCTCTCACTCACTCAGCTACTCAAATACTCACTATGTTACTTCTTAGTGCTGACTCGCTCACTTACACTCTAAATCACTAACCAATCCACTCACTGGACTTTTTGTTTGTTTGTTTGGTGCTTCTGTACTCTTCCTTTCGTCGTCTTGTCTTCTCCAGCACAGCAAATATAAGCCTATTCATTTGATACTTCGTCGCTCGCTCTTTTCCAATCTTATAATTTTCTTCTATAATATTCTTCTCTCTTCCTTCCGTCCTTCAGTTACTGTTTATCTCCATTTCCGTTGCTACTCACTCTCTCAACGCAGGCGCTGATGACCTGTGTTAACTGGAAGGATCGTGGAGGTTCATCTTCAATCGCAGAACAATACAAAGCATGGAGATGAGGTGCTACAAAAGACTTCTTGGCATTTACTATACCCAACACATCACCTACGTCAAAGTCCGACAGACCATCACACAATCCATTAGACAACACGATGACATGCTGACAAACTTCCATGGTATAGCCACGTCACCAGATCATCAGCCCTTGCAAATACCATTCTGCAAGGCACAGTGCAAGGAGGTTGAAGAAGAGGGAGACAGAAAAAGAGGTAGGAGGACAACATTCGAAAATGGACTGGCTTGACACTGAGCAAAGCCATGAAGGTTGCTGAGGACAGGGATAGATGGAGTACGCTGGTTAAACGATCATCTGTGGTGCCCCAACGACTTTCGAGTTACGGGATAGGGTAGGATAGGACAATGGAGGTTCACGAACTTTTTTTCCAGGTTCCCGGATTCCGAACCTTAATTCCTGAACCTTTTGAGCAAAGAGGTTCAGAAACCTAACTTGGGGATCTAAAAACCTCGAAGAAAAGGTTCGCCAACTTCCACGAACCTTCCAATTAAGAACAGGCCTTGAAAGGCACGATTGGGTTTAGTGTTTGCAGTGGCTTTTCGATAGCGCAGATGTAGTGATTTCCATGTTTTCTTGCAGACAATACCCACTGATGTCTTACTAATCTGCTCTATTACATTGGAGGGAACCGTTGCACTTCACAGGAACTCACGTCATCTAAATAAATGTTCCTATTTTGTGCACCTGCACACTGTCTCGCTCTATCATTGAAGCACACTCTTTCACTCCTTTCTTTTCCTTCCTTCCTGCAGGCCTTCGCTTCTTCCTTCTTCCATCTGTGTTCTTCTTGCTCCGTCTTTTCTTCTCCTCCTCTAACTGTAGGACATCAAAGCACGGTCAAATCACTGCCCACAGATCTCTATATATTGCAGGAAAGTCCGGTCCGGTTATCGGTCAATCGGTCTGTTGGCCGGTCCGTGGCTCCGAATATTACTTTTTTAATTCAAAGAACACTTGTTTGCTTTATTTGAAGATTTAATTGAACCGAAATTCCTCATTTTTACTTTAAGAATACATAACTACTGCCAAACCTGTTATATCATTCATATTTGTACTTTCTCAAAGATCAAAGGTCATTGTGCTTCATTACTTTCAATATCGTTTTGGGCTGGTCCTAAAATTGGGCTCAGCCGATTTTGTTAATGTTTTACGTGCACAGATAGTGGCTTTCTATTGCATGTTTTAGGTGCACAGATAGTGGCTTACTATTGCATGTTTTAGGTGCACAGATAGTGGCTTACTATTGCATGTTTTAGGTGCACAGATAGTGGCTTACTATTGCATGTTTTAGGTGCACAGATAGTGGCTTACTATTGCATTATTTAGGTGCACAGATAGTGGCTTACTATTGCCTGTTTTAGGTGCACAGATAGTGGCTTACTATTGCCTGTTTTAGGTGCACAGATAGTGGCTTACTATTGCATGTTTTAGGTGCACAGATAGTGGCTTACTATTGCATGTTTTAGGTGCACAGATAGTGGCTTACTATTGCCTGTTTTAGGTGCACAGATAGTGGCTTACTATTGCCTGTTTTAGGTGCACAGATAGTGGCTTACTATTGCATGTTTTAGGTGCACAGATAGTGGCTTACTATTGCATGTTTTAGGTGCACAGATAGTGGGCTTACTATTGCCTGTTTTAGGTGCACAGATAGTGGCTTACTATTGCATGTTTTAGGAGCACAGATAGTGGCTTACTATTGCATGTTTTAGGTGCACAGATAGTGGCTTACTATTGCATGTTTTAGGTGCACAGATAGTGGCTTACTATTGCCTGTTTTAGGTGCACAGATAGTGGCTTACTATTGCATGTTTTAGGTGCACAGATAGTGGCTTACTATTGCCTGTTTTAGGTGCACAGATAGTGGCTTACTATTGCCTGTTTTAGGTGCACAGATAGTGGCTTACTATTGCCTGTTTTAGGTGCACAGATAGTGGCTTACTATTGCATGTTTTAGGTGCACAGATAGTGGCTTACTATTGCCTGTTTTAGGTGCACAGATAGTGGCTTACTATTGCATGTTTTAGGTGCACAGATAGTGGCTTACTATTGCCTGTTTTAGGTGCACAGATAGTGGCTTACTATTGCATGTTTTAGGTGCACAGATAGTGGCTTACTATTGCATGTTTTAGGTGCACAGATAGTGGCTTACTATTGCCTGTTTTAGGTGCACAGATAGTGGCTTACTATTGCATGTTTTAGGAGCACAGATAGTGGCTTACTATTGCATGTTTTAGGTGCACAGATAGTGGCTTACTATTGCATGTTTTAGGTGCACAGATAGTGGCTTACTATTGCCTGTTTTAGGTGCACAGATAGTGGCTTACTATTGCATGTTTAGGTGCACAGATAGTGGCTTACTATTGCCTGTTTTAGGTGCACAGATAGTGGCTTACTATTGCCTGTTTTAGGTGCACAGATAGTGGCTTACTATTGCCTGTTTTAGGTGCACAGATAGTGGCTTACTATTGCATGTTTTAGGTGCACAGATAGTGGCTTACTATTGCCTGTTTTAGGTGCACAGATAGTGGCTTACTATTGCATGTTTTAGGTGCACAGATAGTGGCTTACTATTGCCTGTTTTAGGTGCACAGATAGTGGCTTACTATTGCATGTTTTAGGGTGCACAGATAGTGGCTTACTATTGCATGTTTTAGGTGCACAGATAGTGGCTTACTATTGCCTGTTTTAGGTGCACAGATAGTGGCTTACTATTGCATGTTTTAGGTGCACAGATAGTGGCTTACTATTGCATGTTTTAGGTGCACAGATAGTGGCTTACTATTGCCTGTTTTAGGTGCACAGATAGTGGCTTACTATTGCATGTTTTAGGTGCACAGATAGTGGCTTACTATTGCATGTTTTAGGTGCACAGATAGTGGCTTACTATTGCCTGTTTTAGGTGCACAGATAGTGGCTTACTATTGCATGTTTTAGGTGCACAGATAGTGGCTTACTATTGCCTGTTTTAGGTGCACAGATAGTGGCTTACTATTGCATGTTTTAGGTGCACAGATAGTGGCTTACTATTGCCTGTTTTAGGTGCACAGATAGTGGCTTACTATTGCATGTTTTAGGTGCACAGATAGTGGCTTACTATTGCATGTTTTAGGTGCACAGATAGTGGCTTACTATTGCCTGTTTTAGGTGCACAGATAGTGGCTTACTATTGCATGTTTTAGGTGCACAGATAGTGGCTTACTATTGCATGTTTTAGGTGCACAGATAGTGGCTTACTATTGCCTGTTTTAGGTGCACAGATAGTGGCTTACTATTGCATGTTTTAGGTGCACAGATAGTGGCTTACTATTGCCTGTTTTAGGTGCACAGATAGTGGCTTACTATTGCATGTTTTAGGAGCACAGATAGTGGCTTACTATTGCATGTTTTAGGTGCACAGATAGTGGCTTACTATTGCATGTTTTAGGTGCACAGATAGTGGCTTACTATTGCCTGTTTTAGGTGCACAGATAGTGGCTTACTATTGCATGTTTTAGGTGCACAGATAGTGGCTTACTATTGCCTGTTTTAGGTGCACAGATAGTGGCTTACTATTGCCTGTTTTAGGTGCACAGATAGTGGCTTACTATTGCCTGTTTTAGGTGCACAGATAGTGGCTTACTATTGCATGTTTTAGGTGCACAGATAGTGGCTTACTATTGCCTGTTTTAGGTGCACAGATAGTGGCTTACTATTGCATGTTTTAGGTGCACAGATAGTGGCTTACTATTGCCTGTTTTAGGTGCACAGATAGTGGCTTACTATTGCATGTTTTAGGTGCACAGATAGTGGCTTACTATTGCATGTTTTAGGTGCACAGATAGTGGCTTACTATTGCCTGTTTTAGGTGCACAGATAGTGGCTTACTATTGCATGTTTTAGGTGCACAGATAGTGGCTTACTATTGCATGTTTTAGGTGCACAGATAGTGGCTTACTATTGCCTGTTTTAGGTGCACAGATAGTGGCTTACTATTGCATGTTTTAGGTGCACAGATAGTGGCTTACTATTGCATGTTTTAGGTGCACAGATAGTGGCTTACTATTGCCTGTTTTAGGTGCACAGATAGTGGCTTACTATTGCATGTTTTAGGTGCACAGATAGTGGCTTACTATTGCCTGTTTTAGGTGCACAGATAGTGGCTTACTATTGCATGTTTTAGGTGCACAGATAGTGGCTTACTATTGCCTGTTTTAGGTGCACAGATAGTGGCTTACTATTGCATGTTTTAGGTGCACAGATAGTGGCTTACTATTGCATGTTTTAGGTGCACAGATAGTGGCTTACTATTGCCTGTTTTAGGTGCACAGATAGTGGCTTACTATTGCATGTTTTAGGTGCACAGATAGTGGCTTACTATTGCATGTTTTAGGTGCACAGATAGTGGCTTACTATTGCCTGTTTTAGGTGCACAGATAGTGGCTTACTATTGCATGTTTTAGGTGCACAGATAGTGGCTTACTATTGCATGTTTTAGGTGCACAGATAGTGGCTTACTATTGCATCACAGATAGTGGCTTACTATTGCATGTTTTAGGTGCACAGATAGTGGCTTACTATTGCATGTTTTAGGTGCACAGATAGTGGCTTACTATTGCATCACAGATAGTGGCTTACTATTGCATGTTTTAGGTGCACAGATAGTGGCTTACTATTGCATCACAGATAGTGCTTACTATTGCATGTTTTAGGTGCACAGATAGTGGCTTACTATTGCATCACAGATAGTGGCTTACTATTGCATGTTTTAGGTGCACAGATAGTGGCTTACTATTGCATGTTTTAGGTGCACAGATAGTGGCTTACTATTGCATGTTTTAGGTACACAGATAGTGGCTTACTATTGCATGTTTTAGGTACACAGATAGTGGCTTACTATTGCATGTTTTAGGTGCACAGATAGTGGCTTACTATTGCATGTTTTAGGTGCACAGATAGTGGCTTACTATTGCATGTTTTACGTGCACAGATAGTGGCTTACTATTGCATGTTTTACGTGCACAGATAGTGGCTTACTATTGCACGTTTTCCTGTTGCTGGCTTTGGATTAGGTCCCATCACAACACCGCCAACAAAATCCACACTTTTAAAAATGCTTAGTTTTTCGGCCATGAGTGTGAATGTCTGGAAACACATTTGAATAACTTGCCATCTTGTGTTCCTTTGCAGGTTCATCCAGTCCAACCTCGGCGTACACGCAGCTTTGCCAACAGCCTCCCAACGACCCTGATCTCCGACCTGGACAGGCGTGGCTTGTGCCCAACCCTAATTTCTGCAACGGTTACATCACTTGTGGCAACGGCCAGTCCTACCAATGCTACTTTTGTCCGCAAGGCACCGTCTTCCCCAATGAAGGGGGTCACGCGTAAGTGGAAATAATAATCATTGTAAATAGTAATAATAATGTGACTAGATGTAGTCAGTCTAACATTTCAACAACAACAAAATAATTAAAAAAGTAAAAACTCGATTTAAATTCTGATCTCCCTGCCTTTACATTACCAGTTTGAGTGATAGATGTGTGTGTGTGTGTGTGTTGTGTATGTGTGAGCATATAATATGCCATAATAATGTTGGTACATATCGCCGCGCTTTGTGCCTGGCTGGTGATTTGGGGGGAAAGCATGCATTTTATCCGGTAATAATAATAATAATAATAATAATAATAATAATAATAATAATAATAATAATAATAATAATAATAATAATAATAATAATAATAATGAGAAGAAGAAGATGATGATGAAAAACAACAACAGCAACAACAACAAGTTACGACAATAATAATAATAATAATAATAATAATAATAATAATAATAATAATAATAATAATAATAATAATAATAATAATAATAATAATAATAATAACAAATAATTTAATTTTAAAATAATAATAATAATAATGGAAGCTATATACAGGCCTAAATGGCGATGATCAGTAAGAAGCCTGTGATGGGTAAAGGCATGGACATCGCTATTTAATGTCTTGTAGTATAATAACATTAGATTGACGGCATCCAGCGCATTTATTAAGGTAGGGAGGAAACCGAAGTACCCGGGGGCCGGTACGAACCCACACTCTTAGGCATTAGAAACAAGCGCTCTACACCTGCGCTAACCGGCCACCTCTTTTTGATGCGTGGGACGTTGTCATCAGAATGTGTGAATGGCGGAATGAATACTCGCCTAGCTTAAGTTAGTTAGTTCGTTAGTCATTGCTTATAGAGTCTCGCGGACTGCAAAGAGCACAGTCAGGACGGACACCTGAGGGCCAGAGCCGGTGGACTACATTGGCGCAAGTCCAGCAGGGTGTCTCAGTTGTCCAGGGCGTGTAACAGCAAGTTTGAGTCTTGAGAGGCTTCAAATCTATTTTTATTACGACCAGGGCCTGTAACAGGATATGTAAGCTAGTACGTGAACTATCTAACAACCATTTTTATAAGTCCTCAGTTAACTGGAAATACTTTGTAACAGTCGGCAATCAGAACCAGCCAGTTTGTATGTATGTCTGTCTGTCGGTCCGTCCGTATATCTGTCTATCTGTAGAACGCCATTTCTTAAGAATCACTGAACGAAGTTTGACGGAACTTCTTATGAAAATGACCTTGGAGTGTGGCCAGCCTCCCGTGCCATCCTATTTGCTCTACCTCAAAGGTCAAGATCGCTTGTACAAATTCTGTTCAAAAAGAGGATTGCAAACCTCCAACTATGCGCCCAGATATAGCTTGTTTAAGACTGTTTATAACAGCTGCTGTTTAGATCAGTAGATTTAGTCATCGACCCGTTATATGGAAAACAGAAAACAGAAAAAGTGTTCGTTTCTAATCTGAAGCAGTATTTGTTCTTTTTTTAACTTCACAAGCGACCGCTGGAGAAACTATAGTTTTGTCTCTGCCCGTACATGCTTTTTCATTATTATTATTATTATTATTATTATTATTATTATTATTATTATTATTATTATTATTATTATTATTATTATTATTATTATTATTATTATTATTATTATAAACGAACTTTTTTTGTTTGCATTTTGTCACTACCTTCAAATCTTGTTGTTGTTGTTGTTGTTGTTGTTGTTGTTGTTGTTCTTCTTCTTCTTCTTCTTCTTCTTCTTCTTTTTCTTCTTCTTAATAATATTATTATTATTATTATTATTATTATTATTATTATTATTATTATTATTATTATTATTATTATTATTATTAGTTGTGTGTGCTTTGTTACATTTATTTATTACTAGTGGTTTTGTACCCTGGCAAGCCAGGGTACACAGGTTGCTGTTTAAAATGTAGACAGAGAGACAACTGTTGTCTGCGAGTTTCATTTGGACGATGATACCTCTCCATATACCCCTTGATACCTCACCGTCCCCCCCCCCCCTGATATCTCCCTGTCCCCCCCCCCCCATGATGCCTCACCATACTCCCTTGATACCTCCCCGAACCCACTTGATACCTCCCCATACCCCTTTGATACCTTCCGTACCCCCCTTGTAACCTACCTGTACCCTCCTTGATACTTCCCCGTTGATCGTTTCGCAGGTATGGATGAAAGGAATCGACCATCACCATACTCCCTTTTATATACCCGTATCCCCGTTATGCCTACCCATGCCCCTTTAAACCTACCCGTAGCCCCCTTTTACCTACACGTACCACCCCATCCCGATCCTTGGTAATAATAATAATAATAATAATAATAATAATGAATATAGAATAATATATATAGAAATCATAAAAAACACCAAGGTTTTAAAATAAAATTTGATATAAGATATAATAATAATAATAATAATAATAATAATAATAATAATAATAATAATAATAATAATAATAATAAATAAGTTAAAGGTAAAAAGCCTAAATTAAAAAGAAAAATATCCACATTGTAGTGTTAAAAAAAACATTAAAAAAATATGGCCAGCGTGAGATTTGAACTTGGGTCGCCTGCACGGTAGGCAAATGTTTTACTAAGTGAGCTACCAAGGCTTCGTATAAAGACCATCAATTTTTTTTTCTATATGGGAAAACATGCTGAAACCTCAGGTTGATTTTTAATGGAAGCGCGCGGAATGAAGCTATTGCAGTTTGTGGACATTTTGTTTATTTATTTATCTCAGAAACGGTTAAACGTTCGGTAAGGAAATGTCGGCTATAACGATTTCGCTGGTTTTGAGCACACAGCAGGCCGATCCGCAGCGCCCAGCACCTGCCCAGATCAGCGTCTATACGGACAAACTTTACAGTAGAGGCGAAGAAGGACTTCCGGCTAAGCAATTTATATATATAGATAATTTTAGTAAATTAAAAAAAAATTGGGAGGAAGGATGCGTGTGTGTGTGTGGGTGTGTTTGGGTGTGTGTGCGTGTGTGTGTGTTTGGGTGTGAACAAAGCAGACCCCAACTCAACAGGATTTGTAAACTAGTATCTGATGTGGTTGTCTGGAAATACATCGTGCATGGCTTCATATCTTGTTCTTAAATAAAAATTATTTGAGCAGTTGTTCAATATCTCTTTATGTTATTCCCGCATTATAAGGCTTGCTTGCAGGTGCGTGCCGGGCGGTGCTAACAATTGCACACGCGGGCGGTTGATTCCTCACGATCAGATCACCAACGTTCAGGCTTACGATCCCAACTGTGCCCCACCTGCACCAACTCCTCCCCAAGGCCAGGGTAACCAGGGTAACCAAGGCACATTTGGTCAAGGTCAGGGTCAAGGTCAGGGTCAAGGTCAGGGTCAAGGTCAGGGTCAAGGAACGTATGGCCAAGGCCAAGGTCAGGGCACTTATGGCCAAGGTCAAGGTCAGGGAACATACGGCCAGGGTCAAGGTTCTGGACAGGGTCAAGGGACATATGGACAAGGACAAGGCACTTACGGTCAAGGTCAAGGCACCTATGGACAAGGTACTTCCGGTCAGGGCACTTATGGTCAGGGTACTTCCGGTCAAGGTACTTCCGGTCACGGTTCTACCGGTCAAGGTACTTCCGGTCAAGGTACTTATGGTCAGGGTACTTCTGGTCAAGGCACTTATGGTCAGGGTACTTCCGGTCAAGGTACTTCCGGTCACGGTTCTACCGGTCAAGGTACTTTCGGTCAAGGTACTTATGGCCAGGGTACTTCCGGTCAAGGTACTTATGGTCAAGGTACTTCCGGTCAAGGTACTTATGGCCAGGGTACTTCCGGTCAAGGTACTTATGGCCAGGGTACTTCCGGTCAAGGTACTTCCGGTCACGGTTCTACCGGTCAAGGTACTTATGGTCAAGGTACTTCCGGTCAAGGTACTTACGGCCAGGGTACTTCCAGTCAAGGTACTTATGGCCAGGGTACTTCCGGTCAAGGTACTTCCGGTCACGGTTCTACCGGTCAAGGTACTTATGGTCAAGGTACTTCCGGTCAAGGTACTTACGGCCAGGGTACTTCCGGTCAAGGTACTTATGGCCAGGGTACTTCCGGTCAAGGTACTTCCGGTCACGGTTCTACCGGTCAAGGTACTTATGGTCAAGGTACTTCCGGTCAAGGTACTTACGGCCAAGGTACTTCCGGTCAAGGTACTTATGGCCAGGGTACTTCCGGTCAAGGTACTTATGGCCAGGGTACTTCCGGTCACGGTTCTACCGGTCAAGGCACGTACGGCCAAGGCCAGAGCGGTTATGGTAGCCAAGGTCAAGGTCAAGGAGGATACGGGAGTCAAGGCCAGGGAGGTTACGGAGGACAACCAGGTGGAATTGGAGGATTTTGTGAGTATAACATCAGTCACACCCCCTCTCTCTCTCTCTCTCTCTCTCTCTCTCTCTCTCTCTCTCTCTCTCTCTCTCTCTCTCTTTGTGTAAATGAGAAGTTAGAATGTTAGAGTATTCGGTTTGTACACTTTGAACGATGACGATAATTAAAATAAGATAAGATCAGATTACAACTTCATTTAACAAGCAAGCGTAATAGACTAAGCGCCGGTTGCGCTTTTAGACATCTTGTCTCTGGGTCTTGTAACAATAACAATTAGTATAACAAAATAACTTTGTAACAATAACAAAATAATGTAACAATATAATCAAGATCTGCCCAATGATTATTATATCTTGGAGGACAAGGAAGGAAATAATGACGATGATGATGATGATGATGATGATGATGATTTTGATGATGATGATGATGATGATGATGATGATGATGATCATCATCATCATCATCATCATCATCATCATCCTGTCAAAATCTTTCAGTATCTTTTTAAGCGCTTGCCATATGCCCTGTAATAGTTACCAGTACATTAATTATCTCATCTCCCATCTCCCATCTCTCATATAGATCTATGTGTATTGCAGCGGGGAGTTCAGGAAATTCGGGCCCATGCAGCATTCCGCCGCCAGGCGTTGACCCCAGCCAGACCTGGCCCGTTCCCAATAAAGATTTGTGCAACGGCTTCAATCTGTGCAACAACGGCGTGCTCGAAGCTCAATGTCAGATGTGCGCACCCAACACCACCTTTCCTTCGTCCAGCACGCTGTTCACGTAAGTCAGGGCCCTGCATTCACCCGTTTTCCCACAGAGACATTCCATCCTTTGTTACACACTGAAACACATCCACCTGGGGGGCGCAGTTGCGAAGAGCTTTGGTCACCCGCTAAAGACATGTTTTAGGTTAAACAATTGAATGCAGGGTTAGTACTTGGATGGGTGACCACGGAATGTTGAGCGATAACCATGCAGGCAGTGGTTGGTAGTACCATGGGATGTTGAGCGATAACCATGCAGGCAGTGGTTGGTAGTACCATAGGATGTTGAGCGATAACCATGCAGGCAGTGGTTGGTAGTACCATGGGATGTTGAGCGATAACCATGCAGGCAGTGGTTGGTAGTACCATGGAATGTTGAGCGATAACCATGCAGGCAGTGGTTGGTAGTACCATGGAATGTTGAGCGATAACCATGCAGGCAGTGGTTGGCAACTGCTTGACAGCCTGCAGTGCGGAACACAAGACAATACAATGAAAGAAGGACATGACCCTGGTGCACAGGCAAGCAAGCGTCCAACACTCCTTAGGATAAGAGTTTAACCCGAGATGTAGTCTGCGTACGCATGCATTCCACCGCACTGATTTCAAATATTCTGACGCTGATGTCCTAAATGGGTAAGTGCCAGAAACACCAATCCACTGAGCATGCACAATAGGTCCTGTCTTAACCTCCCCCAATCCGCCCATCCCACATCCTACGACCCCAATCCCTCCCAGGACATGGAGGTCTGCAGCCGCTGAGAAAGCAGCCAAAGGTTTAGGCCGCATGAGTGTTGAATAAAATGCTATAATGCAGACAGACTAAAACAGACTAAAACAGATCCAGGGTGGTTTTAAACATGTATAATCCATGCCTTTCTGCAAAGGTAGAGGGAATGTCATATATCGGTGATATTGTCATAACAAGTGTCAAGAAGTACAACAACAAATGCCCTACGCTGTGACCTCTGTGGATTAACTGACTACATTACATTACATGATTATTGCTTTAGGTCCAGCAGACTCTTCCGAGGCAAATCAGGACCAAATTGACTAATTAACAGCAAGTTATTGTCTTGACCTTATTTGTGGTTCTAGAATTCTTATTGGCAGAGTGTGTATGGTTGGACAGATGCGTCGCTGGTGGCCCGGAAACGTGCACCGACGGACGACAGTGGGTGCCACCGGAGGAGATCACCAACACCGCCGCCTTTGACCCGAGGTGTAACCCCAGCGCCCCAGAAGGAGGTAGGCCTCAAGGAGGTAGGCCTCAAGGAGGTCAAGGTCAGAGCCCTTATGGAGGTCAAGGTCAACCCGGTTACGGAGGAAGTCAAGGTCAACCCAGTTACGGAGGAGGTCAGCCCACTTACGGAGGAGGTCAGCCCACTTACGGAGGAGGTCAGCCCACTTACGGAGGAGGTCAGTCCTGCTGCGGCCAGGGGGCCCAAGGGGGTCAAGGAGGCCAAACCGGTCCTTTCTCCGGCAATCAGGGAGGCCAGCAGGGTGACCCTTGGCCTTCTCAGGGTAACCAAGGCAACCAGGGCAACCGGGGCAACAACGACCCTTGGCCCGCCACAAACCAGGGTGGCCAGGCGATAGACCCAGAGTGGCAGCAGAAGCAGCAGCAGTTCTACCGCTCGTTCTACCGCTACCGATTTTAAAATAGGTTTTGATGAATCTCTCCTCCACAGTCATATCAGTTCTCAAATATGAGTGTTTTGGTGCATGTTGTATTTGATCTCCGGTAGTTGGTTATTAATAATTGAAATTAATTGTGTATCTTTAGAAATTCCACATTCTTCTTATCTGAATCTGTTCGCATTTTTCCTTCGCCATTAATTTATATGAAAATACCTTGTTAACCCCAATAGTTGATGGGAACATTTTCTTAACCGTGCAAATTACTAATGAAAAATAAGTACAATTATGCTTCTATTATTGAAAAAAAAACTAATACATGATAACGAGCTTTCTTATCCTGCAATGCCTGTTAATGTATTTCAACCCATGAATTTATGGTTGTTTTATCTTAACTCATTTGATTTTTTATTACAACTTTCGTAACTCTTTACAAGTTCGCCAGGCTTGTGATGGACTTTGGATATTTCGGAAACGTACTGTTTACCGTGTGTTTGTATCATATAGGTTTTACATTTTTATTTATTTATTTTTATTTTAAGACAATGTTTTGACGACAATTTATAATCAAAATCTTATTCTTTAATTTTATAAAAGCAAAATAACCGATTCTGAATTTATGGAAAACAGCAATAGCTGACGAAAACTGTTTTCGTGAATGAATGGATGTTTTGTTGCATAATGTTCCAGATAAGAATGTAAAATAAAATATAATATTTGCAAGTTAGGAATGTTTTGTTGTGTGATTATGTAGTGGTTTCTCTAAGATATATAATATATATAATTATCTGTATATCTCTGTACATATATATATGAGAGAGGGAGGGAGAGAGAGAGCATGTTTCCCTCTCTCTCTGTCTCTCTCTCTCTCTCTCTCGTTCTCTTTTTCTCGCTCTTGCTATTTCTATCTTTCTCTTTAAATAACAAATTCACTAACACACAACCGTGACACGTACACAAGTTAAATTTTTGAACAATAACACCATTAACAACCTCCAGGATGCCTTTCATTTGCTTTTAATTTCTCATAAATAGTATGTGAACAACCAACAGTTAAAACATTTTCAATATCTGAAGAGTTCGTGTACTTTTCAATTTCAATAAAAAACAAATGGGCCTATAGTTAGACACTGATAAATTGGTGTGGTTTTAAAGAAAGTTTGCCCAAAAGGGCCATTGAAAGCTAAAACGTAGGAAAAGAAAAGAAACAACGTGAAGGATTTAAAGATACAGTTGGCGTGCCGATCAATACGGTAAACCAATGTCAAAACAATTATAATGATTTGGAACGGGACGGGTTTACTCAAACGTATAATTATAGAATGGATGTGTTGAGTGGAAAATTAAAACCAGACTAATTGTTAAGCGAGAATAGGTATGCGAATGCAAATTAATGATAGGTGTTTAGAGGACAGGAGGAGAGTGTGGAGGATGGAAAGAGAAAGAAGAATTCAGGCTGTCATTGTTGCCTGAAAGCGCAGCAGCTGCAGTGCAACGCGAGGTTAAAAGTCTAATTTAAAAACGGTTTTTCTTAATTGGTGGTATAGCCTAAAACTGTACTTGAACAATGCTTCACGTTATACTGAACGATTTAATAAAAAGCAAAGCAATTTATTTTGCAAGCTGAATTTAACATTTATGTTGTTAACAAATTACTCAACACAACATAACATAGAACAAAACACTAGAAAAATAAATGAAATAAATAAATAAAGTAAGTCATTGTTAATTAAAAGATAATAGAATTAGTTAATTAAATAATTAAATAATTAAGCCGACTAAATACGTAAATACAATCACTGTTGCATTCCATCCTTGAAGAAAAAGTGTGTCCACAAAACAATTTAGCACCATTTCAGCTCAAAGAGTTTCTTAAGGTTCAGCAGCAACCTTTTTTTTGTCTAGGATAGCTGACCTTATACAAAGCTCAATTATCTCACTTCATAAAATTAACAAACAACGGTTAACAGTATACAAACAGGACTATTGCGAAGACTGGCCATCAGTATGTAACATTAAAATACTAGTTATTCAATAGTACACTTCCATCTCAAAGACTTTCTTTAAGGCACTGCAACGTTAAACAGTACATTCTTTCCTTAAAATATAATATACAAGACTCGGAAATCAAAATTTGGCAAAACTCTGTACAAAATTAGTTCATCGCTTCTATAAAAAGACGTCGAATGAAAAAAACATATCTTGCATACCTACAAACAACTCACCGTGAAACTATAATAATAATAATAATAATAATAATAATAATAATAATAATAATAATAATAATAATAAAAAATAATAATAATAATAATAATAATAATAATAATAATAATAATAATAATAATAATAATAAAAAATAATAATAATAATAATAATAATAATAATAATAAAAATAATAATAATAATAATAATAATAATAATAATAATAATAATAATAATAATAATAATAATAATAATAATAATTTCAAAGTTGAACTTTAGTTTAAAATAAAATAAGGCAGCAGTACAGAGTTAAGAAACACAAAACAATAGTCATAATCAACAACTGCATCAAACAACAAACCAACCTTAATTAAGACAAACACCCATCAAACAGCCAACGAACATCCAACCATTATATGGATAAACGGAGTTCATTTTGAAATGGCACAAGAAATCATGTTCGTCTGAGGAACCAACACATTAAACGAAGAAAATCAAAGATGGATTGGATGGATGATGTACTGATCGATGAGGAAGACAGCATAAACCCGAAGTATTTGATTTTACCAATAAACATTCTGTAATCTGTTAAGGTGGAGCTCCATATATAAGACATGGGGTGGGAGGGGGCGAGGGGGGGGGAGAGGGAAGGGGAATTAAAACTGTCGGAAAATAAAATGACAATGATGTGAGAAACAAAATTTTGTTTAGAATTAAATAAATCCTGGCATGGTAGCAGTTAAAAAGACATCAATGCATGCTTCAATCAGTCAATACAATATTCAGTTGTTTTACAAGTACAGGTCACCAGCGTGATACAGACTTACAAAATGAAGGTTTTTGTACAATCCCGAATTTGATTTAAAAGCCATTTATCAGCTGTCCTTTGAAGAGCTTAAGGCGGCACTACATGCATCATCGCTTTATCGAGGATCAACGGTGATCAGCCACTACATTGTTGTCAGCTGTTCGCAAATAGATGAGCGTTCTAATTCTCTTCAACACTCTTCTACCTTATTCAGCACTCTTCTACACTCTTGTGAACGAGGTCATTCAGCGTCATACCCATTAAAATACTTTTTCAATGCTCGATCGTTGGTGCGTGTAAATAAGCCTTAACGATTGGAAACATCAAGGTTTATAAACTAGATCTAGATGATGGTTCTTACGATTGTTATAAAACAATACAATGTTAATGTTGACATGGACGGATAGCCACTGATTTGAGCACCAAATATTATACACAACACATTTTGCTGTGGAAACCTGTACAGCACCTTGAACAGCTGTATAAGCTGGTTACTTCGCTATATAATAAACCCACTTATTTAAAACAACAAAAGGCACACCAGTGAACGTAATGGGTATGACTGGAAGAAGAGAGAGAGAGGAAGTGAGTGAGAGATGGGAGGGGGGAACGGAAGGACAATAGATTGTTAAGATATACGTGTGCATGGCGAAAGGACATCAACAATAAATTGTTAAGATATATGTGTGCATGGCGAAAGGACAGCAACAATAGATTGTTAAGATATAGGCTTACGTGTGCATGGCGAAAGGACAGCAACACACATTTTAAAAACCATGCGTTAATAATGATTAAGGTGTACACACTGGTCAGATGAAATGTGTACATACGTACACCGTAGCTAACAGCACTGTACAATACAACAATATGAGTGACGTCGCTCTTATATTGCAACATAAAACATCCATTTGATTTGAGTAGGAAGTAATTGCAACATTATAATATTCAGTTGAGTATTTTGCAAATATAAAAACACCCATGGAGTATTGTGCATATACAGATATTTGGTTGCCTCCAAACAATCCAAGGCATCGTCCCAATTTATGAGCAAACTAATAAAAGAAATAATACAATATAAGAAATACACAGGCACGCTTTGTAAAATGTAACATTACAAACGTCACTAAACAGTAACATTTCTTCACGTGGTAATAACACATTTAAGTACAAAATTTCAAGTCAACAGTCAGTTTAGGTCTGCGATCTCCACTACCGGTGACCATCTAGTGCTCTCCCCAGTCGCACTACCGGTCACATGCTAACATTAGGATCACTGCAGGTCATAAGCCAACACTGGATCACTGCAGGTCATATGCCAACACTCGATCACTGCGGGTCATAAGCCAACATTAGAACCACTGCCGGTCATATGCCAACACTAGATCATTGCCGACGTAAACGCGCCTTAGATCAAGATCGAGAAGAAGGTCAAAATGACTGAATTGTCACAGGACAAAACATGCAATAGGCGCATGTCAAGGGGGTTCCAGCCTCCATAAAAACAACGTTGTTAAGCACTTGCAATACGACATAGCCGATGTTTTTGACTTTTGTAAAGTAAAACATTACGAGCCTCAATACCAGTATCATTACGTACATATTTGTTTGCACATTGAGTCAGGACGGCCTTGCACGAATATGCAACGAGTGCGTGTCCATGGACCTCATGAGCATCGATTCAATCTAATGTTGTAAGCGTGAAAGGAGAACAACTTGTATTGAAATGTCATCCGATAGATCCCAATCTTTGATAGGTTGGTGGGCAGAGCCACTGTAGTGCTAAGTTGAAGATATTTTGCAGCAGTACACTATTTACCAATATTTTGTAGTGACAATGCAATTGCTTATCGTCCGCGCTTTCATGAATTCTAGTAAGAAACCAGTCTGCTTAAATTAGGCAAGTTTATTGAAACAATTCTGCCCAGCGTGTGAAAGTAGTCTTTAACATTGTGTCAGTCTTTTTAGCTAATGAAGTTCAATGAGGTCATATCCTGTTTGGGCGTATTTGAAATGGTTTGTATGGCCCCTGTGTAGATTTTACTGTCTTATTGTGTGTTTATGTGTTTTTATGGCTGTTTTGTTACTGAATGAATTTTGTAAAAATAAAAGTGAAATGTGTATCTTTTGTAGTCCGCCTGAGCGTGGTTGTGTTGCATGATAGTCGTGATTCCAATATGGATTGCAGTGTAGGCCTATGTGAGTTTTTTGTTGTAATTAATGCTTGTTATAATTGTGTGCATCATTATTCATGTTATTATAATTTTTATTGTTATTATTTTATAATTCCATGTGCATCTAAGGTTTCGAATTGTTTGGGTAATACAATTTTTGTTTAATGAGCCAAAAATCTCCACCTTCGGGGAAGACAATCCGATAGAGTGCGCCTAGGGTAGCGTACTTCCGGTAGTAAATAGGCCTACGTAATCGAGCCCCTTGTAATAACTGTACACCGTGTTGCGTCACGCCATGTGGGGCCGGGTAGCTCAGTTGGTAAGAGCGTCTTGCTAGTAACCGAAAGGTCGCTGGTTCGAATCCCGGATTGGTCAACGTGTAATCATATTATTTTCCCCTTTACCAACAACTGGCCCGCTGGTGTCAGTATAAATCGGTCCAGTAGTCACCTATATGCTGGAGTACCGAACTCTATAAAATTTTGTTATTATTAATATATATTATATGACTAGACTATTAAAAAAATTATTATGTATGATTTCAGACTTGAGTCGTATGATTGAAATGACAACTTTGGCAAAGGAGACATAGCAACACCGGAGTTCAAATTGGAGTTACCACCTATCACTAACTACAAAGACTTGCATATAGAAGTACATATACCTAACATCAGCACAGAGCAGGTTGCAGTCTTTTTGAATCCCACGAGCAAAGATATAGACAAAAAAGCTAAAGATTTGTACCAGAACAAATATGTCAATGATGTTAGAGCTTGCATCCAGTCATCAGTTACTTACATTCATGCTGAAGTTCGGGCTGAAATGAAAACTGGTCTTATGTACAAAGTTGACATTTCTTTGACAGAAAAAGGAACAGTTTTAGAATGTCAGTGTGAATGCGCTGCAGGCATGGGGCCTTCTGCACACTGTAAGCATGTAAGATGTGTCTTGCTCGGCCTGACAGACTTTTCACAAAATAAATCGTTTGTAGTACTGACAACATGTACATAATCACTCCAAACATTTCACCAAGCAAAAAAACATTTGGGGTCGCCTATGAAAGCTGAAGATATATACCGACATCAAAAAAGACTTAAAACTGTAGATTTTGATCCACGACCTGAACATGGAAGTACGCGACTATTGGCGCACCTATCGGCTGAACATTTGCATATTCAAGGGAAATAATTTTAATATTTTGGCCCATTGACTTGACTTGTTTTTAGAGCTGGAAAGGCTGCTGACCAAAAAATCGGTTATAAATCAAAAGATGGATCCTAATTTAAATATTAAGAACGTTATAGGGTATCAATGTCTACAGATTGTTAGTAGGTGTAGTGATTGCTACCTGAAAATAATACGTAGATCTTAACACTCATAAAACACGAACCATTGTGAACATTTGTATTGGTTAAGTTTTAAAGTTCCTCAGTTGTTTAGAGGGCATGACTTTTGCACAATTTTGTGATGTTTTAATGCACATTATATGATGTTTATGCCTCAATTTATATACCCGTGTACAATTGTGTATGAGTGAGCGTGTGTGTGTCCGGGTATATATGTGCGTGTGGGTGGGTGTGTGTGTGGACGTGCGTGGTTTACTTCTTAAAACAACTTTTTTTTTCTCTTAGATCATTCAATGTATTAATGCCCAGTGGAAGCATGTTTATTATTGTAGTGTGACTGAATGTTTTACAGCATCACCAAAACAAAATCCTATGTATTTTAAATTCATGGGGTAATAAATCGTCATGACTTCCTGTTGAACAATCAACATCTATCAAAAACATGATAAGGCCCCAAGACAGAAGCAGAGTGAGAATAAATCTTCATTCGCCATGATTTTTTTTTCTCCATGAAAAAGAACGACGATCATTGATTGTTGTTGAAGAACAAGCTAGCAGTGTAAAACAGGGGTCAATAAATCATTTTGTGGGCCTATCTCGTATTTCCGGTATCCACGCACACAATCTGACTCAACTTGTGTTCTCTTTCAACACCTTGAGATTTCTAACAGTCAAACAAAGAACTGACAAAGAAGTGCGAAAGCACAGGGGGACCTTATCTTGTATCGCGCACAACTCCATGTGTTGGAGACACGCTCAGGGCGCTACGTGCTATAGTACATTGTTTTCATCTTGCTTCGTCAATAATAAACCATTTACAATGTAAGGTCTGCCGTTACACTCATGTTTGAAACATCGTCAATGTTCAATTCAGTTGCTGTAGAACATACATCGATGATTACCATTAATTCTCTTCTTCCTCAGTCCACAATGACCTCCAACGCAGTCCTCCAGTCAATAAGGATCTTAATTGTTCTGCTTACAAGCAGAACAACACTCAAGAGGAAGTCTAGTCCTCTTTTTTCTCCATAAACTTAACAATAATTAGGTATCAACACTTAAACTTTCTTTGTTAAAAATGCTAACAAAAACGAACGTCTTATTGATGCATTTGGGGCCCATAGGGGGAGTGCTGGAGAGCTGAATTGAACTCGTGTGCCTTCAGCCTGAGCTGCGCCAAGCTGGATCCTACGTGGCCGTGAGGACCTACTCCTGTCCCGTACGGCGAACCTGCAGTTACCATAGCGCAGCTGCCCGTAGTGACAGGACTACTGCTGTAGGCAGGGGGCGTGGCCCAAGAGAGATAGTCCCCGCCCATAGGCGGGCAGGGGCGGGATGTGATGGGCTGTTCGATGGGCGTGCCTTCCACTGAGCCACGCCCTCCAGACGACGTTCCTCCCCCGGGGCCGTACAGTGTCTGGCGCTGCGCCATCAGGTTACGTTCATTCCGTCGGAACTTGGCTCGACGATTCTGGAACCAGACCTGCATAGAAAAATGGCAATAGTAGTCCCAATTCAAGGTAAGTCAAAATGTTAATGTTATACAGATGTCAGATGTCATAATTCAGGTTAAACAAATCAAGTAAAGTTCAAAAGATCAACAAAAATCAAAGATCTGAAAAGTTGCAATTTCTTTTATAAAGAGAGGTAACATGAGCTACTGGAACAGTCAAACAGATGTAAACATCAATTTATAATTTCGAAATGGCACATTAACAATAAGTAGAAAGGGTTATCGCCTCTTTCGCTAGCTTCCAAATATAATTATGTTGAGCAGTTCTTCTCACTGAAAAATGCGCTACTTAAAAGCCAAGCTATGTTCTCATTGTATTTGCTTACCTGAACCCTGGCCTCGCTAAGGTTGACCCTACGTGCCAGCTCCTCCCGTACGAAGGCGTCAGGGTAGTGCGTTCTCTCAAATACTCGCTCCAAAGCCGCCAGCTGCGTAGAGTTGAAAGTAGTGCGATTCCTACGCTGCTTCCGCTTCCGGCGACTCTCTGCATCCTCCTTCTTGTCGTCATCCGAATCTGCCCGCAAAACAAAAAGAGTGTTTCTGTTGAATTATTGTATGTATTTTCCTTACAATTAAATTTCAGTTACAGTTCATTATTTCTAAACTGATATCGAACAAGGACAGCAGTTCCAATCATCCTTAGTGACGACCTGGCGTGCCGATAACATGACCCTGCTACTCAGACAGCGTACAGCGCCTACTCCTTCGGACCAGAGTATAAACTGAGGCCTAGTCTGTGCACACATGCATTCCACAGCACGGACTTTAATGATCAGGAGGCTCATGTCCTATACTAGTGAGTACCAGATACATACACTCGCAGCAAGCAGTAGAACGTGTTCACGCTCGATCGTTCAGGATTGCACAGTGGTCAAGAACGTTAAACGGCGCGTAAAAGCAGCAAGCTGGAGACCTGTTTTGAGGTGGTTGTTATATTAGAACAATTCCAGTTCCACATCATATTCCATCCTGTAACTCGGAGGTCGTTGGGGCACCACAGAAGATCGTTTATCCAGCGTACTCCATCTTTCTCTGTCCTCAGCAACCCTGATGGCCCTCGCACAGTGTCAAGCCAGTCCATTCTCAAATGTTGTCCTCTCACCTCTTTTTCTGTCTCCCTCTTCTTCTGCCTCATTGCACCGTGCCTCGCAGGAAAGTCTTTGCAAGGCCTGATGCTCTGGTGACGTGGCCAAACCATCGGAGTTTCCGTTTCTTCACCAATGGCGTGTGTGATCGCCTGTCGCACTTCGTCGTTAGTGATCTGCTGGGTGTAGAAAATGCCCAGAAGTGTTCTTTAGCACCTCATCTCTATGCTTTGTAGGTCTACTGTGAGTGTCCAAGTTTCGCAAGCGTATAGCAAGATGGATATGAAAAGGGAGCGCTGCAGCCTTACCTTGGAATGTAGACTGATGGTCCTGTCTTTCCAAAGGGGATTCATACTTGTCATGGCAGCAGTTGTTTGTGCGATCCTGGAGAGGACTTCCTGTCGGCACCCATTGTCTGATACAATGGCTCCTAAATATTTGAAGCTATGCACTGTGTTGAGTTATTGACCTGGGCCTTTGATGTCCGTATTGATGCCATTGGTGTTGTTGGTCATCATTTTGGTCTTCTCTGCGCAAGCCTCTGTACCAGCTGTTCAAATACGTGTTCCTCTCCAGCCAATCTATCAATGTCATCCACAAAATTGAGGTTGGAGATTGCTCTACCCCTATGATGACTGTGCCTTCGTGATCTGCAAGGGCATCTGCCATGAGGCGTTCTAGGAAGATGTTGAAGAGTGTTGGAGACAGTAGGAATCCTTGACGCATGCCAATTGTTGTTCTGAACCAGTTTCCGATCGCGTATTTTGTGGAGGACAGCACTGCTAGCCTTGTCATAAAGGTTTTTGATGACTTCAATAATGTTAGGTTGATGTTGTACACTCTCATGGTTGCCCATAGAGCTGCATGCCAGACTCGGTCAAGCGCTTTCTTGAAGTCTACAAACACATGCTATAGATATTGTTGTTGCTGTAGGTATTTCTCGCAGATTATTCTGAGGTTGAAAATCTGTTCAGTGGTACTTCGCCCTGCCCTCAATCCTGTTTGTTCTTCAGCTATGATTTGTTCAGCTTGGGGTTTAAATCTATTGAGTGTTATGTTCAGATGGACTTTGGTGAGATGGCTGATGAGGCTGATGGTGTGGTAATTTTGACACTCCTGAAGGTTACCCTTTTTGGGAAGCATTATGACAAGCGACTGGGTCCGTGGTGTAGGCCACTCCCCACTCTGCCAGATCTTATTACAGATAATGGTGATGGCGTCAATCATCGCTTCTCCTCCTGCTTGAAGCAATTGTGCGTGTATGTTGTACACTCCCGCTGACTTCCCCTTCTTCTTCGATTGCACTACTGCCTCAACTTATTCTCGAAGAATTGGGAGGATGTTTCCTCTTCTCTATTCTGGGGACATTTTGTAATTGATGGGTCTCCGTTTTGTGTGGTTGTAAACGTAAAGGTCAGAGCAGTACTCAGTTCGTTTATCCAAGACTTCTTGTTCTTCTCTAAGGCATATGCCAGACTTGCTTTGGATCGTGTAGACCTTGGGCTGTTTAACACTTGTCAGCCACTACACAGTCTGGTAGACCTTCTTGCTGTTGTTCTTGTTCATTTATGCATTTCCTGGCATTGACCTTCTATCCAATTCTCCTTTGCTGCGTATGCCTTTACGGATGTCATTGTGATCCACGGTTTCTTATTTGGCCGGTACTTGCCAAGGATCACAGTGGCGTTATCTGTCACACCTGAGTTGAAGGTGGTGGTCATGGTGTTGACATCTTCCTCACCAATTCCCAAAATGAGCAGTGGTGCGAATTTCCCTGCAACTGTGGCTTGGAATATTTCTGCTACAAGGTGATGATGTCTTTCCGGCTCCACTTAAAGAAAGTAAATAATGCAAAATGCACCCGACTGATATTCGACCTGGACAAACTCCAAGACTGGAGGTGGATGTTCCAGATCCACACCCATACAAACACTAAAATCCCAATGTTAAGTTATAAGGCTTGAATCTTTTAGTGAAAGTCATCTCAACATGCGCTGATCACGCGGCTGTGATTTTAGCAGTGTGTTGCAATTTGTTCAATGATTGGATTATTTAGCTGACATAAGAAGACATAAGATTATTTAGCTGACATAAGAAGACATAAGATCAAATCAAGCGACGGGCCAGTGTGTGCTGCTGTGGTCAATGTGTGATGAAATTAAAGCTACGACATTAAATTAAGGATCGTAGCGCAATTTGTTTGATACGAATGCAGCACTACTTAACAAAAGCAATAACCCTACTTCTAAAAGAATGCAGCACTACTTACCAAAAGCAATAACCCTACTTCTAAAAGAATGCAGCACTACTTACCAACAATAACCCTACTTCTAAAAGGATTTACGTTTCAACCACTCCGTGAACTGCAAATGATGACCATGATAGAGCGGGAGAAGAGAAAAGGGAGATGGAGAACAGAGCCACAGGATAACGTTGATACGATGAACAGGTGGTTGGAAGAAGGTGGGAAGGCGGAGAAGGGGGAAGGAAGGAGGAGTAGAGAGAAGGAAGGAAAGACAGTGCCTGATGGGGGTAATGATGTAGGATGGGAGTGGGGGTAAGGATGGAGGGAGCAGGGGGTTCTAAAGGAATGGGATAAAGAACGGTTTTTAAAAAATACCTATCATCAGTTAAGAACACAAATAATCTTGCGATGACAAGGTGTTTTGGGGAGTGAAAGCTAAGCCCCCCAAAAGCTTGTGTTGTTGTGTTTTTATGCCATGGCGCCGAAGGAATCTCTTCCCGCTTTCCCTCTCTCGCGTCGATTGTTCCTCTAGGCTATACTCTCACCCAAACAGCGCTTTCATGCGATGGCCTCCAACAGTCAGCATGCTTAACATTTCAATACTAATAATAATAATAATAATAATAATAATAATAATAATAATAATAATAACAATAATAATAATAATAATAATAATACGAAGAAGAAGAACAAGAACAAGAAGGAGAAGACCAACAAAAACAAGAAGAACAAGAGCAAGAACAACAAGAAGAACTAGAAGAACAAGAACAAGAAAAAAAAGAAGAACAAGTACAACAAGAAGAAGAACAAAAAAAGAGGGGAAAAGGGGAACAAGAAGAATTTAAATTCAATATGAATATAAAAATATCATGTCTACTATAATTAAATATTTATACGCCACTGTACTGTACACACATACACGCATACACACACAGAAACACACACACACACAAGACAGTGCACTCAAAATCAATGAAGACTTCAATGCAATGACATAAAGTTACATGCACACGTGGATAACTTGGGTTTAGCAACCACAATCTTAAGATACAAGTATCGCTCCAAGTATAATTATAGTCACAATAAGTCATCCAAAAAGTTACACATTCCTCCAACCCCATCCATCCGTTTATCCATCCATACATTGTTTTATCCATCCATTTATCTTTCTCCCGTTTGTTCTTTATAATCCCACCATAAAAATATATCCCTACCCGTTTTCCTGCTCTTCTATCTTGTCTTTCTTTCTTTCCTATTTTTATTGTTGTTGCTGCTGTGTTTGCTGTTATTTTTGTTGTTACTTACGTTATTATTGTTGTTGTTGTTGTTCGCCTGGGAGTATAAACCGAGGT
Organism: Oncomelania hupensis; assembly: GCA_036898135.1. NCBI lineage: Eukaryota > Metazoa > Mollusca > Gastropoda > Littorinimorpha > Pomatiopsidae > Oncomelania > Oncomelania hupensis. The sequence goes on from CM072527.1 coordinate 51,548,029, forward strand.
CTAATCTGTGCCAAGCATTCCTCACACGCACGGACTTCTAGATCTGTGAGGCTTATGTCCCGTAGAGGGATGAGTGTGGCACAAACATAAATACACCCACCATGCACTAGGGCCCTTCTCTCCCACCCTAGTTCGCCCAACATTTTGCTCAGTTGGCTGGAGCGTTGGATGCTGCGCGCGCTTAAAGCAGCTGGTTGGCACCTCGGGAGGCTTGTTAGATCCTGTGTCGGCCTTCACCTTGGGCAAGTCCTGAGCTGGAAAGGCACTGGGTACATCCATTATAAATAAGTGTTTCTGTAATGGTTGATGGTGTAGATCTATGCTATTGTTGTTGTTGTTGTTGTTGTTGCTGCTGTTGTTGTTGTTGTTGTTGTTGTTGTTGTTGATTTTCTTCTTCTTCTTCTTCTTCTTCTTCTTCTTCTTCTTCTTCTTCTTCTTCTTCTTCTTCTTCTTCTTCTTCTACTCACTCTTTTTTATACTTATTTCCCCAACTCACTCTTTTTTATACTTATTTCCCCAACTCTCTCTTTTGTATACTTATTTCCCCAACTCACTCTTTTGTATACTTATTTCCCCAACTCACTCTTTTGTATACTTATTTCCCCAACTCACTCTTTTTTGTACTTATTTCCCCATGTATGTCCTCCCCAACCTCGCTCGTCTTTCCAGTCTTCTGTGCTCTAAACCAGCTGTACTTTGCCGTCTGCTGAAGCCAAGGTAGACAACTGAAGCCAGAAGGCTGGTGGCAAGGGAGCTAAATCTGTTTGACAAGAAGCCATCAGCAGCAGATGTGAGGGGGAAAGGAAGAAACCATTAAAACGACGCGCCGCCATAAGACCCTCCAACGTTGTCCGGAATTTGCAATCGTTGTACATAGTATGCTGTTACTAATACCAGTATTTAAAAAAATGTACACAAAATAATTAGTAATGATAAGCAAATTCTATTATGATTTTCTAAAAGGAACATATCCTGCCTCGGCCATTTTTTGTGTAGAGCATGGTGGAACAATTCACTTCAGGAGGAAGCACATAACATCAATAATTAAATGTAGTGTTCTTATATAGCTCCCTTTACCAGTCCAAAGAGTTACACAAGGCGCTGGATATTCAAAGAATCAACTCACGTACAATGACATCACAACCATAATGACACCTCCAGACTCCGAACCCTCAAATCACATTCCAGTGACGTCACTGAGCTGTGCCCTTTGCAAAATAATGATTCTTGTACCGCATGGATTTTTTCCCCACTCTGAAACAACCCCACTCTAAAACAACCCCACTCTGAAACCACCCCACTCTAAGGAATCCCCAGTCTGAAACACTCCCACTCTAAAACACTCCAAACCACCCACATCTCCATCCTTCCTATGCCATGTTTTGAGTAACATGTCAACAAGCGTGACATGCTCTAACAATACGTAGAAAAAAGCATCGGACGCGTAATCAATCGGATTTGTTCATTATTAGCACGGCCATCTGACGTGCATGACAGACCGCTATGTCAGTGTCCCGCAAGTGACGATGCTACGTGAAAATCATCAATTTACATTAATGCTTAGCAAGAAGGCCTACCGGACCGTGAAGCGGTTGACAAGTGTTAAACAGCCCAAGGTCTCCATGATCCAAATCAAGTCCGGCATATGCCTTACAGAAGAACAAGAAGTCTTGAATAGATGGACAGAGTACTGCTCTGACCTTTAAAACCATACACCAAACGGAGACCCATCAGTTCTAGCATGTCCCCAGAACAGAGAAGCGGAAGAAATCCTCCCAATTCTCAGAGAAGAAGTTAAGGCAGCAGTGCAATCGCTGAAGAAAGGGAAGTCAGCGGGAGTGGACAACATCCCCGCGGAATTGCTTCAAGCAGGAGGAGAAGCGATGATTGATGCCCTCACCGTTATCTGTAACAAGATCTGGCAGACTGTGGTGTGGCCTACACTATGGACCCAGTAGCTTGTCATCACTCTTCCCAAGGTAACCTTCAGGAGTGTCAAAATTACCGAACCACCAGCCTCATCAGCCATCCCAGCAAGGTCCTGCTGAAAATAATACTCACCAGATTTAAACCCCAAACTGAACAAATCATAGCTGAAGAACAAACAGGATTCAGGGCAGGGCGAAGTATTACTGAACAGATTTTCACCCTCAGAATAATCGGCGAGAAATATCTACGGCACCAACAGCATCTATATCATGTGTTTGTATGCTTCAAGAAAGCGTTTGACCGAGTCCGGCATGCAGCTCTGTGGGCAACCTTGAGAGTGTACAACATCAGCCCTAAAATTATTGGAGTCATTAAAAGCCTGTACGACAAGGCTACCAGTGCAGCCCTCCACAAAATACGCCATCGGGAACTGGATTTGAACAACTATCGGTGTGCCTCAAGGAGGCCTACTCTCTCCAACACTCTTCAACATCTTCCCGACAGGAAGTCCTCTCCAGGATCGCACAAACAACTGCTGTCCTGAAAAGGTTGAAGCCCATTTGGAAAGACAGGAACATCAGTCTCATTCCAAGGTAAGACTGCTGTGCTCCCTTGTCGTCTCCATCTTTCTATACGCTTGCGAAACATGGGCCCTTACAGCACAACGAAGAATACAAAGCATGACGAGATGCTATAGAAGACTTCTATACCCAGCACATCACCATCAACGAAATCCGACAGACCATCACGATGACATGCTCACATGGGTGAAGAAACGGAAACTCCGATGGTATGGCCACGTCACCAGACAAGCAGGCCTTGCAAATACCATCCTGCAAGGCACGGTGCAAGGAGGTAGAAGAAGAAGGAGGCAGAAAAAGAGGTGGGAGGACAACATTCGAGAATGGACTGGCATGACACTGAGCGAGGTCATGAGGGCTGCTAACGACAGAGAAAGATGGAGTACGCTGGTTAAACGATCATCTGTGGTGCCCCAACGACCTTCGAGTTACGGGATAAAATAGGAAAGAATATTCCTTGGTTCGACATTTACCACGATTCTTTAAACATGATGCATTTAAATCTTTACCATACCAATACCATAATGTGTACATATGTTATTTAACTTCTGTGCAAATATGAAACCGCTATGTAATATTAAAGATGCATCGACTTAACGTTTAAACAATTCAATTCAAACAACGAAACCATTTAGCAACGATACGCAGGAAGGGAAGTAACCGACATTGACAAGACAACACGGCCTGTTCTCCCTTTCAAGAGTGATCACCCTTTTCCCGCATGCTGGAAAAGTTTGATGTCTGCGTCACAACTAATTATGGCCCTTAAGGATCGTCTCAACTTGTATGGCAAGCGGCTGAGGTCAAGTATTGCAAGAAAAATAATCATGCCAACTTGTAGAGAAAGCGACCGATATCAAGAGTTCCATGGACATAGGAAAGAAAACACAACACACACACAGACACACACACACAATGCACACACACAAGTTGATGTCACTGTCTATAAAGTAAAGACCAAAAATAAATAGGCCTATGTTAGGGAAGCAAGCATTACTACGTGGTGTGGATTTATAAGCTATTCTACTGCTATTAAGTTAACATTGGATACTGTCGGGGTACTCGTCACAAATTACATTGAAATTCAATCGAACGCGCTCTCAACTAAGCAGTGCGGCGCCAGAAAGGACCAGATCGAATAGGATCCACCAACTCGTCTTACTTGAATCTTGCACATCTTCTCACCCACTACACACTAATAATAATAATAGCGCCGGCTGTGCTAGTTTGCTACGAGTAATCCCACCCACTATGAACTGACAGAATTAACCAGGTAGGACGATTATTAAGATTGACAGTACAATAATAATAGAAAACATATTTGACTTCTCCCCGAGCGATGCATAAGATTATACTTTTATCCGCTGCGCTACCAGAAATAATAATTACATTAATAGTGCGAGGTTGGAAGAGAGGGGAGGGAGGAGCAGTCTGTTGTTTACCCAGGTTATTGTTACACCTGAGAAACCTAAGACCTGGAGAAACGTTGACCTGTCCCCTTAATAGTGTGTTCTTACATAGTGCACCATCCAGTTTAAAGAGGTGCCCAGCGTCCACAAATTTTTTTGCTGAAGCAGGAACGAACCAAAGCAACTAAACTATAGCCATTGTGTTTTTAACTTTGAAAGACAATAAGAGTATAGTCAATTTGCCACGCATGCCATAGGTTTTGAAATAACCCACACGATCGTTTAACAGGCTTTTCAGGTCTCTACATCGTAACGGGACAAGTAACAAATATCTTGTCAAGATGCATGCTTGTTCCAACTTGGGTAACACAACGCCATTTACCACTAAGCCATCTAAACTGACTGACTGGATACAGGCCTATACATCTCTGCTATGCTGACAGCTCATTTCTAGATAAAGATCGCATCTACGAAAGCAGGAAGTCGAGATGTGTGAGCGCGTGACAGAGGCAAGGTGTCATCCGGGCGCTGAAGCGAAGCAACAGCAGATAGGAAAGTCAGTGTCTTCATCTGGAAAGAATGGCGCATAGCACATAATAGCTCACGTTTCAACTCACAGAATCGCTCAAGGCACTGGTTGCCGAAAGTCAAGCAAAACACTAGTGTGCCACAGTCAAGAACTTCCGGACACTTCAAAATAAAGAACAGAAGACGGGAAAGTGCTTTCAATAGAAGCAAAGATTGAGCTTATATAGCTAGCATTTCAGCTCACAGAGCTGCTCAAGGCACAGACCTCTGTTCAAGATCCAGCATGGACTTTACAAATAATATTCTATTGTCGGAGACAATTTTGCTACTGGAGACCAACATTTTTATTGTTGCGCCTGATATAATTAAAGTCGTGTTGCATTTTATTATAATACATTGTATTGTATTGTACTTTAAAACGCTCAGATGCTGCAGGTTTGGAGGTAGCATAACGCAATGGACCACAACTCCATCCCTGGCGTACAGAAGGCTCCACAAGACCATGGGAGAGGTTGGGCGTAGGCCAGATGTTATAAACAATAGGAGAAAAGGAGAAAAAATGTAAGCGTGCTGCTGATTTATTATCGCAGCGTGCTAAATGCTCTATTAAGACATAAATACTTTGTAGTGTTGTCACGTCGAATGCTTCAGTGAAGTCGTCACTCTGTAGCCTCATAAATACAACAGACAAACAGCAAAGGAGGAAATGGATGGCTGGAGGCGCGGCGGTTCTGTATCACTATAGAAATACCAGTAATGTCGCTGTTGTTAAGTTTGTTCTGTATCACTATAGAAATATCAGTAATGTCGCTGTTGTTAAGTTTGTTCTGTATCACTATAGAAATACCAGTAATGTCGCTGTTGTTAAGTTTGTTCTGTATCACTATAGAAATACCAGTAATGTCGCTGTTGTTAAGTTTGTTCTGTATCACTATAGAAATACCAGTAATGTCGCTGTTGTTGAGTTTGTTCTGTATCACTATAGAAATACCAGTAATGTCAACAATCGCATCTATATACTTATTTAAGTTAATAACCAATTCACGCACCTATCTATCTATCTATCTATCTATCTATCTATCTATCTATCTATCTATCTATCTATCTATCTATCTATCTATCTATCTATCTATCTATCTATCTATCTATCTATCTATCTATCTATCTATCTATCTATCTATCTATCTATCTATCTATCTATCTATCTATCTATCTATCTATCTATCTATCTATCTATCTATCTATCTATCTATCTATCTATCTATCTATCTATCTATCTATCTATCTATCTATCTATCTATCTATCTATCTATCTATCTATCTATCTATCTATCTATCTATCTATCTATCTATCTATCTATCTATCTATCTATCTATCTATCTATCTATCTATCTATCTATCTATCTATCTATCTATCTATCTATCTATCTATCTATCTATCTATCTATCTATCTATCTATCTATCTATCTATCTATCTATCTATCTATCTATCTATCTATCTATCTATCTATCTATCTATCTATCTATCTATCTATCTATCTATCTATCTATCTATCTATCTATCTATCTATCTATCTATCTATCTATCTATCTATCTATCTATCTATCTATCTATATATCCATCTAAACTCTAGAATAGCATCTAAGAGGCAACAGATAGATTAAAAACACGAAATATGTTGATGTTGGAGGCTGTACCGATTTATTTACTATTGAGGATGGACGTGCAGTAATAAACCAATTCATCTACAGTACATAGATCTTCCCCCGCACGCCGCGGTAAAGGCGAGTTACGTTGTTGTCTTTTTTTCTTCTACAAACATGATCAACAAGGCAGTCAAATGCTAAACCAAGATTAAGATCATCATCATCATTATCATCAGCATCATCATCATCATCATTGTTTGTTGTTGTCATAGTTTAAAGAGAAAGATATGGATGCTGTTGCCATGCTTGAGTTATTTTGTAACTCGCGCTGCCGCTAATTAAGGTGATCTGGACAACATCAACTTCTATGACTACACAGAACGGCTCACATTCTCACACACACACACATTATACACCCCACCACACACTACACACCACATACACACACACCCACACACACCCTCACACATTTAACACACAAACATACCGACACAAAAACGCGACACAAATATGCTGACAAAACGTACACATTGTAACATGAATAATGCGCAACAAACGAAATAAACAGACACAATGGAGCAAGGGAGAGAAAGAGAGAGAGAGAGAGAGAAAGAGAGAGAGAGAGAGAGAGAGAGAGGAATGAGGTGGGGTAGGTGGGGAGGGGGAGGTTCGGGTAAGCTTAGGAAAGATTCTGACGTTCCATTCCATGTCCACAATAAAAGCAGAGAAAGACAAAATGTGAGTGACTGTACATGTGCATTCTCCCAAAGACTGTATAGTCTTTTATAGTCTTTTACTACGTTCAATGTTAGCAAATCATAATGTGCCTGGTCTTTAGTCTGTTCAAAGAGAGAGAGAGAAAGGAAGAGAGAGAGAGAGAGAGAGAGAGAGAGAGAGAGAGAGAGAGAGAGAGAGAGACTGAGAGTTAGTTAGTTAGTTAGTTAATTATTCATTGCTTACAGGGTTCAGCGGACTGCAATGAGCCGAATCAGGAATACAAAATCAAGACCAAAACTTGGCTGAAAGAGGACTCACTCCTCATCCTCATAAAAGATCTGCCGAAACAATCTTAGTGGTAACACTGAAGGCACTCCACCAGCTGGTCAATATACAATAAAGGCATCCCAAGCAGAGGACGCTGAGGTTATACTGTAATTTATCGAATCCCCGTTTACAAAAACAAAATAGAATACAAACATGAGGAGTTTTGTCCCGGAAGAGTTCTCAAGAAAAATATTAGGTGACTGGTCTAGCGAAGAAGACAGTATAGTAGATTGACAGAACAGAGTAGGAATGAGAATGAACAAAGGAGAAAGACAGCGACAGTGGGAATTTAAAGCACTAAATTTCCAGAAAGTGGGGATACTATTTATACTGAAACCCCCGGTACCCCCACGGTGGGATTAGAAAGAGGGAAAGAATGAGAGAGAAAAAGAGAGAGAATGCGTAAGAGAGAGAGGAGGAAGAAGAAGAAGAAGAGGAAGAAGAAGAAGAAGAAGAAGGAGAAGAAGAAGAAGAGAGAGCATGGGTGTTTGTGTGTATGTGTGTGTGAGAGAGATAGAGAGAGAGACAAAGAGAGAGAAAGAGAGAGAGAGAGAGAGAGAAGAAGAAGAAGACGAAGAAGAAGAGGAAGAAGAAGAAGAAGACGAAGAAGAAGAGGAAGAAGAAGAAGAAGAAGAGTGTGTGTGAGAGAGAATGAGAGAGAGAGAAAGAGAGAGAATGCGTAAGAGAGAGAGGAGGAAGAAGAAGAAGAAGAAGAGGAGGAAGAAGAAGAAGAAGAAGAAGAAGAAGGAGAAGAAGAAGAAGAGAGAGCATGGGTGTTTGTGTGTATGTGTGAGAGAGAGAGATAGAGAGAGACAAAGAGAGAGAAAGAGAGAGAGAGAGAGAAGAAGAAGAAGAGGAAGAAGAAGAAGAGTGTGTGTGAGAGAGAATGAGAGAGAGAGAGAAAGTATGGGTGTGTTTGGGTGTGAGAGAGAGAGAGAGAGAGAGAGAGAGAGAGAGAGAGAGAGAGAGAGAGAGAGTTAATATTATGTAACCGTTCAACTTTTAGTTCCTTTGTGGATATAAAGGCGAGGCAAAAAGGGTTGGAGGCGTAGTTGTTCATGAGGGGTGTGATGGAGGGATGGGGAGGAGGGAATGATGGTTGAAATTTCGGGATGGAGAAGTTGGAGTGGGGTGCGTGGTTGGGGTCGGGGATAGGAGGGGGGGGGATAGAAGACAGAAGAGAGAGAGAGAGAGAGAGAGAGAGAGAGAGAGAGAGAGAGAGAGAGAGAGAGAGAGAGAGAGAGAGAGAGAGAGAGAGGGGAAAATCAGTTTCGCCTTGGAAACAAAAAAAGGGGAAGTATATCTCGGCATCTCATCAAAATTGTGCCGCGACTGCCTGTCTACAAAGGCTCTCACTTTCGCTGTAGGGAAACAGGCACGCCAGATAACCCACACTTCATGGGATGGGGTGGGTGGGGTGGGTGGGGTGGGATAGGGTGGAGAGTAAAATGATAGTTGAGAGAGGGGTGAGGGTAGGAAGGGGAGAGGGAGAGGGGAAGGAAAGAGGTATTGGTAAGGCATGTCCTTTGGAGAACGCGTAGGATCGACGTTATATCTAATATAATACATATAATAAAAATAATACATATAATAAACGCTCTTTGTGCGTTTGTTTGTGAGGATACTAGTTCGGTTTCTCTGGAAATGCTACATTAGTTTACTTCAAACGGTGCATTCTTTTATCGACAAGAGAGAATTGTACTCTAGGTTGAAAACGCTGGAATAAATAAATTAATTAATTAATAAATACATAAATAAATAAAAACATTGTCTAGTCTATAGGCAAATATGATGGCAAACATTTGAAAGCTAAAGGGGAAGAGAAGACAGGAGAGAGAAGAGGAGTGAAGTTGGGTGAAGTGGGGGTGGGGGTGTGTCATTTAAGAGGGAGGGGAGTAGGATACAGAGGTTGGGGAAGAGTAAGCAGGAGCAGCTAGCCATGCTGTGAGAGAGAACGGTAGTCAATAATTACCATCTTCAAAAGCTACCCATGCTGTGAGAGAGAACGATAGTCAATAATTACCATCTTCAAAAGCTACCCATGCTGTCAGAGACAACGATAGTCAATAATTATCATCTTTTAAAGCTAGGCATGCTGTCAGAGAGACCAATAGTCAATAATTACCATCTTCAAAAGTTAGGCATGCTGTGAGAGAGAACCATAGTCAATAATTACCATCTTCAAAAGTTAGGCATGCTGTGAGAGAGAACCATAGTCAATAATTAACATCTTCGAAAGCTAGGCATGCTGTGAGAGACAACGATAGTCAATAATTACCATCTTCAAAAGCTAGTCCTGCAGCTGTCAGAGACAACAATAGTCAATAAGTACCATCTAGAAAAGCTTTTCGTGCTGTCAGAGACAACAATAGTCAATAATTACCATCTTCAAAAACTAGTCAAATAATATCCCTATCAAACAAAACTTCACCTATATTGGCGGTCAGAATTGAGTTTTTTTTTTAAATTTTAAATTGTTGTTGTTGTTGTATTTACAGATTTACCTAGAAATACTTTGAAACAGCAGGAGAAGGAGAAGGGAGAGGGGCGGGAATCAGAACCAGCCAAAATATCGGTCTGTCGGTCCGTCGGTGTTTCTGTCGGTCCGTCGGTGTTTCTGTCGGTCCGTCGGTCTTTCTGTCGGTTTGTCGGTCTTTCTGTCGGTCCGTCGGTCTTTCTGTCGGTTTGTCGGTCTTTCTGTCGGTCCGTCGGTCTTTCTGTCGGTCCGTCGGTCTTTCTGTGGGTCCGCTGGACGCCATATCTCAAGAACCATTGAACGGATTTTGACCCCACTTCATAGCAACATTACCGTGGTTAGTGGCTTGCCTCCCCTACCGTCCTATTTGCTCTACCGCAGAGGCCAAGGTCAAGGTCACTGCAGTTGTTTTAGTGCTAAACACGTTTGCTAAATATCTCAAAAACGTCTAAAGCGATTTTGGTGAGTTTTTCCCGTCACCCGCACTAAGACATACGGCCAACGTGCATTCGCTTACTCCGCACCTAAGCAGTGGAATTCCCTTCCCTCCCATATCCGCAACATACAATCAACACAAGCATTCAAAAAGGCCCTCAAAACCCACCTCTTCAAACTGCATTATTCAGATTGATTTGTATCCCGCGTAAGTTTATCAGTAAACAATTCAGTATCAGATGATATCTGCATTGACTCTAAAGAATATCCTAAACACGCTGAAAAAATTCCTTATCTCCAGCCAATTAAGAATTTTGTAAACACAACAATGACTGCATGTAACATTGATATTTCGAATATTCCGATTCAGCCTTTAATACCTCAAATGCCATATTGGGAACATTTATCTGCTAACTTTGATATAGAATATTCTGATATTACTAAAGGGCAAAACAATAATGTTCTTATAAGTGAAGTGAAAGAACACTTAGAACAATATTATCCCAATCACCTAAAAATATTTACAGATGGATCTGTACTGGAATCATCTAATAGTGGTGCAGGGTTTGTTATACCAGCTTTGAAAGTAGAAAAGTCGTACTATATTGGAAAAGGATTTTCTATATTTTCCTGTGAATTATATGCCATATTAGGAGCATTACAATATATTCTTGAAATATCCCTGGATATAATTAACTTGCTCATTTGTATCGATTCAAAATCAGTTTTACAATCAATTCAAAACTGGGAATATACTACTAGACCAGATCTTATATTTGAAATTAAGCATATAATACATCAAATTATTAGCAGAGGTACAAATGTTGATTTTTGTTGGGTTCCGTCTCATTCTGGCTTGTACTGGAATGAGCAGTCGGACAAACTTGCCAAAATTGGAGCTAAAAATACAAATTCGATATCAAATTGTAGTATTGCATTATCTAGGCATGAATTGGTTTCATTAGTAGAAAGACATTTTCAAAAATCAGTAAACAAGCATAACATTTTATCATGTAGTAGAAATAAATTTCAAAAATCATATATAAAATGCGTTTGAATTCATGGAGCACAAAATACATTATTGATATTCATTGTATATGCCAGCAACCAATGTCTGTACAACATTTATTATTTGAATGTACAACATTATTACCATTATACAAGGCAAATAATGTCTAGATCAATGAAACCGATAGTATGACAGATATTTTATATAATCATACACTTATTGAAAAAATCGCTTACATTATCTTACATACTGACATAAAAAACATTTTTTGATTAAGTACATAAATATGTGTTTATGTTTATACATGTGTGTTTGTGTTTATGTCTATGCATATAATGTTTGTGAAAGTCTAATATCATTTTATCAATGAAAAGACTTTAAATAAAAATCTGAATCTGAATCTGAATCTTGTATCCCGCTGCCATTCTCTCATCTTTTGTCTATGTCTGATCCGTAAGTGTATACACGGCTGTAAATAAATATTTATACTGTTTTTCTTCCTGGGCCTAACCGGGCATATAAATAGCTGTGAATAGGTTTTTGCTATTCTACCTTCTGTCTTTTTGTCATTTGTGTACATAGTTGTAAATAGTCTATTTTTGTCTTTTTTGTAATTTATGTACATAGTTGTAAATAGTCTGCACCTTTACTGTCCCGTCTTTTGGTGTATTGTAGCAAAAGTGATGTTTCATCGAGTGCATGTATTTATATGTAATGACTATGTAAAGCGTGGTGAGTCTGGTCATAGGCTGGAGTACCCGCTATATAAAATTCCGTTATTATTATTATTATTATTGATGTAGGTAAAAATTATGAGCCGCCCTTCAGTGCCAGTCTGGTTGTCGGAAGGCTGGTCGCGCCCAATGTTTTGTTCAAACCACACTTGTTGTCTTATCTGAACAAAAACTAAACCGAAATTCATCATTTGTACTTCTCTGGTTGCTTTCTCTACTGCTACGTTGCTTAATCTACTGCTAAGTGGCTTTAACTACTGCTAAATTGCTTTATCTACTGCTAAGCTTGTTACAGTATTCGAATATTCGTATTTGTACTTTCTCAAAGTCCCTGTCATTGTGCTTCACCTTGTTCTATAAACAACAACAACAACAACAACAATAATAATAATAATAATAAGAATAATAACAACAACAACAACACTACTAATACAGGATGGTCTAACACGCGGTTTTTCCTCACGGGAACTCGTTCGAAGCGCGCCTTGCGCTGTATCTGAACATTGGCTAAGCCGTTTTTTGTTATTATTATACAAAATGTTTTGTTGCTTGCAGATCGTTGAGACACTGTGGTTTATCATTGCATGTGTTCCTTTTGCTTTGTTAGGAGAAAGCCCAGTCACAACACAGCCCACAAAATTAACACTTTTGAACATGCTTAGTTTTCGTTTTCAGATGGCATCATTCTGATTCCAATTAACAGTACAATTAAGGGAACATAAATGCAGAAGTTTGAACATAAAATGACCTCAGACTGACTTTAAGTGTGCGTTGCAATGTCGTTGTAGTTTCTCTTTTCTACATATTGTGTTTAAGCTCCACGCACTTAACTCGCGTTATTCATTACCCAATTATTTACGTTTGCCCTTACAGCGCCTAACAAACGAGCTAAAACGTTCCCAGCCAAATATTTACTTCAAAGGCCTTGTCCTTGCTGGGCCGCCATTTTCATCGAATGACGTCATTGGTTGTTTTTTTTTTTTGTGTGTGTGTTTTTTTCCCCCCGTGACGTCCTTGTTTTGGTTTGACTTTCTAGGCTGGTTGTTGACGTAACTCTATAAAGATGCTTTTCCAGGCTGTGCTGACGCAGCATGATAAACGACACGTCACAGGCGAAAGTAACGTAAAACACGCGCGACGGCCACGCGTCATTGTTATGATGCGCCTGTCGCGTTGTTATGGGGCGGAGGGAGGCCACTCCATTCGCTTTCATCAGTGGCGGGCATTACCTCTTCTTTGCTCTGGCATGTTTCACTTTTAAGTGCTAAAGAGAGCGGAGGGCAGAGTCGTTTGTTTTGGGGACGCGGGGCTTGTTGCGTTTGAACTTGGGCATCTGGCCTGTGGTGCACAGGGCAAAACTTTGTACATATTGGCGTACGGTGCCTTGCCGGAGTGGAGAGAGCCACATAGAATTAAGATCGGCTGGCCCATATTGTAAAAAGGGCGGGTGGGGGATTCATCAAAATGTTAAAACAACGATTAGATGGACAAATATAACATGAAGATGATGATGATGATGATGACGACGACAATGATGACGATGATGATGAAGATGACGATATTGATGATAATGTCGATGATGATGATGATGATGAAGATGATGATGAGGATAATGTTGATGATAATGAGGAGAAGGAAGAGGAGGAGGAGAAGAAGGAGGAGTAGAAGGACGCCGACGACGATGTTGATGATGATGATGATGATGATGATGATGATGATGATGATGATGATGATGATGATAATGATGATGATGATGATTACGGCGTTGAAGCAAATGATAATGAGGCGAATGATGATGTGGATGCTGATGATGAGGATCAGACCGAACAGGGGGAGTAGAAAGAAAAATCGATGACAACGGACACGATGACGGTGGTCATAATGAATTTGCGGACAATGACAACGAAGATAATGACAATGTTGTTGTTGTTGTTGTTAGTGTTATTGCTATTGTTGTTGCTGTTGTTGTTGTTGTTGTTGTTCTTCTTCTTCTTCTTGTTCTTCATTCCGTCCTCTGTTTTTTTTCTTCTCCTTGTCATCCATCGCAAGGACAATGAAAACCCCCCGATTCAAATTATTAATAATATCATAGTAATACTGGATTCTGTGTATACGCGCATCTTCTTCCAATCATCAAACAGGGGGAAAGCGCGGCGATCTGTACCAACATAAACGCTTGCATGCCAATTACACTCTCGCATACACAACAAAGTTATATCTATCATTCAAACAATTACAGCAACTTAAATGACCAACGCGATCTCTAGTTTTGTCCCTCTAGTCCTTTCCTTCTTCATCCTCACAACATTCTTATTTTGTCTTCTCTCTCTCTCTCTCTCTCTCTCTCTCTCTCTCTCTCTCTCTCTCTCTTCTCTCTCTCTCTCTCTCTCTTCTCTCTCTCTCTTCTCTCTCTCTCTCTCTCTCTCTCTCTCTCTCTCTCTTCTCTCTCTCTCGATCTCCCCCTCCCTCCGCCCTCTCTTTCTCTCTTTATAGCTATAGTTCCAGATGGAAGATCTTGGAAAGCGCCCATAAAAATAAAAATAAAAAATGCGTGGAGACGACGACCATAGCACGAACAAGTGTAATTCCCTACCGCTCTCTTAATTGGAAAGAGTGCAAAGGACCGAAACATAATAATGTTTTGAAGCCCTGCCTGGATATTAATCTTTGTGGGCGTGTGCGTGAGTTAGTGTGTGTGTGTGTGTGTGTGTGTGTGTGTGTCGAAAAAATAATATTATAATCATGTAAGCCATGAACAGATGTCAATCCTATCGGTGGAGATTCAAGATTCACAAGATTCACAATTTTATTGACGAGGGCAATCCTATTGGTGGAGAGAAACTTTAAAACTTTGAAACCTTTTTATTAGGGATAAAGATTTTAGAGTAATTAATAATAATAATAGAGAGAGAGAGGCACACACAGGTGCACGCACACACATACGTACACACACACACCCATATACACACACACACATCACTCGGTTATCAAATAACGAAACTCGGTCGTTCTCAACGAGAAAGCCCATTAAATGCATCATGACCTTTCTTTGTTTTCATATCGAGCGAGCGCGGAAGTTTGTGGGCGCGCGCTCTCTCTCACACACACACACACACACACACCCACACACACACACACGCACACACACACGCATACCACATACACACACGCTGTCACACAAACAACTACATCAAATATCACCAGCCTCAAGCGCACATCCTATCCTATCCTGTCCCATAACCCGAAGGTCGTAGGGGCACCACAGATGATCGCTTAACCAGCATACTCCATCTTTCTCTGTCCTCAGCAGCCCTCATGGCTTCGCTCAGTGTCAAACCAGTCCATTCTCGAATGTTGTCCTCCCACCTCTTTTTCGGTCTCCCCCTTCTTCTACCTCCTTGCACTGTGCCTTGCAGAATGGTCTTTGCAAGGCCTGATGATCTGGTGACGTGGCCATACCATCGGAGTTTCCGTTTCTTCACCACTGTGAGCAGGTCATCGTGTTGTCCATCATCATCATCATCATCATCATCATCATCATCATCATCATCATCATCATCCTCATCCTCATCATCATCATCATCATCATCATCATCCTCATCATCCTCATCATCCTCATCATCATCCTCATCATCATCATCCTCCTCATCATCATCATCCTCATCATCAAAGTCTTCATCATGAATAGCACCAACAATAATAATTATCAGCAACAACAACAGAAAACAACAAGAAGAAAGAAGTAACGAAAGAAGGAAAGAAATAAAGAAAAAAAGAAGGATAGAAAAAAAAAGAAAAGAAGTAAGAAAGAAAGAAAGATAGAAAAGAAAAGAAGAAAGAAAGAAAGAAAGAAAGAAAGAAAAGAAAAGAAAAGAAAAGAAAAGAAGAAAGAAAGAAAGATAGATAGAAAAGAAAAGAAAAGAAGAAAGAAAGAAAAGAAAAGAAAAGAAGAAAAAAAAGATAGAAAGAAAGATAGAATAGAAAAGAAAAGAAAAGAAAAGAAAGAAAGATAGAAAGAAAGATAGAAAAGAAAAGAAAAGAAGAAAGAAAGAAAGAAAGAAAGAAAGAAAGAAAGAAAGAAAGAAAGAAAGAAAGAAAGAAAAGAAAAGAAAAGAAAAGAAAGAAAGAAAGAAAGAAAGAAAGAAAGAAAGAAAGAAAGAAAGAAAGAAAGAAAGAAAGAAAGGTTGTTTGAAAACAAGGTATAATGCAGAAGAAAGAAATGACGGCAAGCAGAGATGACAGACAGGGAGGTGGTGAGGGGTTTGAGAGGGGACGGAGACGGAGGGAGGGATTGTGGGTGAGAGATAAGAAGAATCTGGGGTAAAAAGGGGGAGGAGAGCATGATGGTAGACAGGTTCACAGTCACACAAACAAAAGGTAATACGTTATGCACGGAAAGACAAAAAAACAAAGAGAAATAAATAGACACAAAAAGAAAAATGCGAATTTCATCAGGATTCTCTAGTTCATTATTTTTGGTCCCGAACACGCTAATAGTCGTTCTGCGCATGCGCAGTAAGCTTAAGTAACGCTGTCGAAATTGTCATAGTAACTCAGAGGCGTTGCACAGCTTCATCAATTTCTCTACGATTTAGGGTCTCGTTCCGTCACAATGGTGCAGTTTAGTAACTTACAAAAAACATATCGAAATTATGGCATACACATGCCTAATTTGGATCCTATATAGTATAGGTTCAATGCTTTTATACCATTAATATTTCTTAAATCAGTGACATCTCTTGCTTTAGATTGAGGGATATGGGGTTGTAATTTAAAATAAAAGGTTACATTTTTAAATAGTCATTGAAAACTATATTATATAAAAATTGTAAAATCCTTTTAGCATTGCTAAGCCACAAACATTAAAAAAGAGATTTCTCTTATATAGCGCACTTACAAGCTCAGAGAGCTTCTCAAGGCGCTGGCCCGTAATATCCAGCAATCACAAAATAGTTTGCTGAAGTCAGGATTCGAACCCACGTCGCCCAAGACGCACACACACAAGTCGTGCGCTCTGACCACTGAGCTATCCCTGACTCCCAGCTAAACAATGGGCAACGACGACGAACGATGCTGCTGCTGCTGCTGCTAATGATGATGATGATGACAACGATGATGATGATGATGATGATGATGATGATGATGATGATGATGATGATGATGATGATGATGATGATGATGATGATGATGATGGCATATAGTTTTGCATAGAGCAGGTATCCACAGATGAAGTCATGATCACTGCGATTGAAAAGAAACGAGAAACGTTTTATACTCTATCTCCTTCCACCTATTCAAGACATTTTTTTCTCACTCCCAAACAAATGTAAAGCCATAACTGAAGCTAAATTACTGGCAAATAGAAACTGTATCGACAGAAAAATTGCTCCAGAATAAAAGGAGTTCTATAAGCAAACTTGCTATTAGAAAACAAAATCATAAATCTATTGGAAATAGACCATTTTTAGCTTAGCTAAGCCACAACTTTGCGCTAGCTGACTCCCAGTGAGACAGGAAACTTCTTCTTTTTCTCTTCTTCTCATTCCTTCTATTTCTCCATCTTTCTCTTCCTGCTCTCAACTCACTTGCGAGACAACCTTCTTCTTCTTTTTCTTCTCTCCAAGACAACGTGAAGTTGCCATGAATCACGCCAGGAACCTGCAGAGCGTGAGTGACTGTTGCAAGTGCTAGATTTATGAGTTAAGCAATATTTATGTTTTCCTCCTCCTCCTCTTCCTTCATCATCGTCATCATCATCATCATCATCATCATCATCATCATCATCATCATCATCATCATCATCAACAACAACACCAAGTTCCTCATCATCCTCATCATCCTCATTTCTTCTGCTGCTGCTGCTGAATAGTAGTGGCCAGCGCCTTGAAAAGCTCTCTGAGCTTGTAAGTGCGCTATAAAATTATACGAACGTTACAATCCTTCTTCTTCTTCTTCTTTCCTCCCTTTCCTTCTTCTCCTTCTCTATACTTGGATAGATTTATTTTGCTGATAGAATTGTTCATCGCATATCTGTTGTTTTATGTTCTTCCGCGTTATCCTGTTCTCTTGTTGTTCTTCCTCGTTATCCCGTTCTCTTGTTGTTCTTCCTCATTATCCTGTTATCTTGTTGTTCTTCCGCGTTATCCTGTTCTCTTGTTGTTTTTCCTCCTTATCCTGTTATCTTGTTGTAATGTTTTGGAGTAACTTGAGCAAACATTCTCGTTCGATTAAGTCGGACCGATTAAATAGATAAGATCAGAGGACCATGGATTTTAAAGTAACTTGAATTTAGAATTGTTAATTATACATTTTGTTCGGGGAGATACCCTCAAGTAAAGTCACATTTTACAGAAAAGATGTTGGCTTGGAGAAGCGGCAAAACAATCAATCCTTCAGTCTCGTCTCTTATTATTTTACATTGAAACCGCGTAAAACATGACATAAAATGAATCGTAGGACATAAAATGAGCAGTTGTATACCGAGTTAAGTGTGTGAATGCACGTTCATGATTGCAAGCCCACTGCACGTGATGACGTGTTAATGGCTCTAGTGTTCCACTGCCGGACTTTCTATCAATCAACTTGACCATCACTCCAGTCTCCGAGCGCTGATTGCTGAGGTCTGCGACCCAACCGGGACCTTTGTTCATTTATAGGCTGGTTGTTAATGAAAATGTTGTTGCCATTCTGAATTTATAAACGTAGTTTGTTTCCGACAAACACATGCATACACATGCACACACAAACACACCCACGCACGAGAGAGAGAGAGAGAGAGAGAGAGAGAGAGAGAGAGAGAGAGAGAGAGAGAGAGAGAGAGAGCGGGAGAGAGAGAAGGGAAGAGAGAGCGGGAGAGAGAGAGAGAGAAGGGGGGGGGTGATGGAGAGAGAATATTTACCAGTGATTTCTTTTGATGGGTGACAAATACATGAAACTCCAGCCACGTCAAAGACAACACTAAAACAAGTATCGTCTGCAAATCTTCATTATTGTTTTGTACTCTTCTGGTAATAATTTATAATGCCACTGCCACCAACACTGCAGAAAGGGTGTTGCTACAAACATTAAATGGACGACAGAAGTACTCCTAGTCAATAGATTTTTTTGAGACGAACATAATAATACAATCATTTTGAATGTTGCGTTTTCATCAAGGTTTAGTTATTTAATGATTGTTGTTACAAGTACTGTATATGTGTGCGTGCGTTTGTGAGTATGGGAGCGAGAGACTGAATGTTTGATAGTCTAAATTCACAAAATGTGTAGAGACGTAAAATGAAATACATAAGTAATCTATAGCTTCTCCTTTAATGACAAAACAGAGTCTACATTTTCCTAATACTTCATGGTTAAGACTTTTCACAATGTTTGCCTTATTAACATTTGCTGCATTCCACTGCAAATTGTGGGTAGGTAAGTTACTATACAAAACAGGATTCTCAGGGGACGTAGACAGACCGTAGCCAAACGTAAAGCAGCGTAACTAAAAGATTTTAACAAGACAAATAAACAGACCGCTCGGAAAGTACCGAAACACTCGCCTCCTGCCCCCATCTTGACAGGGGAAGTAATTTATGGAGGCCCGCCAGAGGGCGTCATGCGCGCGAGAGGCACGCACACCACGTGGCCAACAGGTGCGCCCCCTACAGGACAGATAACATAGCACCCACCACCACCCCACCCCAACTTCAGCCATCTCCACATATCCCAGGTTTACCAAAGACTTTGGGATACTTCTTCGCTTTTATTCTCATAGTTTATGTCTTTAACCTTATGCTAATCTCTCTCTCTCTCTCTCTCTCTCTCTCTCTCTCTCTCTCTCTCTCTCTCTCTCTCTCTCTCTCTCTCTCTGTGTTTTGCAATCTCTGATTGATCAGAAGTTGGTGTTGTGCACCAGTGAACAGCATTTTTAGTAGTAGATCCCAAAATAACTAACTCCACGCAGAACGAATGCCCCCTGATTCTCCCATTATGAGTATCATGCAAATTCTACCTATTACCAGCAGTAAAGGTGGCTGCACTCTAGGTATTACATGTATAACCTATTTATTCCTGTCAAACTGTTTCAATGGATCAATAGATGATAAATCAGTATTCCATTGAGCACTTATCTTATTAAATGTGACTTACATTTAAATTTACATGGAATAGAATTATCCAAAAGCCTTGTTCGTTCTTGACCGATTTAATCGTATTAGCATTAGATGATCAAGTGTGATGCTATAAAGTCTTAAGTCTAACTTCATTTAGAGTTTAGCAAGTGTTGAATACTGAAAGAAGTATAACAGAGTAAAATGGCCCAAATATCATTAATGGAACATTACATTACATGTTTATTGCTTTAGGTCCAGCGGACTCTTCCGAGCCAAATCAGAACCAATTAATGGAACTACCTCATACTGATCTGTATATTATCAATTATAATATCGACTAAAAACAGTGTCATTCTTCACTATGCAAGCTAAAAGGTATATTTACGTATAGCATAAAAAAGGAGATGCAAAATGTATGACGCACAGGAAATTGAAAGATCACAAGCTTACAAACTTACTGGCTGGAAGCAGAATGTGACGGATCTTACCATTAACAACAATTTCCGATTACGTTACTTATTATAAGACTACTAATGACGTCAATTATATTTCTATTACATCTCCATCTTCGCATTCCACCTTTGGACACACACATTCCAGACACAACGACTCTAAAGATATCAGTGGTCTTAATCGCCCGCGATGGACGTACATCATCGTCGTCGTCATCATCATCATCATCATCATCATCATCATCATCATCATCATCATCATCATCATCATCACCATCATCATCATCATCACCACCACCACCACCACCATCGCCACCAACATTATAATTTCTATTACAAGTAAATCACTCTTCAAAGTCTTTTAAGGGTTTTTATTTTTCAAGCAACTGCACCAACCCCGACAGTTTGTGCACTTAACAAAGCTGTGCGTCTTTTACCCAGCTAACCAAACAATAGACGACTTATCACCAAACCATGGATTGATCATCCATGTAAACTACACAAGCTGGGGGATAATATGTATATTGATTGTATGCTTTCAACAGACAGGAACGGGCGCCTCGTGCGCCTTGAGTTACGTCATGTACAAGACAGTGCCTTCAGCAGCTCTTGAGTGAGAAAAGCGCGATCAAACAACCATTAAATAACATTACATACAGAAAAGGAGCAAGCTGAAGATCGTGAAACGTACTCCCTCGGATGAGAGTACACACTAAGGTCTAGTCTCTGCACGCACGTATTCCACAGCACGGACTTTACAGATGTTGATGTTCATGTCCTGGAGTGCCGGCTACACAAATACACCCGCCAAGCAACAGGTTCCTTCTCCCTTATACCCGGTCCAACAGGTTTGTGCTCAGTTGCCTGGGCGTCAGACTATGCTCTCAAAGGCTAAGTGGGCGCTTCGGGCGGCTTGAGTTAGATCCTGAAGAGACTATGCCTTGAGCAGTTCTTGAGCTGGAAAAGCGCCATTTAAGAACGAATAAATAAATAAATAAATACATAAATAAATAAATAAATAAATAAATAAATAAATAAATAAATAAATAAATATAAACCCCAAAACCAGTTACTGTAAAATCAAACTCAAAGGTACAATTTTAAACTTGGATCTTAGGGCAACATCCTAGGGAAAAAAACAGGCAACATTTGGAGTTACCGCGGCTCCGTAAAACATGGAAAACCAATAAAACTGTTGGCTTAATGAGTTAACCAAGTTCCGGAATGGCTAGCTCTACACAGCGACCGGTTCCCTATTTCACTAGCGAGTCGTGAGGGAGCAGTCCTTATTTCATTCTAGGAAGGCGAGCCAACTCACGATGCTTTGTTCCGATAACGAAGGCACGGGGAGCAAGGGACATAAATCTTGGGTCTATCACCATGCTCGGTTGCCTCCCTTCCCCTGATTATTTTCTCCTTGCATAGTTTTTGTTCCCGTGATTTAAATTGTGGTTAGTGGCGGGGCAGGGGTGTGTGGTAAGTGAATGAATGAATGAATGAATGAATAAATAAATAAATAAATAAATATATGCATCAATAAATTAATCAATAAAATAACCACTGAAATAAATGAAAGATTGAAGTGAATAATAATAATAATAATAATAATAATAATAATAATAATAATAATAATAATAATAATAATAATAATAATAATAATAATTGTATTTATATAGCGCTATTTTCCGAATGAAAGATCATTTGAAAGGGCAGTTCTCAAGCAATTTATCATACTAAAGATGAACAATCGGCTACATACGAAATGAAACCAGACAAAGTACTTAATAATAACAAGTAATGTGAAGGACTAAATGTAATCCAAAATTAAAAATAATCGAAACGAATAAGGAATGCATCAACAAGTTGCACAAGTAAAGCTGAATAGAAACAGAGAATTATTTAGTTAAACACAAAACAACAACAACAACAACAACAATAACAACAACAACACAACACAAAACAGAACAGAACAGAACAGAAAAAAAAAACAAGAAACACGGAAAAAAATAGTGAAAGAATATGTACTGAGCAGATGAACAATTTCATACATGACCACTTCGTTCCGAAGATTCCGTGGAAATGAACGACTACAGAAAATGAGCAAGTGTGGGAGGGAGAGTGATGGGGGGGGGGAAGCTATAAGAAAAATCAGGGATCGTAGGGCAAAAGACATCAACAACAAAATAAAGAAAGGAAATTAAAAGTGATGAAACCAAACAATAAGAAAGAAACGTTAAAGTAAATAAATGGCAAATACAATGTGCAGAAATGAAACTATTGATAAAACGCCAAAGGCAACATGGAAGGAAGAAAGAAAGAAAATTATGCAAGAAATCAAGATTACGGCAGAAACAACTAGCGGAAAACACTCATGGAGGTGAATAATCTCACTGTAAAAACGGGATTGCAGTAACATAGCATTTACAATACAATTCTCAAAGTAGGCAACACCGCAAAACTTAACGGAATCATAGAAGAAGAGAAGCCGGGTAAAACACACATACACACGCACACACACACACAACCGAGGAGATGATCGAACGGAAGAAGTAAAGAAAGAAGAAGTGAGATAGAGAGAGGAGCAACGATAGACCGAATAAATAATGAACGAGGAAGGGAAAAGGTTAAAGAAAAAAGAAATAAAAAAACCGTAAGGTATACGTGAGAGAATGAAAGAAGTGATGAAACAGAGGAAGGACGTAAGGAAGTGGGGAGGGCCTGGAAGCTGTCAGGGAATACCAGGCTGGCAGCGGCTGTCACTAGTGCCAGTGAAGGCACGGCGCCCAGACACGGTGACACTTTGGCACCACCAGCCCTCTTGCTGACAACTAGGCTAGGCTAGGTGCAACCAGGACACCCAAAGACGCCCAGAGCTTGCGCAGCGGAGTTACCCAGAGTAGGTGGGACTTCCGAGCAGGTGCTGAGTCTTCAACAAAATGCTGATTGTTCAAGAGCCTTCCACACCTTCCCAAACTTGCGCAAAAGATGCTGCATGCATGGAATCATCAGCACCTCAGCTTGACAACTAGACTAAGTTCAAATCTAGGTGCAACACTGGAGAGCCAGAAGACACACCGAGCTTTCGCGGCGGAGATTCATACAGAGTAACTGAGACTTGCAGATCATCAGGACAACTCTCACCTACAGTACTCACAAATTTCGCAAACGATGCATACAACTTTTTGTGGAACCACTACTTTCTTCACTGACACCTTTCCTAGGTTGAGCAAGACGCTTGCTGCCTGGTGAACACAAGACTCGCAGATCTGGCACAACCATAGACGTTTTACAGAGTATGTAACACTGCTGAGATTCTGATTTTGACAAATTCAATATTCAATTGGATGCAATCAATCAACATTATTTTCACAAACAAAATTCATTGCTTTTCCGTCTTCTATAAATATTTAATAGCCATCTCTTCAGATCGCTGCGCATTGATTTCGATTGAAAAAAACAAACATACTACTACTACTACTACTACTACTACTACTACTACTACTACTACTACTACTACTACTACTACTACTACTACTACTACTACTACTACTACTACTACTACTATTACTACTGAATGTTATGCGCTCCTGATTCCTAAATCATCGCTCACTAAATGCGCAGCGATCTACAACCAAATATACGCGCTCACATGTTACAGACACTTTTACATACAACACAATTATAGTATCCTGTATTATTATTATTATTATTATTATTATTATTATTGTTATTATTATTATTATTATTATTATTATTATTATTATTATTATTATTATTATTATTATTATTATTATTACTACTACTACTACTACTACTACTACTACTACTACTACTACTACTACTACTACTACTACTACTATTAGTAACTTGAAAGAACAAAACAAAATTCCAATAATAAACATAGAGTGAACTCGGAGTGTACATAGTTTTAATTATTTATTTGGCTTTACGTCTATACGCAATTTATGATTGCAGACGGTCTTTCCATCCTCTCCCTTACATAAGCACAAGAAAAAACACACCCACAACATACACTTACCTAGGTACACATACAAGCACGCATGCACTTACATTTCATACAAAAAAAACAAACAAACAATCGGAATTAAATAAAAATTTGTCTATTACAAAACTCAAGAGTTTTTACATTCGTCCCAAGTGTTTCCGCGCATCAAAATTAAGGAGTTTTAATTACTAATACTAACAATTTTCAATGAGCAAGCTAGATTTGGTTCTAGACAGATCATCGGGAGACCTCCACAGGTTGCGCAGAGAAGTACACTGAATTCGTGGAGCCACCGATCAAATGAAATCACAAAAACATTTTGCACTCTCAAAAATCGACTGTCATGCTGGTTGTTTCTCTGCTTAACTTATATACAAAATCGGTAATATTCAAATATCTTACAACAGTAAAACCATCAGCTGCGTCAATAAAACCGACGTTCATTCTATTATGCCCTAGTTGTGTGTAACACAAGACCGACATTGTCTATGCGGTAACGGGGTACAATCTATGTAATGCACTCCGCTCACTTACCTTAGGCATCTCGTATATCCAAGTCCTCAACTTCGCACTCTTCTACTGTTCCACTTTCATGCCTTCATCGTTTCCCAACAACTCTCTCTCTCTCTCTCTCTCTCTCTCTCTCTCTCTCTCTCTCTCTCTCTCTCTCTCTCTCTCTCTCTCTCTCTCTCTCTCTCTCTCTTCTCCGAACATATTGTTTAAACTTTATTTTATTCCTAAAAGTCGTAACAGGAAAACCACACGTATTTTTATTGGTTAATAGCGATCTTTTTTTTTTTTTTTTTTTTTTAGCTACAATTAATATTCGGTGAAACACTTTGATACAGAACACAATACCAATCGTAATAGTTAATATTATCTCTGCCTGGAGACCACAACACACGTGTTGAAACCCACAATGAGAATGGCACCAGAGTTTAATATATCAACAATTACAGCAAATAATGAGAGATTGTACATACTTTGGAAACAACTAGCTGCACTCGGGCGGCTTGAATTGGATCCTGTATCGGCCAGCGCCTTGAGCCGCTCTTGAGCTGGAAAATCTCTTTATAAGAACGATTAAATAAATTTAAAAAAATAGCTGGAAAGAAATCTCTGAAAAGTGGCAGCATGGGCTTGCGGAAGAAGACTGGACATTCGATAGACTCCTGGCCTGAAAATTCAAGACAGCTAGGAATGTATTCTTTTGTTGTTGTTGTTGTTGTTGTTGTTTTGTTTTGTTCCTCATTCTGGGTGTGGAAGAAACAGTACAGTACAAGCAACAAGAAAAACTGAAGAAAACAAAACAATAGTAACACCCAGATGGCGACGCTTTAGACAAATATTAACAATATCAGGATGCTCCCAAATGTGAAACAAAATACAATTGAGACATATTTTAAAAAAAAAAAACATATTGCACATCATGAAGAGAATGGCACTGTGAAACTGACTTGTTTTGAATGGCGGTGTGTTGCTGCACAACATCATCAACTGTACATTACAGTGGCTCTGTCATCAACTGTACAGTGATTATGTCATCAACTGTACACTACAGTGGCTCTGTCATCAACTGTACACTACAGTAGCTCTGTCATCAACCGTACACTATAGTAGCTCTGTCATCAACTGTACACTACAGTAGCTCTGTCATCAACTGTACACTACAGTAGCTCTGTCATCAACTTTACACTACAGTAGCTCTGTCATCAACTTTACACTACAGTAGCTCTGTCATCAACTTTACACTACAGTAGCTCTGTCATCAACTGTACACTACAGTAGCTCTGTCATCAACTTTACAATACAGTAGCTCTGTCATCAACTGTACACTACAGTAGCTCTGTCATCAACTTTACAATACAGTAGCTCTGTCATCAACTGCACACTACAGTAGCTCTGTCATCAACTTTACACTACAGTAGCTCTGTCATCAACTATACACTACAGTAGCTCTGTCATCAACTTTACAATACAGTAGCTCTGTCATCAACTTTACACTACAGTAGCTCTGTCAAAACCTTATTAAAGGTAAGGAGCTGTCGGGTGACATTTAAACAACACTTGTTCTCTATTTACACTTTTTTTTTTAAATTCAAAAACAATATCTTAAGCACATGATTACACTCTTCCTAAATTTAATGAAATCTGAATCTGGATTCTGGATTCCCACTCCTTTTTTTTCAGTATACTGTGTATACTCGCCTACGCAGAGAACAAACTCCAAAACTTGGGAGGGGGTGGGTGAGGGTGGAGGGTGCGGGGTGCGCATGCCATGATCCAACTTTTAAACAGCTACGGACATTCTTGGTGAAGAAATCAATCAATCAAAGCAAAGGTTGTTTTTCTACTCTTTCTATGGCTATTCTGATCTTCTAACAACGAAGAAGGTACAAGGGTACATGCACCAATAGAATAATTATCCCCCTTTAAGCCCCATACCATAAACATTGATAACATCATCGAAAGTTTCGTGAGATAAAATCATTATTAGATGATTCTTGCGAGTTGCGACGTAGACTATGTTAAATCAGAGAGACGCAATTGCTAGCCAACTAGACATATTTTTTTCTGAGTAAATAAATCAGACTGTCATAATCAAAAAGGAGGAAAAATTAATGGAGATATTTGGCATAGGTGTCATGAGGTTCGTTGCCAAAGACGGAACCTAGTACATAAAAAGCAATAGCCAGCTTTAACATGACGCTGAGGCGACACAAATATGTCTAAAGAGTCATTGCAAAAAGTCTTCTTTTTTTTTTGACAGGAAAATAATCTACCCCTGGCAGGTTTTAACCAAAACTAAAGTCATCATGATCTTTGTCTATACGTAAGTCACACCTTTATCTAAGTCAAGCTCGAATAAATCAGACAGTCATAAGTCAGGAAAGGGAAACGGGAATGGAGGACAAACTAATGGAGATATTTGGCATGGCTGTCAAGTGGTTCGTTGCCAATGACGGGACTTAGAACATAAAACGGAGACAGTTTTACAACGCAGCATAAACAAACTTGGCCATAAAACACGGCTAGAGGGAAGCCCCACGATTTACTGTCGGGTATATATTAAGCTTACTAAGGGTCTTTGCTGCTTCGGTAGTATGCAAGCTTCCCAAACTGTATGTCTACGGGTTCTACTGCCAATTCCGAGCCTGCCCCTCCTGGCATCATGAGCAACAAACAAGCAGTGCCTAACATTAGCAAAGGACCGTGTAGCGAGCCCAACTATGACCAGCCTAGTCCAAACAAGGATTGGGAATTAACTAGCATGGCGAGTCCTCATGATGGGCTTGTGCATTACGTGAATGCCGGAAGAGTTATCATAGTTGATTGTAGTGTTGACATCGATGTCGTTGGGTTCCTCTTTCTGTACGATCCATGGACTTTCCCAAATATTGTCCCACAACACGCATCTATTGTTTGTCTTCTCCATCTTGTCCTGTATTACATGGGCGATGATTGGAAGGCAAATTTCTAGTTCTTGTTTGTTATTGTTTTGATATTTGTTGTTGTAGTTGTAATTGTTGTTCTTCTAATTCCTTTTTCGTTTCCTTCCTCGTTCCTCTTCTTTCTTATTGTTGTTGTTGTTAATAAATCGGCCAATACTGTATTGTATTGGAGCTGGACTGGATTTGTTTTTATTGTAATCATGGCTTGGACTAGACTTGTTTTAAATTTTAAGTGTAATTCACATGCACGTCATCAACGACGAGACAGACCACAGAGAGCAGAGCGATTGGGGTGGGGGGGGGGAGAGATAGAGAGAGAGAGAGAGAGAGAGAAAGGGAGAGAGAGAGTGGGAGAGAGAGATGGTTGTTGAAAGGAAGTGATGGGAGGAAGATAAAAGCGTGGAGTCGGAAAGGAAGGCAGAGAATTGTTTTAAAAATCAGTTGACATATGCAAAACATTACCAAGTGTGGAAGCCCTCGCAGCCTCTGTTGATGCGTTGTTTTGTGTGGGGCGCTAATTATGGATGAACCTAGTTACACAAGCACGTAATCTTCGTCAAGCTTTGCAAGGATTTCTATAATTGAGGCCAGCGTAAACATAGGACTGACCCGGCGTGCCGTACGACTTGCACGTGCCCTGTGTGATCACGCTGACACGACTTCGCCGAAGATGTGGTCTTGTTTTTATACTCTCTCTCTCTCTCTCTCTCTCTCTCTCTCTCTCTCTCTCTCTCTCTCTTTCTCTCTCTCTCTCTCTCTCTCTCTCTCTCTCTCTCTCTCTCTCTCTCTCTCTCTCTCTCTCTCTCTCTCCATCAGACTCCCAAGTGTGCGGACGGCCAACACAAACAAGAAAACCCTATGTTACCGGCATTTGTTAATATAGCTCTAGGTTGGAATCATGTGATGGGCAAAATAAAAGTGGTCCGTTTCACTTTCTGTTACAGCAGTATGATTGCTCTGGTGGTTCAGTGTTCATTTATTCCCTGGGATGTGATCTCCGTTCTGCCGTATCGCCAATGGTGGGTGAAGACGTTAAACCTCAATGGTCAACCTATCTCTTCTTCTTCTTCTTCTTCTTCCTTCCTTCCTTTCTTCCTTCTTCTTCCTTCCTTCCTTTCTTTCTTTATTCTTCCATCCTTCCTTCCTTTCTTTTTTCTTCTTCCTTCCTTCCTTTCTTCCTTCCATTCTCCTTCCTTTCTTCCTTCCTTCCTTCTTCCCTTTCTTCCTTCCTTTCTCCTTCCTTCCTTTCTTTATCTTTTTTCTTTCTTCCTTCCTTTCTTTCTTCCTTCCTTTCCTCCTTCCTTCCTTTCCTCCTTCCTTCCTTCCTTTCTTTCCTTCTTTCTTCTTTCTTTCTTTCTTTCTTTCTTTCTTTCTTTCTTTCTTCTTCTTCTTCTTCTTCTCCTCGACTCTCTCTGTCTCCGGCCCCCCTCTCTCTCTCTCTATCTCTGAATGCCATATCAACTTCCACAAATAATTATGCATAAACTGTGATAAATAACATCTTTATGTCGCTTTCTCTTTTTCTTCTTCCACCGCCGCCTTTTTCTTTTTCCAACTTTCCGAGAAGCGATGCAGGTTGCACAATCTAAGCCACATATCTTGGTTTGAAAGTTGACTTCCGCTATGAAACTTACTTTAAACCGAACACAAAACTGCGTCTTTTGAACTTCCAATTTGTTATGTTTTAATACCAGTTTTGTTCACCCCTTTTCCAAATACAAACTATTGTTTGAATTTGCTTTGTCAGTTTTATTTTACTACTGCGCTCTTTGTTGTTGTTGTTTTGTTGCTGTTGTTGTTGTTATAAAGAAGAAGAAAGATTTGTTGAATTGAATTGAATTGAATTGTTGTCGTTGTTGTTGTTATAAATTACGTATGCAAATGTCAATTCAGTTCAATTGACCAAATGTTTATTACTTATCACAATGAATTATGACCGGCCTTATGACAGGCGTTATGACCGGCGTTAAACTTCGCTCAAATAAATGAAAGACATTTAGACTTCACAAACATTCAAGGTTTAACATGTAAACATGCATTATGCACACATAGACACTGTTGCTCACGCACTCTTCAAATGCAGTTAACATATTAGCAACTCCCTGTGTACACACACACAGACATACACACACACACGTACTGGCAGCCAATAAGAACTACTACTACTACTACTACTACTACTACTACTACTACTACTACTACTACTACTACTACTACTACTACTAATACTACGACTACTACTACTACGACTACTGGTCTCACGCCAGACGATTGGCCACAATTTTGGGCAACCAGGGATAGGGAGAAGGGCCCTAGTGCGTGTATTTGTGTAACCGGCACTGATCCGTTTAGGACTTGAGCGTCAGTATGGAATTCCCTTTGTAAAATATTTATTTGCGATATTTTTTAATACATTTTTTTTAGCCACTTTCAGCTAAATAATCTGTATATAGAAATATATTTTATAAATAATAATTTGTTTACAAACAAAAAAAGATTTATCTAAATAAGATATTTTCTCAGTAAATAACTTATTATTTACCTGAACAGTTAATTGTTTACGTAAATAAATCATAATATTGGTAAAGAAGGCATTGTTGTTAAATAACAAGTTATTTACCTATATAATGCATTATTTAGCAGATTGTGTTAAATAATGTATTATTTAGAAATGTTTCCAATAATGATTTGTTCATTTGTTTAACTATATCATGCAATATATAATTATATATATAGCAGAATTTGCTAAATAATGTATTATTTAGAAGACCTTGCTAATTAATGCATTATTTACGTAAATAATTCATTGTTTAGGGCAAAGAGTATATTATTTTTTTATCCTAACTCTTTGTTTAGGGACTGCAATTTTCATTATTTTGAAGATTCCAGGATTTGATTGAAAACTTTTTTGTTTCCAATTTTACTGCTTTCTATAATTAAATGCAAATTGTGTATCCAAAATTTGTGTTAATTTTTTTTAAACAAAAATCACTCCACAAATTCCAAGATAAAACGTCTGTAACCTCCCGAAAACAAACGAAAGGTCAAGGTCAGTTTTGTGTGGGAGTGTTCAGTTTTCGAGCATCTCCATCAGACGAAAAAAAGCTTTATTTTTGTATTTATTTACCAAAAAAACTTTTTAAAAACTGTTTTCGTTTGTTTGTTTTTAGTTGAATTATGTTTTAATTTTAAACTGGAAGTTTCAGCTCATTTGAAACTAGGCTACCAGAAATTGCAGTTGGGACTGACAAGAACCATGGCGAAAGTACTCTGAAGGCAAAAACGCCAATGCAGAAATAATGTTAATCCCTCTTTTACGGAGCCGTTACAGTTGCAATTTCTTATATTAATACTGTGGCGAGCGAATACAAACTAGAGTGAAATGAAGCAGTTGTCTAGTCTCATTTGAAATCTCAAAACAAGCGTAAAATCACGATTGTGCCATTTTGTTTATCACTATCAAATAACCTCGCAGTAATACCACATGTATCAGCGAATCCCCTACATAATGAAAATTGCAGTCCTTAAACAATTGATTAACTATATAATACATTATTTAGCAATATCTTCTAAATATTATTTTAATTAGCAAATTTTGCTAAATAATGCATTATATAAGTAAACAAATCATTAATAAAAAAAATATATATATAATACATTTTTTTAGTGCTAAATAATGAATTATATCAATAAATATACATTTTTATTTAGCAGCAATGTCTTATTTACTTACATCATGATTTATTACAGTATATTGTTTAGGTAACTAATACATTATTTACAAAGAAAATATATTATTTAGGTATCTTACATTGTTTATAAACAAATGATTATTTAGAAAATATGCCTCTAATTAAAGATTATACAGCTGAAAGTGGTGAAATTAATTATAGTTTACAAAAAGATTTCTATACGTTAGGAACTTTAAAGTCTATCTATCTAGATAAAGACATATCTAGATAGATAGATAGATAGATAGATAGATATAGACGTATGCATAAAACGGGGTTTGGATCACATCCATTAGAGGCTGCAATGTTATCGTCTAACATTCGCGTACAATGCGTACTGTAGATCTACACCAATGAGCCAAATGCAACCTTTAATGGAGAACCATCTCCCCGCGATCACAAAGAAATCCTTTAGTCCGTTTCACGTGCAGACTTTAATACAACTGGTAACACACACACGCACACACACATACACACACAACTCCTCTTTTTTTCCAACCCATCACGGTGGCACTTGCTAAATAAAAAGTCGAGATTGTAAAGGGGTAGCAATAACCTAGAGGGAGTATGCAGCTCTGTGGGCAACCATGAGAGTGTACAACATCACCCCCAACTTTATTAAAGTCATCAAAAGCCTGTATGACAAGGCTACCAGTGCAGTCCTCCCCAACAGCACCATCGGGAACTGGTTCCGAACAACAATCGGCGTGCGTCAGGGATGCCTACTCTCTCCAACACGTTTCAACATCATCCTAGGGCTCATCATGTCAGATGCCCTTGCAGATCACGAAAGTACAGTCAGCATAGCGGACAGAGCAATCTACAACCTACGTTTTGCGGATGATATTAATGGATTGGCTGGAGAGGAGCAAGAACATGAACAGCTGATACAGAGCCTTGACATCACCTCCAGAGCCTCTGGAGTGGAAATAAGTGCAGAGAAGACCAAAGTGATGATCAACTACACCAATGGCACCAACACGGACATCAACGTCTAAGGCCAATCCCTCAACACGGTGCACAGCTTCAAATATTTAGGAACCATTGTATCACATAATGGGTTCCGACATGAAGTCCTGTTCAGGATCGCACAAACAGCTGCTGCCCTGACAAGATTGAAGCCCATTTGGAAAGACAGGACCATCAGTCTACACTCCAAAATAAGTTTGCTGCGCTCCCTTGTCAGCTCTATCTTCCTATACGCTTGCGAGACATGGACACTCACAGCAGACTTACAACAAAGAATACAAAGCATGGAGATGACGTGCTACAGAAGACTTCTGGTCATTTTCTATACCCAGAACATCACCAATGATAAGTCCGACAGACCATCACACAAGTCTTTTGACAACACGAAGACTTTTTCTCAGTGGTGAAGAAACGGAAACTCCGAGGGTATGGCCACATCATCAGGGCATCAGGCCTTACAAAGACCATCTTGCAAGGCTCGGTGCAAGGAGGCAGAATAAGAGGGAGACAGAAAAAGAGGTGGGAGCACAACATTCGAGAATGGACTGGCTTGACACTGAGTGAAGCCACGAGGGTTGCTGAGGACGGAAAAAGATGGAGTTTTCTGGTTAAACGATCATCTGTGGTGCCCCAACGACTTTCGAGTTATGGGTAAAGATATGATAGGATAAGATAGGATAGGATAGAGGGAATATTGTGTGCTTGTGGTGTTCAGCGAAGCGTCATTAGCAAGACTCTCGATGTGACGTTATCGAGGACCCCAATGTCATTTTAAGCGTACACGCACATTTCAACCTCAGTCGTGTAGACAAATAAACTCTTCAATGATTATACGATCTTGTACTATTTTTAGAAAAAGGCAACCTCAGACTCATTTTAATACAATCTACAACGGGAACTAACCTTCAAGATCAGAATTACAAGAGTTTGAAATCTATATTGTCAATTCGACACGGCTGAAGAGCGATCAGGAGAGAAAATAAATTCTTCTTCTTCTGCTACTTCTTCTACTACCTGTTGTTGTTTTTGTTGCTGTTATTGTTATTGCTGTTGTTGTTGTTGGTGCTGCTGCTGCTGTTGTTGTTTGTTCTTCTTCTTTCTCTTCTTCCTCCTGCTCCGTCTCCACGTCTTTCTCTCAATAGGGATGTACACGCCGTTTTAAAGGAAACTCAGCTCCACGTCCCAGTGACAAGAGAACAACTAGCTGCGCAGCGTTGACACCAAATAGCCTTAGGAGCTATCAGCGCCCCGAAGAAAAATTAGGGAATAAAGAGTTTGACATCGCGATCCCATAATTTCCCCGAATGCAAATAGACCGATTAAGGCAGGAAGTGAAGATTAGAACGGGCAGCACCGCCTCGTGGCTGGAAAATAAAGACACATGTAGAGAGAACGCTAAGCGAGAATCTGCGAGAGGTCAGTCAGAGCATTCCAACTATTCCAGCCTTCTCGCTCCTCTCCAGCTAATAGGACCCGAGGCTTTGCACACGAACGTCAACAGTCAGATTAAAGTATTCAATCTGACAGGAAAGGCGCTTTAAAAACGGCTTTAAAAGATCTCCAGGCACGCACATGCTTGCACTGTTGAAATTCTTTCTTTTTTTCTGAGCGTGCACCCCAAGTGCAACCAATGTGCATTTTTGTGGCTTTGCTGGACTGGATTAAGCCAGGGTAGAGACCAGTTAGGCCTATCTATAGGCAACAACAATACAACCAGGAGTAAAACATTTATTTCATCCAACAGTCATTTGATCTATGAATCCGCCGTTGTTGTATTTTTGCATACGAATGAGCGAAGCCATGAGGGTTGCTGAGGACAGAGAGAGATGGAGTACGCGGGTTAAACAATCATCGGTCATATAATCGGTGTCATATAATCCACTGTCCTGCAAGCAAAGAAAGGGGGAGAGAGAGAGAGAGAGAGAGAGAGAGAGAGAGAGAGAGAGAGAGAGAGAGAGAGAGAGAGAGAGAGAGAGAGAGAGAGAGAATACGATAATGAATGAATGAACGAACGCAAGGGTGCTTTAAACCTTTGTCATAATATTCTCCCTTTCTCTCCAAGACCTTTCTATCTTTCTCATCACCACTCCACTCCATCACAAAACATAAAATAATAACTCTAATTAAAGACTGGTTTGCAAATCTTGAAGAGTTTTTTTTGTCACTAATTGGTGAAAAGGGGCGGAAGTCAGATTTGTGTCACATGCTTATAATCAAGCGGAAGTCAGGTTAGCAAGGACTGTCAACCGGAAGTAGCGTATTTGTCAACCACGTGCTTGTCCGTGTGAGCGCGCGCGTATATATTTGTGT
Source organism: Oncomelania hupensis (assembly GCA_036898135.1). Taxonomy (NCBI): domain Eukaryota; kingdom Metazoa; phylum Mollusca; class Gastropoda; order Littorinimorpha; family Pomatiopsidae; genus Oncomelania; species Oncomelania hupensis. Next base: position 51,582,836 of record CM072527.1, read on the forward strand.
TGTACCAATGAAATTACTTATTAGTAAAGTAGTCAATCTGCTAAACATTCCAATACAGTATTCATTCTGATTCACATTTTTAATTAATTAATTTATTTATTTAATTAATCGCAATCTCTTCAATCTCTTTGTGTGTGGTGCTGCAGCGTTGACCAAATGCATTCCTTATGTATTATTCACTTGGCAATAAATAACCTTGAATTGAATTGAATTGAATTCAAACAGTTCGTGATGTTGCAGGCGAGAAAGTTGAAAGAGAAACTTCATCAGGGGTCAGCTACGGTTCGCCTGCAGCATGGACATTCCTACTGCATCCTCCAAAATCACAACTGACAACCGTCATTCCTCTCGCAGTGACGTCACACGGACCGAGCCAATTCGCGCATGCCTGGAGAAAATTTACAATCACCACTGTCGGATAGAAGAAGACTCACCACATGGACTCATACTTTACACCGTAAAAGTTGTTTTAATTTCTATAAATAATTGAGTATCTTTTTCACTTTCCAGTCTTGTTTTGGGATATCAAGTCATTTCCATAGGTCAATGGAAGTTACTTCCTATTTCAACAGCAACCATCTTGGTTATGTGATCGCTTCTGGTGCTGTCTCGTGCACCCTTTTACAGTTAAGAAAGTGCTTTGAATTTATTTAACGCTATTTCATTGTTCCAAATCAAGATTGTCCATGAGAATTCTAATATATCTTTTCATCTACTTCCTACTTTAACCTATACAAGGTTAGATGTTTACTTAATTTAAGTATTTTACTTCAGATAGGGGTGGATTGTTTGAGGCTGCAAGTCGCACTCTGGTTGAATATTTTCAGTATTCCCCCAAGATTCTGCGCATGCCCTAGCGGACGGATACATGACAGTGAAGAAAGACACGTTGCGAAGGAGGACTTGATTGGCTGTGACATGGCCAGGCTTTTCCTTCGTCTCTTCCAAGTCTTTGGTCCGGTCAGTGGATTCAGATGCTTGGAACATGTCTACGTGGGTGAATACACATTGGATGAAAGGGTCGACTGTCCATGTGGGCTGGATGGGGAGTGGGCAAACGAGTGCGGCCGGATTTCTCACTCTCAGGTGCGGAATGATTTCAGAAGCGATAGGTGGGAATCGGAGAGTGACAGTGAGAAACGACCGGGATTGGATAGGAGACGGCGCACGACAAAAACGTGTGGGCAGTTGCTGAAATAATTATAGTCTGTAGGCATGCATGTGTCCTTTGAGTGTGTGTGGGGGGGTGGAATCGCGGATAGTGTAATGAGTGCGTGCAGGTGTTAATATATTTATTTGCTTAATTTAATAAACTATTTGATGTCATGTTCCATAAAGGTTGATCCATAATAATAATAATAATAATAATAATAATAATAATAATAATAATAATAATAATAATAATAATAATACCGGATGCTACATCAAGTTTCAAGTTTATTTACAGCTGCGGCCTCTGGGTGGGGGCTTTCAGCCTAGTCGGACACTCTTAACGTCATAGACAAAGCAAGATCAATAAGCTGTGATCACATTATTCCATGTATTTAATACAAAAATTGTGTACACATTATGATTAATATAGCAATTCTGACAGGCACAAACACACACCTTCTAATGATAAAAGTGAGAGAAGAAAATACATCTACAAAAAGAAGTTATTCAATCCAATCATACCATTTGAAACGTGACAGAATTATATAAGCACTTCTTTTGCAAAATCACCAATCAGGTTGAGACAGCGGCGATCTGTACGTACCAACATCCGCGCTCACCTGTTACACTCTCACATACCATATCTATCACTCAAACATGTGGTGTAAAGCACAGAGATCGCTGTTACAAGACGGAAAGGAAATAGAATATTGATTTTTGAATTTTTTAGATTGACTGCATCCAATACCATTATTGAAGAACACAGCTATTAAGTAATTAACGAAAACAAATTCCACCCTTTACGGGGAAACAATGACATATTTAACTGCTGTTATATTTTTTAGTAATTGACCGACGGCTTTTAATAACACTTGTTCTACAGAATTTGAAATAAAAACAGCTCTGTTCTGAGTCCTAAACATTTTTTTCTATTTCGTTATAATTTATTGATTTATTGATTTATTGATTTATTAATTATTATTATTATTATTATTATTATTATTATTATTATTATTATTATTATTATTATTATTATTATTATTATTAATATTATTATTATTGCTGTTGTTGTTGTTGTTGTTGTTGTTGTTTACGTTGTTAAGGTAAAGAATGGGAATAAACAATAAACTAATTCCAAACAAACTGTATATACATTGTTTCTGATCAAAACGTTGTCTTTAAATTCTGTGTCGAGTTTTTTAATGATTCAATGATTTGACTCGTCGTTTAGTACTTTGTAACGCTTTGCTTATTTAAGTAGTTAATAGTATTTGATTTATGGGAAATGTGAAGATGTCACTCTTAACTGAAGCCAAAATTCACTTCCCTGTGCAACTTGTATACTAACTAAAACTCATTTTGAAACCAAGATTATACTATATTTATACCTAAATCAAACATAGATTTGTTTTCATTTGAAAATGATTTTGCTTTCGTTTTTGCTGTTTTGAATGTTAAGGACGCGCGGCGATTCTTCTAAGCCGGTTTTCAAAGAAAGTGTTGCACAAAATTTAACTCTTCAACCTTCATGACCCCAAACATCATTTCGTTGATCTTTTTTTAACAAAAGCTAACGATAACTAAACTAGCTTTGAATATTTCTACTTGTACACAAAATATTACAGACTGGCAGTACTTCTTAAGTGAACTGAAGGCTCCATTTTTGGCCTATAAAACTTTAAGGGCGCACTCATGACAGGCAGAAGACGCGCAGTCTGGCGGCAGACGAGCAACAGAGCGCCAACACAGGAGGGAGTAGGGCCCACTCACCCGGCCTCACACAGCTAATGAGCTATTAAACCGCATTAGCGCCCCTAGCTTCCAAGGGGGACAACTCCTCGGGGGGCTAATTAACGTCTAGCGTACCCCATTCTTGTGGAGCAAGATCCCGCAGTCATGGCCTCCGTGATGCGCAATTTAAATGTTCATAATCCGTACTCCGGCTCCACAATAAACAACCCTCTGAAGCCGACGAGACGATATGTTTTTTTCTTCCGAAAGTGAAAGTTGCAATTAAAATATTTATTGTAGAATAACAATGAATGCTACATTCGCGCTTTTTTCCTCCCAAATCACTCCTCAAGCTCAAAGCCTGGCGATCTGTACCACCATACACGCTCACATGTTGCTCACACTCTCGCAACAAACACACAAATGTATTACTCAAACATGGGGTGTAAAGGCAGGGAGATTCCTATTAGAAGACAGAAAGGAAATATAATTTTATTTTTGAAAGTTTAGATTAAATGTATCCAATATCATTATTGAAGATAATTTATTATCATGTGAATGCCATGGAGTCAAATGCTTATTGGTGGAAGTCTTGTGTAAAAGTTAAGCTGTGGAGAAAATCCAAGTTGCAGTAAGACTATACATGCTATACAAAACAACGCATTATCATGTGAATGAATTAAGACCGGACCTTGTTGATGAAAAAGTCTTTGTAAAACTAAAGCTGACAGTAACATAATTTTTTCTACTAAAAGTGCAATAAAATTTTTGTTGTACAAAACAATTCATTATCAGGTGAAATAAAGTTAAAACTGACTCATTGGTGAAAGTCTTTGTTAAAGATCAGGCCACTGGATAGGTTATTTAAGTACTGAAAGATGCTTTTGAAATCTTGACTGTATAAAATAATGTATTAATTATTATATCAGTGTCATAAGTCAAAAGTTGGGCGCCTTTGTAGAGCTTGAGTAAGATTCTTCACGGCATGCGGCTGAGCAGGTCTTGAGCTAAAAAGGGCCATATAAGAGTAATATATAGTATAATATAATAATAGTATAATATAATATAATATAATATAATATAATATAATATAATATAATATAATATAATATAATATAATATAATATAATATAATATAATATAATATAGTATAATACAGAACACAACACAATTGACCATAGCATAGCATAGCCTTCATAGCATAGCATAATTACTGTATACAACAATTACATTAAAGTGGATACCATCCATATTTTTATAGCAAATTTTACCGTAGTCACTTTTGTGATTATTACGGCCGACAACCGTCTCTTTCGACAACCCTCGAACCTTTTTTTTTCGAGGTTATCAGATCCCGAAACTAGGTTCTTGTTTAGTCCGAAAGGTTCAGTAACCTAGTCTCAGGAACCTCATTTCGGTATCTGAGAACCTCCAAACAAACCTCCACGAACCTTTCAGTTAAGACAGGCCATCATGCCGTTAGCGAGCTTGGGGTAAAAAGCTAATCGGACGTCAAACTCAAAACGGGGTCTTCCGTTTATGACGTAGAGAAGGGAATCAAACACAGTCCAGTGTGTACAGTACATTCTCTGGGCGAGGGATTTCATCCAGTCACGAGATCTGACGTTTGCAAGTACTGACCGTTATTACATGGCAATGGGCCAATTGTTGGATCAGCTTGGGAGTGTTGGACGCTTTCTGCGGGTGGCACTAGGCTTCCTATGATGTTATTATTTAGCACTATAGGCATTTTTTAAGTATGTGTTTTGTGATGATTTAGTAATGATGTTTGTCTTCTTTTTGTTTTTGTAACCCGGGGGTTCGAGTTGTTGGGGTAAAGCCTCAGCAGTTTCCCCTGGTGGGATGTCTTTATTGTTAAAAGTGATGGGCCGGTGGAGGGCATTCAATTTTCCCATAGGGTTGTTTCGGCAGATCTTTTATGCGGATTGGGGGTGTCCGTCCTGATTTGGCTCGAAAGAGTCGCTGGACCTAAAGCAAACATCAATCAATAATCAATGGTCCAATTTCTATTAAGATCCTCAGTGATTTTCAAAGTTTGTGACGTAGGAGTGGAAATTCTGTCTCCCTGTTCCCCCCCACAAGGTGTTTCTGACATACACTGGAACCTACACAAGGTGTTTCTGACATGCACTGGAACCCACACAAGGTGTTTTTGACATACACTGGAACCCACACAAGGTGTTTCTGACATGCACTGGAACCCACAAAAGGTGTTTCTGACATACACTGGAACCCACACAAGGTGTTTCTGACATACACTGGAACCCACACAAGGTGCTTCTGACATTCTGACATATACTGGAACCCACACAAGGTGTTTCTGACATACACTGGAACCCACACAAGGTGTTTCTGACATACACTGGAACCCACACAAGGTGTTTCTGACATACACTGGAACCCACACAAGGTGTTTCTGACATACACAGGAACCCACAAAAGGTGTTTCTGACATTCTGACATATACTGGAACCCACACAAGGTGTTTCTGACATACACTGGAACCCACACAAGGTGTTTCTGACATACACTGGAACCCACACAAGGTGTTTCTGACATACACTGGAACCCACACAAGGTGTTTCTGACATACACTGGAACCCACAAAAGGTGTTTCTGACATACACTGAAACCCACACAAGGTGTTTCTGACATACACTGAAACCCACACAAGGTGTTTCTGACATACACTGGAACCCACACAAGGTGTTTCTGACACAAGTTAGAACCCCTTTAACGGGACTTATGTTAACATTAAAAGTTCTGGTAGAAGGTTTCAATGGTTAAAGCTACCACATTTCGTAAAGATTATGAATTTAAGAAGTAAATAATGAGGTAAACGGTAATGGAATCTCAACTTTGTACTCTTAAGTTTAATGAGTCACAGCATTTGTGACCTCAATGTAATTGTTTTGTGTCATGTTTACTACCACATTCTGTACCTTTATAGGGTCACAACTGAAGAAGGAGATTACAATATATCTCCCCCCCCAATTTTTAAAAATAATAATTGATATCATCATCATCATCATCATCATCATCATCATCATCATCATCATCATCATCATCATCATCATCATCATCATCAACAACATCATAATAATAATAATGATGATGATGATGATGATGATGATGATGATGATGATGAAGATGATGATAATAATAATAAATAGTAGTAGTAGTAGTAGTAGTAGTAGTAGTAGTAGTAGTAGTAGTAGTAGTAGTAGTAGTAGTAGCAGTAGTAGTTTGTTTTGTGTACACAAATTATGTTTTATGTCTCATTCAGGTTCATTTTCATTGAATTAGCTAGTCAATCCTTCTTTAGTTCTGCTCTCTATACATTACTTCCACTTGTTTTTGGACCGGACACTTTCCCCCCCCCCCCCCCCCCCCCCCGCTTTTCCGGCGTATGTGTGAAGGTAGAAGGAAGAGTATTTACACTTTTCAAGCATATGACTGTGTAACGTCAAAGTTTTCACAGATGTAAATGTTACAAAAAGTTTATACAAAAGTAAGGTCTACATTTGTTCTTTCAAAGACGTTAGAAGCGATTTCGAGGAGATATTACAGTGCAAAGCTGACTCTTGTGATCCAAACTGGGCGTACCCGCTCTTGTGACTTCTTCCCCCCCCCCTTCTTCCCCTCCCCCCTTCCCTCCTCTCTGTCTCTATCTATCTATCTATCTATCTATCTATCTATCTATCTATCTATCTATCTATCTATCTATCTATCTATCTATCTATCTATCTATCTATCTATCTATCTATCTATCTATCTATCTATCTATCTATCTATCTATCTATCTATCTATCTATCTATCTATCTATCTATCTATCTATCTATCTATCTATCTATCTATCTATCTATCTATCTATCTATCTATCTATCTATCTATCTATCTATCTATCTATCTATCTATCTATCTATCTATCTATCTATCTATCTATCTATCTATCTATCTATCTATCTATCTATCTATCTATCTATCTATCTATCTATCTATCTATCTATCTATCTATCCACGGTGTGATATTTCCACTGTATTTCTGTAATCCCAGGTGTTTTGGTTCCCAAGTCAAAGAATGACAAATACACATTATTATGAATTGTTACTAGAGAACGTCAGATCAACCAGCGAACCTTAGTTCGTAGTGATCCCTTTTGTTTCCGGTTATGCAATCGGGAAATCCTTACGAACTTTTCTTCATTCCTGCGGTTCTGAAGCGGCAGCGCCTTTAGATGCAGACGAAATGTTGTTCGTCCTTATCCAGGGGAGTTAAATGCCATAATAACTCTCTAATTTGTGGAGGTTGTTTTCCTCAAAAACGCACGAATCTTTAGATTTGGTTCATCACGGGCTAAAACAGACATTTTTCCCAACGAAAGTTTAGTTGAAGTTCAGGATAGAGCATTGGTAAAGTTGTTCTTCTCCTTTAAAACAACAAAACAAACTAGAGAGCTTCTATAGCCCCAACGTCTGTTCATTGCCTACGCAAGCCAACTGACAAGCCCTTTTAGCCTTACGAACCTAGTAGAATAGGGCTCATATAAACAAAGCGCTGTTCGTGCAGATTCATAATTTATGAATAGGCCTACACCAGAAAAGTGATTTTACATCTTTACCATGCCCATAGAAGAAGTCTAGACAAAATGCAAAACGTATGTTGAAAATCTCAATCGGAACCACAAACTCCTCCGCCATTTTACATCTGAAAGCGAAAGCAGCCCAAAAACAGCACCCTTTTTCCTGAGCAAAGTACACTTAGGCCTATTTTAATGAATCGGTAACTACAACAAATGGTGAAAGAATACAGTCAAAGCATTTATTCAAGTTTACGTTTATAGCAATGGACTGGATATATGCAAAAAATACCAGAAACTTACATGAGAATCACGATTCCTCAAAATGATGAAAATTCCGCATTTTCACTCAGCGAATTTTTATACGTAATGAGGCGGGCGTGACCTTCCGGAAGCGCAAAAGTTATGACGTAGACTGTGGGTTTTCCTAGGAAAAATTACTACGAACCAAGTTTCTGAGCTTCCTAAAGCTCTCTATTGTCAGGTTGCAGATTTTATTTCAATGGGTGTCACTATCATAACAACAAGCACTATCATTTTTCTACAAGACAAACTGGAGAGGACTCTGTAACCTACCCTTTATCCCGCTTCTTTACGGCTAAAAAGATATTCAAGGGCGGACAACTGAGATCGCGTTACGTGAGGGGAGATCACTGTGATCCATACTATCGCAACGGTAGATAACCAAAGGGGCGCAGAGTGCGGTGTTAGTAAATAAAAAAGAAAAGGGCCGAAGGGGGAGGAGAGGGGAAGAGAAAGTGAGAGAAAAGAGATTTCTCTTATATAGCGCACTTACAAGCTCAGAGAGCTCTCAAGGTGCTGGCCCGTAGTATCCAGCAATCACCGGAATAGTTTGCTGAAGAGAGAGAGAGAGAGAGAGAGAGAGAGAGAGAGAGAGAGAGAGAGAGAGAGAGAGAGAGAGAATAAAGCTATTTTTGTTATGTATGTGTGCGTAGGGAGGAGGGGGGGGGGAGAGTGCTAGGTGGGAGGATGTGTGTCTAGCTCAAAACAAAACAAAAATATCGTGAACAGTGTAACAATTGTGTTACTACAACTGTCTTCCATTATTTCATTTTTAAACAAAATAGCCTATCCTATCCTATCCTATCCCGTAACTCGAAGGTCGTAGGGGCACCACAGATGATCGTTTATCGAGCGTACTCCAGCTTTCTCTGTCCTCAGCAACCCTCATGGCTTCGCTCATAATCAAGCCAGTACATTCTCGAATGTTGTCCTTCCACCTCTTTTTCGGTCTCCCTCTTCTTCTGCCTCCTTGCACCGTGCCTTGCAGTATGGTCTTTGCAAGGCCTGATGCTCTGGTGAGGTGGCCATACCATCGGAGTTTCCGTTCCTTCACCACTGTGAGCATGTCATCGTTTTGTCCAATGGCTTGTGTGATGGCCTGACGGACTTCGTCGATGGTGATGTGCTGGGTATAGGAAATGACAAGAAGTCTTCTGTAGCAAATCATCTCCATGCTTTGTATTCTTCGTTGTAGATATGCTGTGAGGGTCCATGTTTCGCAAGCGTATAGGAAGATGGAGATGACAAGTGAGCGCAGCAGCCTTATCTTGGAATGTAGACTGACTGTCCTATCTTTCCAAATGGGCTTCAACCTTGTCGGAGCAGCAGTTGTTTGTGCGATCCTGGAGAGGACTTCCTGTCGGGACCCATTGTCTGATACAATGGCTCCTAAATATTTGAAGCTATGCACTGTGTTGATGTGTTGGCCTTGGACTTTGATGTCTGTGACGACACGAGTTTTCAGATGGTAGGGAGAGATACACTTTTTACGAAGTTACACTTCTCCGTATATCTGCTGTACATAGAATAGCGTGACCGATTTACTTTTGCGTATGAAAGTGCAGTTTCGTAAAGTCCGTGCGATTCGTAGAAGACAGGGAGTCGGCCAATTTCGAATAGGGGTACGCGTAATAAAGAACGTGCATACTGACGAGAGCTCGACTATTTTGCTTGTGGCCGGCGCGATTTTGAAGGGCAGAGTGGTTTGAGATGCTGTTGCGTGAGGAAGGAATTCTAACGAGGCAGCAACCCTGTGACAGAGGTCATCGTAGTGTAGGGTACTGTTGGAAGGGTGTGTGTATTGTTTTATAGCCACCCAAGGTCTTATGCCCTCGTCGGGATAAGGATGTTTAGAATTCGAAGGAAGATGGTAACTGCCATTCGCCAGTGAGTGTAGAGTTCCATACTTAAGGTGCGTGTGGTTCTCGATTGAACACCCACCAAGACTTAGTGTCTGTACCAGAGCTAAGGTGTCCTCATCCTCAGAATAAGTGTTATTTGGACAGTGAAATAACGTGCAAGAGCAAGAGAAAGTGGCTCTCCAAAAAGACTAACCCAGTGTGTTGTGACAGTGTTGTGTCGTGTTGTGGTGTTGGGGTAAAGGGCGTCACAAGCCGAGGCCTGTAAGGTAAGCAAACCCTGTCGTTCAATTCTCTAGTGGCGCGCTCCGAGAACTGCGTACGTGTATGAGTGGTAATGAGTGTGGGAAAGGGGATGTATTTTAGGATGTATAATGAATTTTGTTGATTTTATATGATTTTCTTATGATTTTCTTATTGTATATGTAATGGGGGAAATGTCGTTGCTGTTGTTGTTATGAAAGTGGGTCAAAGGCGACGATGGGAAATATAGAGAGGGAGAGAGAGAGAGTGAGGGTGTATGTATGGAGAGAGCGATGAAATGTAGTATACTGAAGAAAGATGAGGTGATGATTGTGAAGGAAGCATGTTTACCGTATGGATGAAGGGAGGTAATCGTGATGTGCTATAATTGTTGGGGGTGACGGTGGTGATGAAGGGGGGCGGAATGAATCAGGACTGTGAGATTGTAGTGTGGTTGCGATAATTATGTATATTTATATAAACATTGGTGTGTAAAGAAGATGCGAATTATTTAGCATCAAAGGGTGATTTATATTATTGAAATGTGTGTATAGTATCTTGTATTATTATTATGATATTCATAACTATACAGGTCAAGATGGCGGACGGAGGACGGCGTGTTATGTTATATTATATAGTGTTTATTGTTTGGTGGGCATATTGTTAAGACTATGTATATGTCAACAGGTGTGGGCTGATGATTATTACATCTACGTGTTTATTTCTACGCATTATTTCCACGCTGTTGCCTTTGATGTTGCCTGTTGTGCTGTGCTGATGTTGATGTTGTTGCCGCTGACTGGGTCCTAGCCAGCCTGGGATGTACCTTTGCCTCTACAACAGAGTAGTGTTGTGGTGATTTCTTACACTGCTGCAGGTTTTGCCTATGTATCGAGGCAACACATTTCCAGGAGGTTTTCATACCTAATTCATGCACACACAGACTCACATTACACGCACCTAAAAACATATCCATTTAGTTAGAAGAATCATCCACTTATTGTGAAAGAGACTGTTAGCTCTCTGAGCTACTTGACAAGAACATTGAGACATTACTTCTGTGCCACAGCTTTGTCTAGCTAATAGTTTATGATTCAACGCCATTGCTTATTATTTGAAGACTTGCTTTTGAATTGATTTGTTGATTTTGATTTTGCTGTATACACTTTGTAAAGAAACTGTTGTTGTTTAGTTCTATTTGGGGTTTGTCGCAAGGGGAGGTAATTGTTAGTTAGTATTGGGACGGGGGTCTATTTAGGGGTTGGGGGAAGGTTAGTTCCCATTTGTCCGTGTTTGCTTGTTGATTGTTGAATAAAAGAGTGTGTTTGTACTCTGGCATTTTTGTGTTAGTTTATTTTGTTTGAGTTTTATTCTTTTCACTCGCTTTATGAGCTGACGTCACTGAACCCGCTCGGGGGACGTGACATTTTGGTGTCAGAAGTGGGATAAACTCATTTTTTTTTGTTAGGGTATTGCCAGATGTGTATGTTGTGTGTTTGAGTTGTTGTGTGAAAGGGTACGCAGCGGGCGGTTGGCGGGAGTGTGGGTGTATTGCACTAGGGAACACACTCGGAGTGCAGCATTAACGGGGAATTGAGTTGCAGGGTTCACTTGCTCGCCTTCAGGGGTACGACGGTGAACGATTCCTCGGCTCCTGTGACTGTTGTGTTGCGTATTCATTCTGTTAGGTGTTTGTATCAGTTAAGTGTTATTTGTTTTGTGTATACTAACATTTGTTCTTCCCTTCTTTTCCGACATGGCTACGCGGGATGCTCGAGCCGCGATGCGCCGCGACGCTAGGACCCGTAAGGAGGAGGCTGAGCAGGAGGATCGGGACTTCGGTGATGACGGCTCAGTGACAGGGTTGTTGGAGGAACCTTACGCAGTGAGTACTCAGACCACTATGCCTAAGATGTATGCCAAATCGCCCGGTGCACAGAGCAAAGTCGAGGTCGCGCTCAGTGATAGTGAGAGATTTAGACAGATTGGGGAAAGTCTGGGTTTCCGAGACGGAGCGTTAGCGCACTATGTAGTTAGTGAGATGAGAAGGGAAGAAGAACGGAGAGAGAGGGAGGAAGAGAAGAGGGAGAGAATGAGGAAGGAGGCAGCAGAGAGGATAGTTAGGGAGGATGAGAGAAAGCTTCTGGAGGCTAGATTGGAAGCCGAGCGGGTAGCCAGGGAGGAAGAAAAGAGAGCGAGAGAAGATGAGAAGAGAGAGGAAAAGCGACAGAGGGAAGAAGACCGTCGTCAGCTAGAGGCTAGATTAGAAACCGAGAGGGAAGACCGGCGTCGGTTGGAGCAGAGGATAGAAGTTGAGAAGCGAGAAGAGAGAGAGGCTAAGGAAGAGGAAAGGAGGATGTTTGAGATGAGGCTAGAGGAGGAACGTAGAGCCAGAGATGAAGACCGAGCTGATCAGAGGGAGAATAGGGCTAGAGATAGAGGGGCAGCGTACTCAGTCAAGTTGAAACCCTTGGAGGAGAGGGAGGATGTGGAGGCCTACCTCCAGATGTTCGAACGGGTGGCAGAGATTCAGGGTTGGAGGAGGGAGGTATGGGCGGTTAGGCTAGCGCCTTTGTTACAAGGGGAAGCCCGAGATACGTACCTTCGTCTGACGCCTGAGCAAGCCCAGGATTTCGACATTGTGAGGAATGCGCTGCTGAAACGCTTCAGGAAGGACGCCGACTACTATCGTAGGCAGTTTCGAGAGGCCAAGAAGGAAGCTGCAGAAACGTTTCCTCAGCTAGTAGTGAGACTAGGGTCGTTAGTGAAGAAGTGGTTCTCGCTCGCCGGCAAAGACATCACCGACGTAGGGCAGGTACTAGACACTTTCATTGGAGAGCAGCTTTTCTCCATCATGACTACCGAGTTAGAGATCTACGTGAGGGAGAATTTACCGACGACTAGCCATGCCGCAGCAGAGTTAGCACAGCGCGTGGTAGATGCCAAGCGGGCAGCATCAGCACCGGCACCCGTACTACCCAGTCAGAGACGCAGTTTTCCCAGACGACCGGAGGCTCCTCAGCAACCTAGCAACAGGGGAAGTCAGGGTCAGAAGGTAGGGAGGACAGAAGGGGGTAGTGGGGTACGTCGTTGCTACCGATGTGGGTCGGAGAAGCATGTGGTCAGGGACTGCAAGGTCAAACCTCAGACAGTAGGCCAGGTTACAGTGGGAAGGACTATTTCCACGGAGACCGCACCTCGGGCTAGCGTGTGTGCAATCAAACCTTATGATCCATGGGGCCAAGGTAGGGCGAACGGGCAGGACGTTCGAGTATTGAGAGATACGGGGGCAGAGATAGGGGCAGTCGCGAGCAGGTTAGTCAAACCAGCTGATTTGACGGGTCGGACTGTCGAGATTTGCTTGGCGAATCGATCGAACGTGGGTCTGCTACCTACAGCTTGGGTGGAGTTGGATTGTGCGCTGGTCAGGGGGAGAGTAGAGCTGGTAGTTTTCGAGGACGGGCCCGATATCATCCTGGGTAACTGGGTAACGTTTGATAGCGGGGAAAAGAGTCCTGTTTCCTTGTTCGGAGGTGAGTGCGCGATGGCTGCAGCAGTGCAGACTCGGGCGCAGGTGAAGGCCGAGAAGAAGAGGGAGGTACCCTTAGCAGTGGTCGAACCATCCCAGATCTCTGTTAGCACCCCAGAGTTGATCAGGATGCAAGAGACTGACGAGACGCTCGCGAAGGCGAGAACGTTGGCACAGAGTGGAGGGGCGATAGCGTCAGGTAGGGCGTCAGCTGAGTTTCGCAAGAAGAAGGGGGTGTTGTACCGGATACACACGAAGAGAGGTAGCCAGGTCACGCAACTGGTAGTCCCGAAACAGTTGAGAGGGGGGATCCTTCAGTTGGCTCATGATCCACCCATGGCTGGGCATTTGGGAGGGAAACGTACCAGGGAGCGGATCTGGGGAACATTCTATTGGCCGGGAATGTGCGCCGAAGTACGGAGGTATTGCGCCAGTTGTCCAGAATGTCAGAAGGTAGTACCGAGGGGACGGGTGAGGAAGGTACCACTACAGCAACTTCCGCTGGTGGACGAGCCATTTCAGAGGGTGGCTGTAGACATTGTGGGACCCATCAAACCCAAGTCAGATCGGGGTAACATGTACATCCTAGTGGTAGTAGACTATGCCACACGCTATCCCGAGGCTGTACCGCTCAAGGGCATAGAGGCAGAGAGGGTGGCAGAAGCGCTGTGGGAGATTTGGTCGAGGGTGGGCGTTCCTAGGGAAATTTTGACAGATCAAGGGACGCAATTCATGTCTGAAGTCATGCGGGAGATGAACAGACTACTGTCGATCCATGGGAAAGCTACCACACCGTATCATCCACAGTGCAACGGACTGGTTGAGCGATTCAACGGGACGCTAGTGTCCATGCTCAAGAAGTTAGCCACAGAACAACCTACAGCGTGGGACCGCTACATTCCAGCGCTACTATTTGCATACCGAGAAGTAGCACAGGAGTCTACAGGGTTCTCTCCCTTCGAGCTCCTATATGGAAAGACCGTGCGGGGACCGATGGCTGTATTGCGAGACCTCTGGACCAAGGAGATACAAGAGGAGGAGGTGAAACTGAGTAGCCAGTACGTGGTGGATTTGCGTAATCGCATTGAGGAAACATGTAAGTTGGCACAAGGAAACCTCAGAACCGCGTCAGCCAAACAGAAGCGGCACTTTGATAAGAAGGCGAAACGGCGTTTGTTCAACGCGGGGGATCAAGTGTTGCTGCTGCTACCAGAGAAACACAACAAGTTGCAGCTAGCATGGCGAGGACCGTACGAGGTGATCGAACGTGTGGGAGAGTGCGACTACCGGATCAGGATGCGTGGGAAAAGCAAACTATACCACGCCAATCTCCTGAAGAAATTCCATACCAGAGCGACGGTGGCCACGATCGTCGTAGACGACGAGGGAGTAGAGGAGGAGGAAACTATGCCGGTGTTTGGGGATATTCCCGTAATCACCTTGACAGCATCAGAGACGCCCCGCGACGTGAAGATGGACGACAACTGCCCAGAAATACGGGAAGAATTGCAGGAGCTGGTGTGGCAGTTTGAGGATGTCCTAACCGACTTGCCACTACGCACTACACTGGACGTGTGCGAAATACGTGTGGACAGCGACATTCCAGTGAGGACGCGGCAGTACCCACTTCCCCATTCGCATCACGAGACCATCAAGAAGGAAGTGGAAGCGATGCTAGCGATGGGCGTCATTGAGAGGGCCAGTTCGCCATACAGCTCGCCCATCGTATTAGTAAAGAAGAAGGAGGGCACGATGCGTTTCTGCGTTGATTTCCGGAAGTTAAACAAGCACGTCGTATTCGACGCGGAGCCATTGCCGAACATCGACTACTTGTTTTCCAAACTGTCAGGGGCCAAGTATCTCACCAAGATCGACTTGACCAAAGGTTACTGGCAAGTGCCTATGAACAAGGGAGATAAAGCGAAGACGGCATTTACAACGCCAGAGGGACAATTTCAGTGGACTGTAATGCCATTTGGGCTGAAGACGGCGGGAGCAGTCTTTTCTCGCATGATGCGGAAGTTATTAGCACCCCTGGGAATGTCGGAGATCGACAATTTCGTCGACGACTTGTTGGTAGCCACCATTACCAAGCAGAGACACCTGGAATGCTTGGCGCGTCTTTTCCTTAGGTTGCGTGAGGTGCAGCTATCCGCCAAACCATCAAAGTGTTACCTGGGTTTCCGAAGAGTAGAGTATCTTGGGCACGTGGTTGGACAGGGAGAAATTCGTCCTGAGGTGTCAAAGATGGAGAGGATCCGAGATGCACCACGACCAACGACCAAGCGGCAAGTGCGCTCATTTTTGGGTTTAGCCGGATACTACAGGCGGTTCGTACCCAACTTTTCAGCGATTGCTTCACCACTACACGATCTGACCAAGGGAGGCAAGCCAGGGGCGGTACAATGGACCGAAGCATGCGAAGCTGCATTTTGCACACTGAAGGAGAAGCTGTGCTCTGACCCTGTGTGCTGTCTGCCGGACTTCACCCTACCGTTTGTGCTACAGACAGATGCGTCGGAGGATGGAGTAGGGGCCATTTTGAGCCAGGACAGGGGACAGGGATTACAGCCTATTGCGTGTGCAAGCAAGAAACTGTCGAAACCCGAAAGAAACTATTCGACCATTGAGAGGGAGTGTCTAGCGTTGGTGTGGGGTGTGCAGAAGTTCAGTCAATACCTGTACGGACGTACTTTCGTAGTGCAGACTGACCATATGCCACTGCAGTACCTACAGCAAGTGAAGAACACCAACAGCCGACTGATGAGATGGGCACTTCAGCTGCAACCTTTCTCAATGTCTGTGGAGCACATTTCTGGGAAGGACAACGTTCCAGCAGATTTCCTCAGCAGAAACGCTCAGTAGGTAGCATAGGGGGTATTGAAAATTCGCGTCGTAGTTAAGGTTCTTCAAGGTGTTAAGAACTGGGGGGGGGTTGTGTGACGACACGAGTTTTCAGATGGTAGGGAGAGATACACTTTTTACGAAGTTACACTTCTCCGTATATCTGCTGTACATAGAATAGCGTGACCGATTTACTTTTGCGTATGAAAGTGCAGTTTCGTAAAGTCCGTGCGATTCGTAGAAGACAGGGAGTCGGCCAATTTCGAATAGGGGTACGCGTAATAAAGAACGTGCATACTGACGAGAGCTCGACTATTTTGCTTGTGGCCGGCGCGATTTTGAAGGGCAGAGTGGTTTGAGATGCTGTTGCGTGAGGAAGGAATTCTAACGAGGCAGCAACCCTGTGACAGAGGTCATCGTAGTGTAGGGTACTGTTGGAAGGGTGTGTGTATTGTTTTATAGCCACCCAAGGTCTTATGCCCTCGTCGGGATAAGGATGTTTAGAATTCGAAGGAAGATGGTAACTGCCATTCGCCAGTGAGTGTAGAGTTCCATACTTAAGGTGCGTGTGGTTCTCGATTGAACACCCACCAAGACTTAGTGTCTGTACCAGAGCTAAGGTGTCCTCATCCTCAGAATACGTGTTATTTGGACAGTGAAATAACGTGCAAGAGCAAGAGAAAGTGGCTCTCCAAAAAGACTAACCCAGTGTGTTGTGACAGTGTTGTGTCGTGTTGTGGTGTTGGGGTAAAGGGCGTCACAAGCCGAGGCCTGTAAGGTAAGCAAACCCTGTCGTTCAATTCTCTAGTGGCGCGCTCCGAGAACTGCGTACGTGTATGAGTGGTAATGAGTGTGGGAAAGGGGATGTATTTTAGGATGTATAATGAATTTTGTTGATTTTATATGATTTTCTTATGATTTTCTTATTGTATATGTAATGGGGGAAATGTCGTTGCTGTTGTTGTTATGAAAGTGGGTCAAAGGCGACGATGGGAAATATAGAGAGGGAGAGAGAGAGAGTGAGGGTGTATGTATGGAGAGAGCGATGAAATGTAGTATACTGAAGAAAGATGAGGTGATGATTGTGAAGGAAGCATGTTTACCGTATGGATGAAGGGAGGTAATCGTGATGTGCTATAATTGTTGGGGGTGACGGTGGTGATGAAGGGGGGCGGAATGAATCAGGACTGTGAGATTGTAGTGTGGTTGCGATAATTATGTATATTTATATAAACATTGGTGTGTAAAGAAGATGCGAATTATTTAGCATCAAAGGGTGATTTATATTATTGAAATGTGTGTATAGTATCTTGTATTATTATTATGATATTCATAACTATACAGGTCAAGATGGCGGACGGAGGACGGCGTGTTATGTTATATTATATAGTGTTTATTGTTTGGTGGGCATATTGTTAAGACTATGTATATGTCAACAGGTGTGGGCTGATGATTATTACATCTACGTGTTTATTTCTACGCATTATTTCCACGCTGTTGCCTTTGATGTTGCCTGTTGTGCTGTGCTGATGTTGATGTTGTTGCCGCTGACTGGGTCCTAGCCAGCCTGGGATGTACCTTTGCCTCTACAACAGAGTAGTGTTGTGGTGATTTCTTACACTGCTGCAGGTTTTGCCTATGTATCGAGGCAACACATTTCCAGGAGGTTTTCATACCTAATTCATGCACACACAGACTCACATTACACGCACCTAAAAACATATCCATTTAGTTAGAAGAATCATCCACTTATTGTGAAAGAGACTGTTAGCTCTCTGAGCTACTTGACAAGAACATTGAGACATTACTTCTGTGCCACAGCTTTGTCTAGCTAATAGTTTATGATTCAACGCCATTGCTTATTATTTGAAGACTTGCTTTTGAATTGATTTGTTGATTTTGATTTTGCTGTATACACTTTGTAAAGAAACTGTTGTTGTTTAGTTCTATTTGGGGTTTGTCGCAAGGGGAGGTAATTGTTAGTTAGTATTGGGACGGGGGTCTATTTAGGGGTTGGGGGAAGGTTAGTTCCCATTTGTCCGTGTTTGCTTGTTGATTGTTGAATAAAAGAGTGTGTTTGTACTCTGGCATTTTTGTGTTAGTTTATTTTGTTTGAGTTTTATTCTTTTCACTCGCTTTATGAGCTGACGTCACTGAACCCGCTCGGGGGACGTGACAATGTCCGTGTTGATGCCATTGGTGTTGTTGGTCATCATTTTGGTCTTCTCTGCACTTATTTCCATTCCATAGACCCAGGAAGTGATGTCAAGCCTCTGTACCAGCTGTTCAAGTTCTTGTTCCTCTCCAGCCAATCCATCAATGTCAACCGCAAAACGGAGGTTGGAGATTGCTCTACACCTTATGTTGTCCGTGGCTTCGTGATCTGCAAGGGCATCTGACATGATGCGCTCTATGAGGATGTTAAGGAGTGTTGGAGAGAGTAGGCATCCTTGACGCACTTCGATTGTTGTCCTGAACCAGTTTCCGAAGGGCGCTATTGTGGAAGACTGCACTGGTAGCCTTTTGATACAGGCTTTAGATTACTTCAATAATTTTAGGGCTGATGTTGTAAACTCTCATGGTTGCCCACAGAGCTGCATGCCAGACTCGGTCGAACGCCTTCTTGAAGCCTAGAAACACATGATAGAGATGTTCTTGGAGATGTAGATATTTCTCGCAAATTATTCTGCTCAAGGTTGAAAATCTGTTCAGTGGTATTTCGCCCTGCCTTGAATCCTGCTTATTCTTCAGCTATGATTTGTTCAGCTTGGGGTTTCAACCTGTTGAGTATTATTTTCAGGAGGACTTTGCTGGGATTGCTGATGAGGCTGATGGTACGGTAATTTTCACACTCATTAAGGTTACCTTTTTTGGGAAGAGTGATGACAAGCGACTGGGTCCATGGTGTAGGCCACTCCCCACTCTGCCAGAGCTTGTTACATAAATTAATGGTGAGGATGTCAATCATCGCTTCTCCTCCTGCTTGAAGCAATTCCGCGGATATGTTGTCCACTCCCGCTGACTTCCTTTTTTGCTGCCTCAACTTCTTCTATGAGAATTGGGAGAATTTCTTCTCTGTGTAATAGCCTACTCTTGTCAAATTCTGTATTGGCGTTGCTCAGCATGAACTGAGTTTTCTATAGCGGACCAAGGGAGTGTTGTGTTGCCTAGAAAAAAAAACTCTTTTTATTATGGAATTCCATTTTTTTAAATATTTATTTTCACCTCTTTCAGCTAAATAATCTTTAGAAGCATAGTTTGTAAATACTCAATTATACGTTTTTAGTTAAATAAATCATGATGTAGGTAAATATAAGGCCTTTTTTGCTAAATATATAAACATTAAACATATAAGAAATAGCGTATAATGCATTATTTAGTCTTAAGTAATGTATTATCATTATTTAACAGATAGTGTTAAATAATATAATGTATTATTTAGAAATGTTCGAAATAATTACTTGTTTACCTATATAATGCATTATTTAGCAGAATTTGTTAAACAATGGTGCTTTCTTTATTTTTTTATTTTAAAGAAGATGTTCCTAAATATTGCATTATTTATGCAAACAATAATTGTTTATTAACCGTAATTTTCATTATTAAGGGGATTCGCAGTTGCATGTTGTAATACTGTGAGGTTATGTGGTAGTGATAATGAAAATTGCAAAATCGGGATTTTATGCTGTTTTTGGATTTAAAACTGCTTTATTTCACTCTATTTGTTTAGTTGTTCCCAACGGTTTAATATACGAAACTGCAACGGTAACGATTTCGGGGAAAGAGGGATCCATCATTATTTTTGCATTGGCGTCCTTGCCTTCAGAGTACTTCCGCCATGTTTCTAATCAGTCCGACCTGCAAATCCCTTGTAGTTTCAAATAAGCTGAAACTGGCCGTTTGATATTAAAACATAATGTAACTCAAAAGAATAAACGGGAACACAGTCTCAACACAGTTTTGGGGTAAATAAACTAAAAAAGAAAGCTTTTTTTCTTTTGATGTAGGTACTAAAACACTGAATACTCCCGCACAAAACTGACCTTGATCTGTCGTTTGTGTTCGTGAGGTTACAGACATTTTATCTTCCAATTTGTGGTGTGGTTTCTGTTGAAAAATAAATAATTAACACAAAGTTTGGATACACAATCTTTGGAAAGACCTTGCATTTAATTATATAAAGCAGTAAAATAAAAAAATTAAAAAGAAGCGTGTTTTCAAGCGAATCCTGGTATCCCCTAAATAATGAAAATTGGAGTCCCTAAACAATAAGTAATGCATTATTTTAGCAACATCTTATAAATATTATTTTACATAGCAAATTCTGCTAAATAATGCATTACATAGGTAAACAAAACATTATTTATAAATAATACTTAATTTAACACAATTTGCTAAATAATGCATTATATAGGTAAATAATACCTTATTTAGCAACAATTCCTTATTTACCTATATTATTATTTAATTATCTAAGCAATATAAGCTAACCTATTGTTTGAGTAAATAATAAGTTATTTAGGAAGAAAATATATTATTTAGAGAAATCTTACATTGTTTGTAAACACATTATTATTTAGAACATATGCTTCAATATAAACATTATTTAGCTGAAAGTGGTAAGAAAACGCCGAAAAATATCGCAAATGAATAATTATAAAGGGGATTCCATATTCAATTGCACCATATTCTACCAAAGCTGGGGGAAGGAGCAAGAAACAAAATCAAATCCAGCCTAATCAAATGTCTACTTGCTTTGAAAACATGTTGGAGGCGCTAAGCTGAAACACTCCGAGAAACCAGCCCTTATCACACACATGTTGACCACGCTTGGGTTGATCGCCATTTTACTGCCCTACGCTGAGGGCCGCCATGTTGTGAGGTCATATTTCACAAGGGACGCAACTCCCATTGATTCTCGGTCATGATGAGGGCAATGATGTTCGCCGCTGGAGATAACTGCGTATAGCCTCCCTTCAAAGACATTTCATCGCCCCTGGACTCAAGATAGCTAATACTTGCGCTGGACGGTGTGTGTGTGTGTGCATGGTGAATTCCAACAGTAGCTCTATGGACCACGCTCTTGGTGGGAAGAGATAAGCAAACGTTTGAAAAGGAAGCTATTAATTTGGGACAAATAATTGTCAACATCTCATTAAAAGCCCAGGGTATCAAAGATGTTTGTTTAAGTTTTGTTTTAACAAGTGAATTTACTTGCGAAAACTAATTGCGTTCTTGTCACATTATAAAAGATGACATAATCGTTGCTCAAACCGAAACACAGCTATATGCTTTGAATTCTAGGCGTCTATCCAGCTTTTCCCCCCCAAGCGACCAGTCGGGCTCAAAGCGCGGCGATATATATTAATAATACACATTCACGTGTTACACTTCCGCAAAGATTAATTTGTTATTGTGCTAGTTGTATATTATTTTCATCTTACTCCAGCGCAGTTAATTTATGTAGTGATTTAAAAAAAGAAATTAAACTCGGTTTATCATAGTGGATCGAACTCAACGCCCTTTTATTTAGCACTGGAAACTTCGGCATTGGACGCTAACAGGAACAGTTCTGTTGTGTGTGATCACGTAACTATAGATCTAGCCTTCTCCAACTCGTTATCATCTTTCTTTCACTTGTTTATGGTTCTCGGTGTTTACTAAGACCATGCAAAATTACTTTCCTAGCTTACCTCCCTCTAAACCCCGTCACCCTGCCAAGTACTCTCCGGTACAATCTCTCTCTCTCTCTCTCTCTCTCTCTCTCTCTCTCTCTCTCTCTCTCTCTCTCTGCTCCTTCTAAACCCACAAGCAGGTAACTAAAAGCACAATCTAAGTCCGAGGCTATTTATTCTAATTAGGCGAGCTTTGGCGACACACGCAGGGCACACGCCTCGCTCCCCACCGTTTTTATCTTTACGGTGATTTCACTACGGTGTCTTGGGAGAAAAGTGTACCACTGTCTGAAAGTCCGCTGATGGGCATTTTTCTATGTAACAAAAAGAAATCAGAATATTTGATTGGAAACGAGAACTTACAAGATTATATTTAAACAAAAGTAATATAACACCAACTTCTGCCTATATTACATTATCAATATCACAGAGCAAAAACGCTACGTTTTGCTGAACAGTAAAATCACGGGAAACTTCCACAGACACACATACCATACTACACCATGTACAAGCAAGCTTCCAGGCAATCAACAACTCTCACAATAATACAGTGTGCAATAGTACGTACTCGCAAATCAATCAATCAATAAGAAGGGTAGGCGCCTGATATTTATTTATTTATTTATTTATTTACTTATTATTATTATTATTATTATTATTATTATTATTATTATTATTATTATTATTATTATTATTATTATTATTTTATTATTATTATTATTATTATTATTATTATTATTATTATTATTATTATTATTATCATCATCATCATCATTTTTGTATTTTTAGACTATTATTATTATTATTATTATTATTATTATTATTATTATTATTATTATTATTATTATTATTATTATTATTATTATTGTTGTTGTTGTTGTTCTTCTTCTTCTTCTTCTTCTTCTTTTTTTTTTTTTTTCTTCTTCTTCTTCTTCTTCTTCTTCTTCTTCTTCTTCTTCTTCTTCTTCTTCTTATTATTATTAGTATTATTATTAGTATTATTATTATTATTATTATTATTATTATCAGATTTTTATTATTATTATTATTATTATAAAAAATGAATACATTACATCTCAGAAAAAAATATTACAGCACACAAATTCATGTTAGTATTGCCTAATACAACAGCAAAATCCTAAATTGCCCAGCGACTTTATATTTGTTTCAATTATATTCGCAAAAAAGAGAATGGGTAGAATGGACAGAAAAACAAATAAACAAACAAACAAAAACCTTTGGATGATATAAAACAACAAAGGGGCGAATGAACGAAACAAAAAAACAGGCAATCAGAAGCACAAATAGGCATACTAATATAACGACGACCAGCAAGCAAACATTATCAGGCAGTTATTTTTATTGGGTTAACCAAACACCCAAAGCACCGGGCTTTATTTACTAGCGGTGTCGAGTTATCATGCTACTGATAACCTTCGTGGCTCGAAGAACCACAACAGTGTCCTCTGCACTGCATCTTTTCGCCACGGAGCTAGAGTAAAGGATTCCTGTCTTTACTAGGTAATTCGGACGCCCTGTAGAAGAAGTTATAGTAAGTGAAGCAAGACTTTGAGTCGAAAGTGCAGTCGCGTGTCCAATCCAATTCACATCCGTATAATCTGTGCCCTTCCTTCCGGTGTCAAGATTTATTTTATTTCCCCGATAAAAACTCCCAGCCTGTCGTTAAAAATTGCGGAACAATTTCATATTCGGTCCTGGAGAGATTTTGGGGTTACACCGATGATTGGTGTGCTGTGCTAATTGCAAAGAGAGAAGAAAGAGAAGTTGGAGCAGAAGAAGGATAAAGATGAAATAAAATAAAAATAAATTGAACATTCAAAAGTGAGAATTGTAGACATTCACATG
Organism: Oncomelania hupensis; assembly: GCA_036898135.1. Taxonomy (NCBI): domain Eukaryota; kingdom Metazoa; phylum Mollusca; class Gastropoda; order Littorinimorpha; family Pomatiopsidae; genus Oncomelania; species Oncomelania hupensis. The sequence continues at coordinate 51,606,640 of CM072527.1, forward strand.
AGCTTTACCTGAACCGTTTCACGTTTACCACTACTGAATGTAAAGAAAGAAAGAACGAAAGAAAGAAAGAAAGAAATACTCGTTTTATTCCTAGGATATTATTATTTTTTATCACGCGTATTTGATAATGTAGCAAACGGTGTCATAAACTAAGGATAAACGTTTAGCTTTGCATCCTGAATTTATCAATTTATTTTGTAAAGGGGAATTTTTGCTGGAAGCGCGCTTTTGTCATTTATTCAATCAGACCAACATGCCCACACACAGCAATATAGATTTTTATTGCATTCAACGAACTGACCCATTGTTCTCCTGCTCACTTCCTCTCCCCTACCCCTGCCCCACACCCGTTTTCCACTTCTCCATCCACCCCCACACTCTCCAACCACCTCCGAGATCAAACAGAGGTTGTAATAGATTCAGATAATATTATTTATTTCGCCTCGTGGCGCAGTGGATAAGTCGCCGGTTTCCTATGCCGAAGGTCGCGGGTTCGATTCCCGCAAGGGGCGAACGTATGTGACTTAGGTACGAGACTATTGAGGTCACCGAGGGTTTTCTCCGGGCACTCCGGTTTCCTCCCTCCCTTCAATAATGGTACAGGACGCAGTCAATATAAAAATTTCAAAAATAAAAAATCCATTTTCTTTCCGTCTTCTAATAGCTATCTCCCTGCCTTTACACCACCTGCTTGAGTGATGGATGTGTATTTGGTGTGTGTAAGGGTGGATGAGACAGGTGAGCGTGTTTGTTGGTATAGATCGCCGCGCTTTCAACCTGATTGATTTGGGGAAAGGCGCGTATATAGCATCCTGTAGTATTATTATTATTATTATTATTATTATTATTATTATTATTATTATTATTATTATTATTATTATTATTATTTATTTATTTATTTATTTATTTATTTATTTATTTATTTTCTTACTTACTTATTCACACACTGTTAGCATCACTCATTTGAAGCAATTAGCTCTAGTCCTTCCTTAGGAATACTTCGAATAAAGCTGGACTAGTCTACTGTACTGAACGTGTCACTATCGCACACCATATTTATTTTATTAAAACAAACGATATAGTATGCTACTTTGAACCCTTCTGTTGCCACAGTGCACACAACTGTTAGAAACCTATCCGTCTTTTGCACTCACTGCCTCGCTGATCAACTCGTTGATAAAACGATGTCTAATAATGAAGAGTGACGCGCGCCATCAGTGGGCATGCGCGTGGACATGCGCAGCCTGACCGCGAAATTCCTGTTCCGGTTGAACTGCAAAGGGCAAGCCTTTGTGTGGGGGACAGTAGGTTCTATAGTATATACAGTAGGAAGAAAAATACAAAGAAAATGTATGCTCGTTTAAAGGGCCTCGAGATCACAATGTCACATATTTTTCAATACCGGAAAAAAAAAGTTGAAACCAAATTACTGTATAATCTCTTTCAACAGTACGGTTTTCATAGGAATCGATACGTTGACGTGCTTATGTAGCATCAAGGTTGATTGCACCACATAGCACAGCAGCTAAAGCCTGTATAGTAGGCACAGTTTTTTATATGCACGCAAGGAAGAGAAGCTTAAACTTCAAAACTTAGCGGTCGGTTTTTTTTTCTTTCCTTCATTAATGATATTGTATGAAGTCGATCTTCAAAACTGTGAAAAAAAATCGAGTTATAATTTTCCGTCTTCGACTTAGCGAATGGCCTTTACGCGACATATACTTTTAAGTAGTCGTAGAAAACCCTTCTTGACCTGCAAATCTCGTACTAAGTGACATATGTTTGCCCCCGGCAAGGTTCGAACTCGCGAACTTCGGCATAGCACTCCAGCGTCCCCTGACCATTAGTTAACTGGCGTACTAGTTACTTTTCCACAGCCACAATGTGGCCCCCTCTGTTGGCCTCTTACTATTCCTGGATCCACAATGTGGCCCCCTCTGTTGGCCTCTTACTATTCCTGGATCCACAATGTGGCCCCCTCTGTTGGCCTCTTACTATTCCTGGATCCACAATGTGGCCCCCTCTGTTGGCCTCTTACTATTCCTGGATCCACAATGTGGCCCCCTCTGTTGGCCTCTTACTATTCCTGGATCCACAATGTGGCCCCCTCTGTTGGCCTCTTACTATTCCTGGATCCACAATGTGGCCCCCTCTGTTGGCCTCTTACTATTCCTGGAGTGCAACGTGTACACAATGTGGCCCCCTCTGTTGGCCTCTTCGGTCCTGATTTGGCTCGGAAGAGTCCGCTGGACCTAAAGCAACAATAAATCACTCAATCAATGATGGCCTCTTACTATTCCTGGATCCACAATGTGGCCCCCTCTGTTGGCCTCTTACTATTCCTGGATCCACAATGTGGCCCCCTCTGTTGGCCTCTTACTATTCCTGGATCCACAATGTGGCCCCCTCTGTTGGCCACTTACTATTCCTGGATCCACAATGTGGCCCCCTCTGTTGGCCTCTTACTATTCCTGGAGTGCAACGTGTAAACAAAGCGAGGTGCTAAAAGCTTGGGAATATCTTAATGTCTAGTGGGAGAGTAGCAATCTTTGGACATACTGACCTCTTGTTCTAGCTTTCAATACATCCCGGCTCAGGGAGTATCATCGGCACGGCATCCCAACTCCTTGGAGATTCAATTGCAATTGCTGTCTAATGTCCTATGGTATATTATAGGCCTTAGGGTACTCTCCAGTTCTAAGAACTTCTCAAGGCGCTCAGTGTTGTTCTATGTGATAGTCACGGCTCTGACTTCCTGTTATGTTATGGCTATGAGGTTCAGCACTGTTCATAACAAAGTCACTGCACGACTATTTCACGTTCATGATGATTATTTATAATACTAATATCATCTTAATCCGTTATCATGGAAATGCGCTTCTCGAAGGAAGTTCGGCCATAGAACTCCATAATTTGTCTTGCAATACAATGTTTATGCTATCCACGGCATGTTTTTTTCTAAAAATAAATAAATGTGAGAAACATAATACTATATCAGCGCAACCCTTTCCCATGATCTCCACCCCCTTTAAAAGCTCACTTCGCACAATACTAACCACGCTCACTCTCTCACGCCCACAAATCCCACAAGCACACACACACACACACACACCCACTCTCGTCAAGTGGGTCGGATATCTTGCAATATTTTGTCTTCCAATTTTGTGGAGTTGTCAGGCCGCGGCGGAGGTAAGTGTTTGTTTAGAGAAGAAACAGAACGAGCTTGTTTGGAAAACGTTGTGGGATTACGTTTTTGTGTGGAAAAAAAAAAGAAGAAAGGGCCCAGTGACAATATTCTACGGAAAAAAATTAAACGACAATCATTCATTTAAAATAACGCAGAAGTAAACAGTTGTTGAAACAAATGTAATATAGCACGATTATCATCTCAAAGAACTGCTCAAAGCGAAATCAGAAATCAGCTTCAAATCCAAGTTAGCCAAAGATACCAACGTTGCCAACTATGGTGTATCGCCTGGCGTCAAAGACATTGCGTTGGATTTTCCTAAACTTTTTCCCACACTGTATTCTATACAATTTCACCGCAATTAAGAAAAAAAACATATATATATATGTGTGTTGATAGCTTGCGGCACATTTTCAAATAGCGTTTCTTTTCTCCCGCAAAGAAACATCATCTTATGAAATTACTTTTGTTAGCACGATATAATCCACACATTGGCTGTCTGGCCGAACCACTTCTGCGTGACATCCGTGATTCCATGCGACATAATTCCACACTAAAAAAATGGGGACACAAATTAATTGCGATAAAACTTTGTTCCTGGACCTTTCGTGAAACAAATATGCAACAATATTTAACGAGAATTTTTATTTTCCTGGTGGTGATTTCATTTCATGACGTTGTAAAATACTGTCGCATCCAACAATTAAAATCAAGAGCTTTATTGACCCCATAAACAGAACAAGAAAATGTGACTGCAAGTATAGGACTACCCAACATAGTTGGTCTGCAAGTATAGGACTACCCAACATAGTTGGTCTGCAGGTATAGGACTATCAAAGATTATATGTCTGCAAGTATAGGACTATCCAACATAGTCGGTCTGCAGGTATAGGACTATCCAAGATTATATGACTGCAAGTATAGGACTACCCAACATAGTTGGTCTGCAAGTATAGGACTATCCAAGATTATATGACTGCAAGTATAGTACTATCCAAGATAGTGTGACTGCAAGTATAGAGCTACCCAAGATAGTATGATTGTAAGCGATGCTAATGGGTGGGGAATTGTTCTTGCGCTATGCAAGTTTTCATTCTTTCATTCATAGCGTTATAAAATGTACAGGACGCGACATAATTCCATGAGGTATGATCGTTGCTGCGACTCGTGAGGGAATTTTGTTGTACAGAGAAGATCGTATAACTTCAAGTCCTGCCTTAAATGTCATACAAATACGGCGTATTTTTAAGCTTTAGCCGAAAACCAATTGTTCGTTGATTTAAATAAAATAAAAGACTGGTTACGTTGAGAAAGAGAGGTGTGTATTGCGTGTGTAATAGAGGGAGAGAGAGAGAAACGTAGGGAGAGAGTGTACGCAGTTTAACCTCAGCCCTGTGACATGCTTTTTCTGTGGAAATATTTATCCGCTTAATACATTTTTATTCATACATTCATTCATACGTGCTAAAAAATCCAATCCGATGTTCATTTGTATAGCGTACTTTATATAAAAAAAGACGTGCTGAATCGGATATATTCAAGTCGACTTATTTCCCAGCTGAGATGCTTGAAATGTATTCGGTCTCCACTGTATACATAACAAAAAAAGCTGTGTTTATTGGCATAAGAAGCAGAGTGAGCTTATTATGAAAACACTTGCCTACGTGATGCCATGGCCTGGCTTCTTCAAGTATTAACTGCTGCTTAAAGAGCCCCCATCCAAACAGTTTGGTCATTTTTGGCTAAAACGGGTTTCTCTTAAAATGAGCATTGCTATTACATTACACAATGATGAAATGGGCTTTTCTTGCTGAAACCAACTGCTACAGTTGGAATTTGTACTTCTGGTCTGACAGGGAGTGCTTTCCCCATGTATAACGGTACATCAATACGCTGTACGATTTACTAGATGGTATTTTTAGCGCCACAGCTATTAATAGGCACAAAAACTACGGAATTTATTCATGAAATAAATTTTTTAAAAATTAGTATTGGATATTTGTATAGCGCACATATTTTGCCGTTCTTGGCGACTCAAGGCGCTGGCCCATACAGGATCTAACTCAAGCCTCCCGAGGCGCCAACTTGCAGCCTTTGGGCGCATCGTAATAACGCTCCAGACAACTGAGCACAATTCTGGGCAGCCAGGGATGGGGGAGAAGGACCCAGGTGCATGCTGGGTGTGTTCTTGTCACCGACACTCACCCGTCTAGGACATGAGCGTCAGGATCTTTAATGTCCGTTATGATGGAATGTATGCGACACAGACTAGACCTCGGTTTATACTCTCATCCGAAGGAAAAGACAATTAAACTTTTGAAAGCGTTGTCTGTTTGTTGCAAGCTCATGTATTTTCAGTGGGTCAACATTCACTGTGAATGTTAACTGGATCTGGCGAGGGCACGCTGTCCAAATGGGTGCGAGTCTCTTTAATTGTAGTCTGAAAATGTGTGGTTACAATTCTCCGTAAGTTACATCGCTAAACATCTTTCCATGTTGCCCTTTCGCCGTAGTTCAGTGGTATAGAGCGTTTGCTCAGTTCCAGTGACCCAAGTTCGATTCACGTGATGGGCAATATAAAAAGTTTTCACTATCCATCTTATAGCAGTATGGTTGATCTGATGTTTAAAGTGTTGAATTAGGTCCTTACCTTTTTCCTCTGGCAAATAGGGTTAACCCCGCTCTGCCATCTCGCCAACAGTGGGAGTAAGAGGTTACCTTTAATTTCAAAGTTCAGTTATTCCAAAACTAAGACTATTTTACTGAGACTTAATACTGGAGATATGATTGCTGGGGGAGGTGTAAGGAGAGGGAGTTACTGGGGGAGGTGTAAGGAGAGGGAGTTACTGGGGAAGATGTAAGAAGAGGAGTTACTGGGGGAGGTGTAAGGAGAGGGAGTTACTGTGGGAGGTGTAAGGAGAGGGAGTTACTGGGGAAGATGTAAGGAGAGGGAGTTACTGGGGAAGGTGTAAGGAGAGGGAGTTATTGGGGTAGGTGTAAGGAGAGGGAGTTACTGGGGAAGGTGTAAGGAGAGGGAGTTATTGGGGGAGTGTAAGGAGAGGGAGTTACTGGGGAGAGGTGTAAGGAGAGGGAGTTACTGTGGGAGGTGTAAGGAGAGGGAGTTACTGGGGAAGGTGTAAGGAGAGGGAGTTACTGGGGGAGGTGTAAGGAGAGGAAGTTACTGGGGAAGGTGTAAGGAGAGGGAGTTATTGGGGGAGGTGTAAGGAGAGGGAATTACTGTGGGAGGTGTAAGGAGAGGGAGTTACTGTGGGAGGTGTAAGGAGAGGGAGTTACTGGGGAAGGTGTAAGGAGAGGGAGTTATTGGGGGGAGGTGGAAGGATAGGGAGTTACTGTGGGAGGTGTAAGGAGAGGGAGATACTGGGGAGGTGTAAGGAGAGGGAGTTACTGGGGCGATAAAATAGGGGTGCATGGAAGACATGGCTGGGTGATGATGATATGACATATCATATCTTGGCTAGAGTTATAGACCCTGTTTTGGTCAGCGCCTTGAGCAGCTCTTGAGCTAATAAAGTGCTATTTATGAACAATTATTTTTTTAAAGGAATATCATTCCCTTCGATGAAACACTGGCTGATCGTATCATTAAATGAATATTTAGATATGGGCTAGTTTTAAATTCAGTTTCCTTTTGAAAGAAATCGAGGAACTATAGAGTGATAAACAAACAAACAAACAAGCAAACAAATGAAAAAATAACAATAATTGCATAAAGATATTTTTAAAAGATCTAAGTCCATATATTTATAAAAGCAGTTGAAAGATTTGTAAAGGAGTATCGCTAGGGAAGTAAATCAACCAACATGTTTGTGTTGATACGTGTATTCAAAACGCCTCCGTCTAATAACATGTAATACTTTGTTTTTACTTACAACAACAAAACGCTGTTATGTTATCTACGGGGCATTGCTTCAAGAAGTAGAGATTGTGTGTACGTTGTTAATTGCATAATGTTTACGTCTTGAACAAATATCCCTCTTGGTGACTTGTGTGTATATATGTGCATGTGAGTCTATGCCAAATGAGATGATACTCAGGCATAGAATAAATATCAATGTATGGTAGATTTTGGTATTTTTGTTTTCTATATTTTCAGAAATGCATGATATTGTAAGTACATATCATTACATAGTAATATTATGCAAAGCGTAGATTAGCATATATAGCTAACAGTTCAATGTATTGAATATTGAATATGTGTAATCATGAAATGTTTTCTTTACTAGAAAAGGTAGTGTATCATGATAAACATAATAAAAATATATATATACTGAATTGTTCAAGACCACTTTCTCAATTAATATATAAATTAAGAATGAATGCATGGAGCACTAAATACTCAGTAGATGTTAAATGTATATGTAATACAAGTCTATCAATACATCATTTTCTCTTTGAATGCTCAGTTTTAAGAGATATATTTTAAAGTAAATGGACATAGCATAACTGACAATGGACGTACTGTAGACATGGTTCTATATCATCCAAATGTTACAGACATTGTGAAAGTTAGTTATTGCTAAATCTCCTGTTAGTAGACTTTTTTAGATTGTTTAGAAATTATGTTTTTAAATAGTTAAAGTGTTTTAAAAGTTACATTTTCAATGTCTAATATCACCTAAATGTGTGAATAGACATTAAATTAAAGATTGATTTGATTGATTTGTTCAATGTATTGCACAATCTTGAGACCCTTTTGGTAATAATGTAGTATTTTATTTACGGCATGTCCAGATAGTACGTGGCATTGCGAGCACATAATAGTAACATCATTCAAAGCATAAGTTAGTATTTTTAACAACAAAAAATCACAACAAAACAACAACAGCAAAACTTGAACAAAGAAACTAAAATTTCCAAGAATTGCAGTGCAATAGCCTTTATTTTTATCTTGAAAAATCTTTGTTGATCATTTATGGTAGGCTTGTTTCCACGATCCACCCAGGATGCATTAGTTTGGTCACGTGTTCAGAGCTACAGAATGTGTACACCTTGTTAATTGCTTAGTGTTTACTCCTCCACTAATTCCCCTTCTCTTGCTGGCGTATCTGGGCGGAAGAACTTTCCCTTCTTTTCCAGTCTGTCTTCTGTGCTTTCGTTATTTATTTATTCTTTTTCATTTGTCTTGTGTTTTTTTTCTTCTTATTGTGCCTCTTCTTGGTCTCCTTTCTTGCTCTTGCTCTTGTTTTTTGTTCTTCTTTTTCTTCTTTCTTTTCTATCCCTCTTTTTTTTATTTGATTGATTCTTTCTTTCTTCCTTTGTCATTTTTTTCTTTTTTTCTTTTTTGATTTGTTTTTTCTTTTATTTTTGCTTTTCTTTTCTGTTCTTTCTTTCTTTCTTTCTTTCTTTCTTTCTTTCTTTCTTTCTTTCTTTCTTTCTTTCTTTCTTTCTTATTTTCTTTATTTCCTTCTTCTTCTTCTGTCTGTCTAGCTGCTTATCTGTATTGTTTCTTCTTGTTTTCTTCTGCTTTCTTTCTTTCTTTTCTTTTTACTTGTTCTTCTTCCGTCTGTATTTGTCCTTGTTGGTTTAAACAGAATTGTATTATTGACGAGACAAGCAAACAAAGCATGGAAAACATAAAGGGCACACAAAAACAAAGTTTAAATAAGTGCTACCCTTTTGACAAATGATAGCAATGAAATGTCTCTGGCCAACAGGAACAAGTACAAAGTAAGAAAAACAGAAGTATATTAATTAATCTTCTCAACAATAAAAAAAATAAAACAAACATAGAACAATAGTATAAAAACAAGAAATACAATAAAATTTCCAAAAAAATAAAAAAAAGTAATTCAGGAGTATATTAATGAACTTACTAACGAGAAATAGATATATGCACCCAACAGTAAACTTACGCAATATAGTACTTTAGTAGCTGTCGATTAAAAAGGTAAATTAATTCCTGAAGCAATCTAAAACAATGGAAAAAAAATCAATTGTTGTTGTGGTTATTGTTGTGGTTGTTGTTTTTCTTCTTCTCCCCCTCCTCCTCCTCCTTCTCTATTTCTCTCATCCTCCTCTCTCCTCTTATGCCATCCCCCACTTGCTCATTATAGCCAGCCCACAAACAACGTCTTGTCCCGATGCTGACACGGACAAGGGAGACAACCGTATAGCTAGCTCTTCTGCAATGAAGTTACACAAAGTACGCCGAGCATGCGCAAAGAATGTCAAGAGTTTAGTGTCTTCTCTGCTGACTTAGTTTCGTCGACACAGATCTGGCTTCGGTTTCGACCTCCTTCCAGCCTCCCCCGGCCCTTTCAATCCCACGTCTCCCTAACCCCAGCGCACACCCTAACCCTAACCCTTCCACACCCATGCACACACCATTGAAGTATAATCCCTTCCTCATTCATCTCCAATCTTCTCTCTCCCACCAAATCCATTCACTCATACACTATCAACGTTTACGAAACCCCATGGTCTATTCCAGATTGCACAAGATTGTGTGTTGTAAGCATGTGCATTTCTCGTATTTAGACAGTAATTCATACAATTTATTGTGATTATAGTATACAGCCGAGCGAAGTGCAGTTTATTTTATTCATGGTATATTGAAAACATTACGTGTAACTGATTTCAACTAATTATACGTTATATTGTTAGATTTATCAATCATCACAGTTATCGTTGATGTTGTAAAATCGTCAATTTATCAATCATCACAATTATCGTTAATGTTGTAAAATCGTCAATTTATCAATCATCACAATTATCGTTAATGTTGTAAAATCGTCAATTTATCAATCATCACAGTTATCGTTGATGTTGTAAAATCGTCAAGTTGTCAATCAAAGGGAAACCAGCCACAACCATGTCGTCGTCATCATCGTCATCAACAGCATCGTCAGTATCGCTGATGTTATCTTCACCATTATGCATTTGGGGTCTTTATTATTAGGCATTTGTCATGTATTGCAATGTTAGCCCATGCTTAACTTGCATATTCATTACACTTTCCAGGTGAAATGAGATAGCAAACAGAAGGAGCGAGTTAGGGAAGACAAGTGAGTGAGACAGACAGACAGGCAGATAGAGACAGAGAGAGAGACAGACAGACAGACACACAGACTCCACCTAGATAAGCCCGCACAGGAACAGCATGAGAGGTATAATTAAACTTAAGAGAACACAAATCTTAGTTGAATTCCAACATAGCCGCTCACCTCTGTGGCTGTTGTTGTTGCTGTCGTTGTCGTCAGGACTAGGGTGGTGGTGGAGGTGAAGAGGGGAGGTGGACGACGAGGGAGGACTTTCTCCCTTTCCTCCCCCATTTCCTCTTCCTCCCATCCCTGTGGGAGAACACTGTGACCCCGCTGAGGGGTGACTAAGGGGATGATGCATCCCCATGGACGACACAGGATGCGCGTTCTGCGCATGCCCAGAGTCCGTACTTCCGGTGAACATGGCCAAGTCCTGCTCCTTCAAGTCCAGGAGAGTGTTGACGGAGAAGTTGCCTCCTTTGCCGCCTTGCAGCGCCGCATGGAGGTCAGTGAGCTTGTCCTGCAGGCAGGGGAGGGAAGGTAACTGAGAGTACGGGGGAGTGTTCCCGCTATCCTGATGCGAGTGGTTGTATGGGTGCTGATGGTGGTTGTGGTGGAGGTTGTGCTGATGGTGGTGATGGAGATGATCGGGTGTGGAGGCCGTAGCCACCCCGTAGCTACTCATGACGTCACTGAGATGACGCACGCGGTGATGACAATAATTATGATTAGGTCACTTCGTGGAGAACACGCTTACTGCCACTTAGTCGTCATAGTACTGAATCATTTTTACACTTACAACAAATTCTAGGGCAGTCTTGTACTTTGCCAACTTACTATGTTGTCAATTGGAAACAAAAATGCTGTTTTCTATGTCTAAAACAAAATTTGGAGCTGAGATGTCTTCGATTTTTTACACATTGTTTTTGTAGACCACTCAGAACGTCATCACAGCTTCAGCAAGTGATTTGCTAAATCTGATTGAACGTAAGTCAAAACTAATTGTTGACACACAAAAAAAGCCGCACCAATAAAAGTTTCACACTAGTCACGTGTTCCTACTGATTGTAATGCACATCGAAGCAATTACTTCACTATTAATATAATCACAACCCTAACAGCTTTTGATCACTGAAAATCAGCTATGATGAATTTTAACACACGTATCAACATTCACGTTACTAGAAATTGTGCATTTAAGTCCAAACCCGTTTTCCACATCAAACCGATGATATTGTATTATAATGAGGAAAAGCAAACTTGTAGTGGGGTAAAGGAGTTTGTCATTGTTCTCAAATTCTTCGAAATTTTGCTGAGAAAAAACTCAAGCAGTGTTATGAGTTGGATGGACGTGTTGAAACAAAGGCCCAACACAAATATTGTGCAAGAAATAAAAGACACACAATATTGCAACACAGAATGATTATTGCGTAAAACGTCTCTGTATTACGGAACAAACTGCCAAAATAGTATTCTTGTATAGCGGTTACCCCAGGCACTGTACTTTTGTAATGGATATGTGAACGTCCATTAACTAAGGCACTAAAGTGTGTTTTTTAAACGGACTTCAGGACACACTAGGGTGAATAAGTCATGTAGGCCTACACTGTTTCCTTCAAATTGTATGCTTTTAACACATACTGCACATACGACCTGGGAATCAAGGAAATACGTTACAAGGATATTGCTTATGTGTAAAACCACTTTCCAAGCAATACTGTGCGTATAGTTCTTAACAGCGTTCACGGAAGGCACAACAATTATTGCTCTTTCCTTCAAAGAAATGTTTATGCTAAAACGTCCACTTAAGGCAATGTGTTTTTTTCCTTCTATATTGCGTGCAGGACGCGCACATTGGTGTAGGTTTCGGGGTCGTTTCCCAGTCGTTTGTCACACTGCACTTGAAAGATTGTTGAAATTTGCTTTTCCCATTTGGAGGCTTGAAACCTAATCTGCCCCCCAAAATGAAAAAAGACAAAGACAACAATATACAGCTGTGTATGTATTAACGGAAAATGTACAAACGCATACACCTTTTCTTCGTAACACATTATTCAAAAGCATGTTTATATTAGCGCATTCTAGCCATACGTAAAATATATGTCAAAACAAACATATTAGGCCACTGAACAACGAATAAAATAAGAAAGACAAATAAAAAGGAGTAATTCGATCTTTATAGCTAAAACTATTTAAGCATGGAACTCTCACTTTATTAATACATACGGGTCAGTAGGAATAGGAATAGAATTTCTTGTTTACAGGGTCCAGTGAACCTTTATAGCGGCCATAACTGGACCACTCCACACGAACCGGGTATACGGTACGGGTCAATAAAAAAAAGATACATAAGTAAATAATAAATAAATAATAACAACAATAACATCATTACTACTATTACTTCTACTACTATTGCTACTACTACTACTACTACTACTACTACTACTACTACTACTACTACTACTACTACTACTCTCTTCTTGTTCTTCTTGTTCTTCTTGTTCTTCTTGTTCTTGTTCTTGTTCTTGTTCTTCTTCTTCTTCTTCTTCTTCTTCTTCTTCTTCTTCTTCTTCTTCTTCTTCTTCTTCTTCTTCTTCTTTTAATTTCTCTTTTTTTTGTTTTGTATTGTTTTTTAATCTAGTCTCTTTCTACGACTGAAAGCGAACGATGACAGATAGCATGGCCACAACTGCCTGAGAGGGGAGAGATCATCGTCTCACGTCGCCTTTCTTATCATCGTTGTTATCACCGATGAAGCAAAGAGACGATAACCCAACACCCTCGGGACCTTGAGAGGGCTCTGCACGTCAAACAGTGTTTTCCCAGTCTTCGTTGAAAGGCTATTAGAAGACGTCAAGGGGAAAGTATTCAGTATTGTTTTAGTTTGTGTTTGTCGGGAAAATGTATGCTATAGTTCATCAGTGTCGAGTACATTAATTGTTGGTTTGGTTGGTTCTTTCTCTCTTTCTTTATTTAATCGTTCCTATACAGCGCTTTTCCAGCTCAAGAACTGCTCAAGGCGCTGCCGATAGAGAATCTAGGCAATGTGGTAGCCCACTTGCTGTCTTTGGGCGCATCGTCTGAAGCCCTGACAACTGAGTACCATCCTGGGTCGACAGAGTTTTGGGGGAGAAGGGAGACCTAGTGCTTGCTGGGAGTATTTCTGTAGCCGGCACTCACCAGTCCAGGACATGAGCGTCAGGATCTTTAAAGTCCGTGCGATGGAATGCGTGCGTGCACAGACTAAACCTCGGTTTATACTCTCACCCGAAGAAGTATTCAGTTATTCAATGCTGTTCCAAAACAATAAATAAATACATAATTATATAAATAAGGAAAATTAACAAAAATGAAGAAACAAGCAAACAACTAAATAAAGTAATAAAGTAATAAATACATTTTTCTATCAATATTGACATTGATACCTCAATGAAAGTTTTATCCGTTCCACCCCCCACCCCCACCCCCCCACCCACCCAAAAAAAAGTAATATTAATAATAATTTTGCAAACAACTAATTGAAATTGCTTTACAATAACCTTCGCATGTATTAGTCTTGTGTTTAGGTATTTAGATTTTAACTCAGAAGGCCTGGGTTCGGCTCACGGTATGTAATCTTTAAATTTTTTATATAGCAGTTAATACGCTTGTCAGTAATTATATATGTACATATTTACACATATGCACCCACACGTACAACTAAAACAACAACAACAACAACAACAACAATAACCACGCATTTGAATAAAATTTGTTCTCGTCATGCAACTAATTTTCTTATTTATTATTATTGTCATTATTGATTCTTATTATTTATTTATTTATGTATTTTACTTTTATTTTACATATTTGTTTGTCCCTTTATTTTCGTTTATAATTACTTGTTCATAACACATTAACAGTTTATTTTAATTCCCACTCTGTTATCTATTTTGCATCTCTATTAAGTTCATGTCTCCATAATCGTCACCATTATTATTATTATTATTATTATTATTATTATTATTATTATTATTATTATTATTATTATTATTATTATTATTATTATCACCATCATCATCATCATAATCATCATCTATTATTATTATTATTATTATCATCATCATCATCATCATCTTCATCATCGTCATCATTATCATCATTATACTCCTAGTCCTCATCATCCTCATCATCAAATAGCACTGACTATGCCATCGGTGGAGTTCTGGCTATTATCTTTAAATAATAATAATAATAATAACAATACTACTACTACTACTACTACTACTACTACTACTACTACTACTACTTATTATTATTATTATTATTATTATTATTATTATTATTATTATTATTATTATTATTATTATTATTATTATATTGGATCCTATAGGTGCCGTATTCCTAACTCAGATTCAAAGCGCGGCGACCTGAAACCAATACACGCTCAAAATGTTACAAACACTCTGCAAACACAACAAACACACATCACACATATGGTGCAAAGGCAAATCACTATTAGACGATGGAATGAAAATGGAATTTTATGTTTTAAATTTTGCATAGACTGCATCCTTTTAATACCATTATTATTATTCAGTCAATCGACCGATCTACCAATCAAGTCAGCCAGTATGTCAATTATTCAATCAAAAAATAAATCAATCACTTGTTAAAAGAAATGTAACTTTTTAGTAACTCACTTACGTCACTGTCAATGCAGATTCATTTTGATTGCATAGGTAGTCCGTAGTAATAGAGTGTTTTTTCCTTCACAGAACGTTGAAAGTAAAACTGGCGACAGATTGCTATACAATCGGCGTTATAATATATGGGGAAGATGCGACACACGACAATAAAATTGCGCAACATCAGTTATAACATAAAACAAAAGTTGTTTCTTAAAGTAAACACATAAAGTATAACAAATATGCGTCAAACGTCACGAACCGATGTTAAATTTTAAAAATATAACACAACATTGAATTTGCACAAAAGATGTTTTAGCACAATAGGCAAGAGATAAATTAGTTTATATGCTAACAGAGAAACTCAGATAATTATTCTGTTGAAGTATTCCGTTATCTGTCACGCAGAGCAAAACACACTACAGAGCACAACTGAAGATAACCCCGTAACCAACCAAGAGTCGCTGAAAGGCTGAACGTTGTTACGCTGTTGCCGCAACTATTGTTTTCGCCTTCTATTCCGTCGTCGCTGCTGTTGTTGACGATGGTGGTGTTGTTGCTGTTTGCTGGTGTAGTAGTGTCGGAGGATCAGTGATGCTGACTGCTGCTCTTCCGATGTCTATCTTGCCTCTCGCTCTATCCTCGCTGCGTCTGGCATCTTCTCCACCACCGTTACTTAGATGCGCCTGACGCCAAGGGAGGTGGGGAGGGAGGAAGAGAGAGGGAGAGGGAGATGGGGCAAGAGGGAGAGATAGAGGGGACTGGGAGAGGGGGGAGGGGAGTGAGGTGTGCAATCCAGAGAGAATTAGACAGAGAGTGGAGAGTGAAGAAGAAGAAGAGGGGATGATGATGGTGGTGGGTGGACGTGGGGTGGGTGGAGGTGTGGTGGGTGGAGTGCGTGGGAGTAAGACTGAGAAAGGGAGGAGATGGAAGAAAGAAAGGAAGGAGTTTTGAAAGAATGGATGAAGAAAAAGAAGAAAGTGGATGGATCAAATAATACAGAAGAAGAAGAGAAGAAGAAGAAGAAGAAGAAGTAGAAGAAGAAGAAGAAGAAGAAGAAGAAGAAGAAGAAGAAGAAGAAGAAGAAGAGAAGAAGAAGAAGAAGAAGAAGAAGAAGAAGAAAGAGAACAAGGAGAAGAAGAAGGAGAAGAAGGAAAAGAAGAAGGAGACGAAGAAGCAGGAGAAAGAGAAGAATCAGAAGTAACGGAAGAAGAAGAAGAAGAAGAAGAAGAAGAAGAAGAAGAAGAAGAAGAAGAAGAAGAAGAAGAAGAAGAAGAAGAAGAAGAAGAAGAAGAAGTACAACAACAGCAGACAGACAGACAGATAAACAGACCGACATAGACAGCGACTGAGACCCAGATCGAGAGCGATAGACTTCAAGATACAAGATGATGCATTGTTCCCGTTTTTACACAAGGACATTTTACACAGAGAAGATGGCCAGTAGATGATTACAGGTAAGTTAATAATGGTAGAAGCAAACTTATCTAACAAACAATAATTTGAACAGAAAAAAACAACAACTTAGTTTTACGTTAAAAATCACTAGATTAGATTACAGATTAGAGCACCTATAGTTCCAATGTCAATATATTGTTCATTGTACTTATTATAGTAGAGATTGAGATTCATAAAGAAATCATTTTACGCTGTATTAATATGCAATAATATATGTATGTATATATCTTTAACATTACAATCCCCATAACCATCTGGGTGTCAGATGACCTTGCGCCATTGCTATTCTGGGGACTGGTACTCACTGTGCTGACAATTTATACATCTTTTTGTCCGAGAAAGTGGTTCTTGCATTGTAGCTTTTTAAGTTCAGTTTAATTTGTCTACTTACATGTCGGTCCTGATAAAAGTTTTGTAGATAATTAATTAATTAATTCCAGCTGTTGTTGTTATTGGCAATTGTGTTTTCGTTGTTGTTGAGTTTGGGTGGACTTGTGGTGGTGGTAGTGATGGAGGTGTTTTTGATGGTGAGGTGGAGGTCGTGATTATTGCTGTTAAAGCTTTTGATCTTTTCATGGTTCGTTGTCGTCTTTGTTGTTTGTTGTTGTTGTTGTTGTTGTTGTTGTTGTTGTTGTTGTTGTTGTCTTCTTCTTCTTCTTCTTCTTCTTCTTCTTCTTCTTCTTCTTCTTCTTCTTCTTCTTCTTCGTCGTCGTCGTCGACGTTGTCGTCGTCGTCGTTGTCGTCTTTATATACTTTTTCTCCTTCTCTCGCTCTCACCCCTCTTTCTCTCCCTCCTTCCCTCCCTCCCTTTCTCTTTCTCTGTGTCTGTCTCTCTGTCCACCTTTGTTTCTCTGTCTCTTCTTCTTCTTTCTTCTCCATATCATTTCGCGCGCACTCTCTGGTTCATTCAACTGGTCCCTATTTAAGCTTACTCGTGTTTTTTTTTTAATTCCTTTAATGTTAAACCTTTCCTCACCTCATTCTTTCCTTTATTCCCACACCCACCCACACACCCACACACCCACACACCTCCAACCACCCCACTCCTTTTTTTCTTTCTTCTTTCCACCTACTCGGCATTTTCTTTTTTCTTTTTTTTAAATCTCATGCACTCGTTGCTATCTTTCACTCACTCCCGCTCAAGGCTTGGCACTGGCACCGCAGCAGACAGGACTTGGGAAGGCGGAGCAGAACCTGTGATTGACACCTGTTGTGTCTGGCAGCGGCCACTACCATTAGCCTGATGAGATAATCAGATGCACACAAGCTCCGCCCACTTCATCTATATTCACATGAGTAGAAAGTGGTTTTGACACCTCTCTCTGTAGTCCAATGAGCGGACACGCCGATATAAGGTGTACCTTCACTGAATTATCTTGGCCTGATCGCGTTTCTATATTGAAGTGGTATAAAGTCCTTTATAATATACTTAACATAGTTAAATATAATCTTTCCTGCTATATTTAGTGAATGTTAAAAAAATGTAACTCTTCATTAATTCAATGCACATCTCTTTGTTAACTCAGATAAGGAATATAGCTTACCCAGTATAAACTGCATGTTTATAAACTAAAATAAAAAAGCAACACACATTTGGTATCTATGTGTGCTATTAAAAAGATAAACTTCTTGATAGTTTTCCCTTTATGATTAAATGTACTATAATGTTAAAGTAAAAGATGTAACAGCTTTCAACATTCTTTATTTTGCTGCCTTATTTAAGTCAGCCAGTTAGGCATATATATTAAAATCAATAAAGTACGTTTCCTTACCTGACCGAATTTAGTTTATTTTACTGAAGTGGAATTCGTTCGATGTAGGCTAATTTAACGACCTTTATAATTCTTTATTAGTTAACCTGCATTAACATATGAAGGCCAAGCGAAGCCACTATCTACAGTCAGTTCGTAAGTTACAAAGTGTTTTTTTTTTCATGCATGAACTGAAGAGAAGCACCAAACACTCCGTATTTATTTTATTTATTTATTTTTAAATTTATGTTGCTTTAAACGTCATTTTGTTAAAGTGTGATTAACCGTACTGTGGTTTATCTCAGGTTTTAATAACTCCTCTCTAGCCCTGTTCTAGTTAATCACTCCTCTCTAGCCCTGTTCTAGTTAATCACTCCTCTCTAGCCCTGTTCTAGTTAATCACTCCTCTCTAGCCCTGTTCTAGTTAATCACTCCTCTCTAGCCCTGTTCTAGTTAATCACTCCTCTCTAGCCCTGTTCTAGTTAATTCCCCCACCCACCCACGCCAACCCAAATACTCAAGATGTGTACCCTAACAACAGCACTAACTATAGAGATAAAGGAGGAGAAGGAAGAGGAAAATTGCGATGAGGATATGATTCAATGATTGAGAAAGAGCATCAGAGATCAGCAAACGAAGAGTGAAGAATGCAACAGCATAGAAGAAGAAGAAGTAGAAGATGAAGAAGAAGAAGAAGAAGAAGAAGAAGAAGAAGAAGAAGAAGAAGAAGAAGAAGAAGAAGAAGAAGAAGAAGAAGAAGAAGAAGAAGAAGAAGAAGAAGAAGGATCGAGGAGGAAAAGGAGAAGAAGAAAAATGTAGTAGGAGCAAAAATATCCATAGCCGTTTGTGACGTATTGTGCGGTAGACAGAAAGTGAAGCAACAATGTATGACGGGATGCGCTATTGATGACGTTTTACAATATGACCGACATGCGATGTCGATGGAATCGTCTTAGCAGCCTATCTCCTTGGCAACCCCTTCCTCTTGTCCCCTCTAATCTCTCTGACACTCCCTCTCTGCTCCTTCTTCTTCTCTTTCTATAGTCTTGGGAACGAAAAAGAGAGAACAGAGGTGGTACAATTTGTTCTCTTTTTTTTTTGTTCTACAACTTGGGAATGAAGAAGGTAGAACAGAGAAGGTGCTCTATTGTAGTTTTTTCTTGTTCTTCCTGTTGTTTGTTGTTGTTGTTGTTGTTGTTGTTGTTGTTGTTGTTGTTGTTGTTGTTGTTGTTGTTTTGTTAGTTCTGGAGCTTTAAGCTCAGCTCGAAAGCTATTATTTTTGGTTTTGTCCATCCGGCGTCCGGACGTGGTATTTGCGCCATTATCTCTGAAACCAATGACCGAATGTCTTTGAAACTTGGGTTTTAGTTAGCACATAGTGAACCCCACCAGTTGACAAAGAAGTATGCATATCAGGTGATGTCATCATGGTGACGTCATACGTTGTTGTGCTGTTGTTTGTTTTTTTCAGATCCTACTTTCTCCTAAACTATTGGATGGATTTAGTTCAAATTTGGTATGTATTTAGACTTTACTTGTGCCATCAATATAAAACCAAACTTAAAGAAATCGAGTGAATTAATCATCGTAACTTAATTTTAATAAGAAAATTTTGAAATATTAAAAAAAAAAATTCCTTTGTAATTAGAGTGCAGATGCCTTGAAACTTAAACGAAACTATGCTATATTGAGTGGCGTCATCGTGTATAGAATTTATTGTTGTTTTTTAATCCTATTTTCTCCCAAACTACTACAGGGATTTGGGTCAAGATTGGAGTACAATTAGACTTTCCCTATTCCTATCTTATCAATCCTATCCTATTTGGCTTTACGTCATTATATACCAAATTTATTATATATGTCTCCAGAAACAAGGCATATTTGTCTTTGTACGGTCATCTGGGAACACAGTTTTGCTATCTGGGAACATGCGAAAGTCTGCAGATCCAAGGTATCTTTGAAAACGCAAGAAAAAGTAAGTTTCGTCTCCTCTAGGCGACGAATTAGGTCACGATGTATTTATTTGTAGGTCAACTGTCTTTTACGAACCGTTGGAGAATGTTTTCGAACCGTTTATTGACGCCGGATAGTGTCCTCACTTGGATTGATACAATTTAAGAATCCAAGAAGGCAAATGGGTTTTTGGGACTGAAAAAGTGCATTTTTCTAGAGAAAAAGGTTAGGGCAAGGGCTAGGGATAGATCTACAACTAACCCTTACCCGAACCCTTGTAGCATATTTCCGATGTTTCCGTCAATTTCGTCAATTTTAAACAGAGTTTTTGCATGTTCTCAGAAACAAGGAGTTCTCTCTCTCTCTCTCTCTCTCTCTCTCTCTCTCTCTCTCTCTCTCTCTCTCTCTCTCTCTCTCTCTCTCTCTCGCTCTCTCTCTCTCTCTCTCTCTCTCTCTATATATATATATATGCTAAGTTGTTTGACTATATTTGTGCTTATATTTCAAAAGTAGATGTCAGATTGGCAGTTTGGCTTCGTCAAACTGCTTATGTTAACAAGTTAAATTAGACTAAGTCTGTTTTCTCCTCGTGATCAAATACTGTGCAAGATAACCCCTTACCTAGGCACAAAAATGGTCCTTGATCTGTTGTAATCCATTTTCGTTCCACTGTAAACGGGAAAAAAAAATGTAATGTAGATACTCAATCCTTGTTCTGATCTGTGAATTTCTGCGCATTAGATCTATATTGCGTGGAATGTTGTAGTCTAGGTTCTGATTGTTCTGTCTTATTAATTAATTATTTTCCATGAAGTGACTGATGTTATTAAGCCAGTGATGTGGGAGGTGAGAGGGTTGGGGGGTAGGGGGACACCTGATATAAATTAAATTCACACTATTAGTGAAGCAATTTGTTATTGTGCTTTATTGTGATTAATTGATTGAATGACAGAGCTCTCTCTTCCCCCAACCCCTCTCTCTCTCTCTCTCTCTCTCTCTCTCTCTCTCTCTCTCTCACGATTACGGATTTACACAGTTTCGGATAAATGAAACAGTCTGTCATGCATATTTTAATTTTAAAATATCTGTCGTTGATTAAAAAATAATAAATTCTAGGGCAGAAAACGAACCTATGACATACACACATAAGCAGCATAAAAGCACCTAATAAATGTCAATAAGTAAACATAAACACACACACACACAAAAGACAGCAGTAGCGGAATGTTAATAATAATGATGGTTAAAAGTTTGGTTTTTGCAAACGTTGCCATAAAAATGTTCTTTTGCAATGGCATAGGCTCAATAAGTTACCACGCACAGATCATTCATATAGCAGATGATGAAATATAGCCAGCCCGAGCAAAGGGAAATAATAATGGAAGTTCCCCCTCTTTCCGTAATAAGCTCTTTGACTGAGCGAAGCCATCAGGGCTGCTGAGGACAGAGAAAGATGGAGTATGCTGGTTAAACGATCATCTGTGGTGCCCCTACGACCTCCGGGTTACGGGACAGGATAGGATAGGATAGGATGAGCTCAGGATGGGTGATGGGGTGGGGGGGGGGGGGTGGCGGTGGTCTGAATCAAAACAAAAACCAAAACAAAACAAATGGAGGAATGACGACGATGATGATGGGAGGCAAGATCAGAAACATTTCAGGAAGAGATGAGTTTTCAAGTTGGATTTGAAAATAGCTATGTTTGGAGAGCTGCGAAGAGAGAGGGGTAGAGAGTTCCAAGTTGAAGGGCCAAGCACTGAGAAAGATCGACGGCCATCAGAGGAGATTTTGCAGCGGGGTATGTGAAGCATGAGAGTGTGAGAGGAAGAACGAAGATTTCTAGAAGGCTTATAGAATTGAATGTTCTGGGTGAGGTAGGAAGGGGCTAAGCCATGGACGCACTTGTAACAGAAAATACACCCGCCTCCTCCAATTATAGAGATAACACGTTTTTGTGCTTATTTTGGCTCGGGACAAGCGATTGCCAGCCGTGATTATCCAAGCTCGATTGTGCATGTGAGATATTAGTGTAAAAATATTAGTGTAAAAATATCTGTGTAAAAATTTGGTGTGAAAGATTGCTATAAAATATTGTTGTTTATTTATATAAAGTATTGAGAGCGTGGAGCATATATTTTGTGTTGGTGTTTGCCTGTGTTAGTGAGAACATGTGAATTTGTGGGTGTGGTAGTTAATTGAGAGACTTACACGCACACTTATTTCTTATCTAGTGGTCAATCATATTTTGCATTCACTTAGCTATTATAAACAGGCACACATCCAAAATATCCATACGTTACAATGTTTTCTACGCATTGCGTCAAAGGCAAACGTTTATCTACCATATTTTGTAGAGCATTGTGTGTAAACATTTAGTTACCATAAGATGACACTTATTTTCAGGAAAAAAAAAAAAGACGCGGATGGATGTCATCGTCGCCACGAACTTAGACTTTTGATAATTGTTCCATTTGCATTCGGTTTTGCTTTTATTGTTTTCAATTTATTGTATTGTGACCCCTTTCTAAGGGACAGTGCCTTCAGGAATTACAGTTTTGTTCGTTGGTTGTTCGTTTTTCGTTGTTGTTCTCTCTCTTTCTGCCTGTCTGTCTGTCTGCCTGCCTGTCTGTCTGTCTGACTGCCTGTCTCTCCTTTCTTTCTTCACGTTTTCCTTCTTCTGTCCTTCCATCATTTCTTCTTTCATCCTTCTGATTGTTTGTTTCACTTAACGTCTTTTCGCCGAAGACTAACTTCATCTTGGCATAGACCAATATAACTGGACAGCCATCTCTTTGCCGAGAAACAGACGAACCGTAGGCCGAACTCCCGTCGCGCATGCGTCAATTGATTTAGTCAACCTACGCATCCGCTTTTCTTTCCACGCACAACAACAATGGAGATCGACACGGTTTTGCAGGTAAAGAGGAGCAAACATTCCCAAGATTTTCTACCTTGAACACTTATTCAATAAATAGGGGCATACATGATAGCCTTTATTTTTGTTTTTGGACAGTTTTTATTTCGATTAAGTCTTCTTTTGTGCATTCTATCGTTTATTTGCGTCACACGTGATAGGCTGCTGGAGTAGATCAAAATGAAGTGTTCTAGTATTAGTTTCACGTTTACACGAGATGGAAACTGTTGAAATATAATTAAATGTATTGTAAATCTGTCATAAATTAATCTGTAGCTTCTATCTAGACAGATCTGTAATTGTTATTTCTACTATAATTCTGCCGAGCTGTATTAACAAGCTTGTTTATGTAAACCAGGAATTTGATCAGCCTCATCCGGACCAAGAACTGAAGAAGATGTTGGAGAGTGTCTGCATGCTGCCAGTTCATCGTTACCCGCCACTTCCAACGTTGTCAAGGTACATTTTAGTGCAAAAAGTATTAATCAATAATATTTGTACCATTAGGCCTACAAAGAACTGTTTTTTAATCTCTCGGTGTACAACAGTAAGGGTTGAGGAAAAGTGACAAACTTTTGGTTGAAATAACACGTTCCTCCTCCCTTCCCCATCCACAAACAAAAAAGGAACTAAATAAATTGGTACAGAGCATGAAGGTCAATGTTTTACTTGTTCTTAGTTTAACTTGCTAAAGTCTGTGCCTGTTTTTTAATCAATGGGTATGTTGCATTCTCTGTAATGGCCTAATGTATTAATGGCGCTGTTAACCTTTTATTTTCCTAGCTGACGGTGAATATTGTTAAACAGGCTTGCGGAGAGCTGCAAAGAGATGACTGTATGCCAGAGAGCGTTCGTGAAATCTGCAAGAACTTAGTACGTACCATCATATGTTCCCCCATTATCCCTGCCTTACTCCTTTCTACAATGTTCAGAAATCAGTGGGATGACACAAAATGTACATCTAAATATCTACTATTGGTGTGGATGTACTGGTTCACAAAGCATTAAATAAAATCAATGCTTGCAGTACTCACACTCACATGCACAAGTGTAGTGCAAGCATTGTTTTTATTTTTGTTACCATTTTTCGTTGTTCTGTAGTGAGATGTGTTCTGTGATGACTCTTTTACTCCCTTTTTGAGCGTTGCATTTTTTATTTTATTAAATTAAATGAAAATCGAAGTGAATGTGATTGCTGTAATTTGTCTGAATGAGTTTTAGTACTATACTTGATAATTATATTAGTGTGGATACATAGTATTGTGCATTATATATTTATTAAAATGTTATTGTAAATGTGGTGTAGGTGTATGAATTATGTGTGATCAGGATGTCTTTTTAAATTTTAGCCAAGTGTTTATGACAGTGCTATTGCTGTCTATTTTAATTAATAATCAATTGATTCCTGTGTGGTATCAAAAAAGCATTTTGATTCTGATAGAAACAGGCATTATTTTAATATCTTTCTATTTGAGCAAGAGCTTACATTATAAAAGGAACAAGAAATTGGTTTTACTGTTGCTGCAACCTGTTCTCTAATAAAATGTTGTTTTTTTTAGGCAGTGTGATGCTGCCTGTTCTCCAGTTCCTGAACGACTGTTTGGTACCACGACACAAATGTTAAAATACAGCAAAGGAACGTGCCTACACCAAGTTTCATCAATTGTGCACAGAAAACATGTCCACTGGTGCAGAAAAGTCATCAGAAATTCTAGCCCCATGGTTGTGTCTGAAAACATTTGAGCTCTTAATTCAACTGCAGTATGAACCTGAACAGTTGTGTTCTGAAATAAGCATGCCCCTTCTTGACACTGAGCATGACATTGTCGAGTATATTGGTGGTTTTGTAATCCAAAAACTCAGAAAAAAGGCAAGAAGACTCCAAGATAAAGATGTTGGGGCAAGGATCATCAAGTGCCTGGAAAAACTAACATGCAGTGATGGTGACAGTACTACTAAAACTGGAACTGTTGCTACTGCAGGTACCAGAAAGACACTGACAAGCATTCTCGACAGAGGTGGTTTGATCAAACTGAAACCAATTACGTTAAGATTTTTCTGGGTCTTGAAATGTGTTTCAGGGAGTTGTTTGGAGATGCATCAAGTGTGAATGCTTCATTTAAAACATATCTTGATAGATGCAGTCAGTCAGAGTCTTTGTCTACTTGCTTGTATGATATTTTATGCAAGACTGATGTGTCAAACAGTACGAAAGAAAGATCTTGGAAGATGTTGTTCACCTCTGTTTCAAGGTGAGGATGTCTCACAAATGCAAGACAATCATGAACTCGTTTAGGCGTAGAACTAAGTCAACAAAAAAAGCAAAGGGTATCCGTAAACAGCTTAACACCTAAAAGCTGTTGGGGGGGGGGGGGAGTGGGGATAATGGTTCTTGATGGATTTGGGGGAAACTAAATCCATCAAGAACCATTATCCCCACTTCCCCCCCCCCCCCCCCAACAGCTTTTAGGTGTATTAACGATTTTATTCAACCAATCATCTTCGCAACATAATTTATTCTCGATCATGTGAGTGCATTATTGCCTTGCTTTTGTGCGCTGCATTGAGCATACCTAAGTTTTAGTGTGTTCGAAGCTTTCCATGAATTTATTATTATTATAGGCGTGTAGGCTACGTGATGCGTCCAGTTCTACAATGTATTGATATTCCTACAATAAATGTTTCTAGTACATGTCCCACCAGTTTTAGAAAACATGACTCGTTTGAATATGTCTTACTCTTGTCTTGGGTGCTCTTTTTTGTGGTGTATTAGTGCATGTTAAGCAGAGAACATTAGAGGAACAACACACCAAAATGAAAGACAGAATTAAATATAATGTATTCTTCCAACACCATTCTAACTGTAACATACAAGTTTAAAACATAGCTACAACATAAACTATTGTTAACACACAAAGAATCTAAATATGAACGTGTAGTATTAGAGCCAGAACAGTTCGCTTTTGTCACTTAACGAAACTTTTAGCGACCAAAAAAAAATTAAATACTTTATATGAACATAAAAGCAAATAATATACCTCTGCTTTTCACTGAAAAGTGCTTGTGGTCTAAATAATTAGCGGTCTGGTTACTGTGCAACAAATTACACAGATGCTTTCACCGTTACGCCAAATAAAAACAAAATATTGTATCAGTTTATTATTTTATTTATAATTCTTACTTCATTACTTCCCTTTGTTTTGGAATGGCAAAAAATTAGTAATTCTTTTGATGTTTGATAAGAAATCAAAAAAAGGTCGGCCGAAAAAAGTCATGGTTGCTCAAATCCAACTTATTTTGTTTTGTTTTGGCCGTAACAATAATCTCGAGTTGTCTTAGCAAAAACAGATAATGATCAGTGACTATCAAAAGCAAATGAGCTAAAATCATACAGAATATCTGCTCCCTATATCTCTCCGTCTCATACATATTTTGTTACACAGTACATGTAACACTTTAAATACAATAATACAAATCTGTATCTCAGAAAACTTCATGCTTTATGCATTGCATATAAAATTACACTAAAAATTCAATAATGCAAATCTTTGTCCTATTCAGACAGATGCGCACACTATGCATTGTGCACACCCATATTATATGTGAATTCCATCAAACACATTTTGTTACGTTACATTCAGCACTTAAATATCAATAATACAAGTCTGTTATTCACACAGATGCGCACACTACACATTACATAGCACACACCAAATAAAGGCAAATGCCCACAGCCTGACACACATTTTGTTACGTTACATTTAGCTTCAATAATACAAGACTGTATGTCATTCAGACAGCAGAGCACATTACATTTTGTTACAATACATTTAGCACTTAAATTCAACAATGCTAGTCTGTATCTCCTGATGAATAGTACACACCAAATATGGAAATTGAAAGGTATTAAAAATCTACCTATAAGAATCACTAGTCAATTTCAAATTATCATCCTTTCACCGATGTACAGTATAATGTGACATTTAAAACTTTCAATTCACTAGCATGGAATCAACACCCAGTTTCAACCAGAAAGGACCAAGGAGCACTCAAAAATTACAACAACGACAACACTACAATACCAAATTGTCAATCACATTAACATCCGCCCGAATTCTCATTCTACAGATACAGTATCTCCTGTCCCAACAAATTACAACTAAAAGTGACAGTAATGGTCAATGCAGCATTCCAATGACAATAATTTAAATACACCCGCACTAAAAGGGTATATAATTTCTTACATCAACGGATACGTTACAAAACAAATTCCAAAAATTATAAAGAGCTCATCTGCATGCAGTCAAAACAGCCTGGGACAGAGTCAACGTTGATCTTCTTGATTGGACTTCTAGTTCAACTGATTTTAAACATTAACCCTTCTTTTGTATTAGAAACAGAACAAGTTACCTGCAAATGGCAATGCACTTTTGTTACATTAATTAATTAAGAGAACAAGAACTTTTTACCACAAAAGAAAAATTATATATTTTACATGAAAACCATATCAGTACTATCGCTAACAATTTAATATTAACTCTGCTTGTCACTGAAAAGTGCTTGTGTTCTGAATAATAGGTGGTAGGACTATTGAGTGCAGAGACAAATTATACGGATGCTTTCACTGTTAGACCAAATAAAAACAAAATGGCTTTGATGAAAGGTGACATAACCCCCCCCCCCTCCACAAAAAAAAAAGAAAAAGAAAAAAAGAAGTGGTCGGCTTATTATTATTATAAAACCATTTCCTTACTTCCCTATGTTTTGGAATGGCACAGAATGTGTACATAATTGTTTTGATAAGAAATCAAAAGAGGTTTTAGGGTCGGCGGAAAACAGTCAGGTTGCTCTTGAAAATCCAACTGTCTGTTTTGTTTTGGCAGTAACAATAATTTGAGTTATTCTCTCATCCGTCATAGCAAAAAGAGAAGGATCAGTAACTATCAAAAAGCAAATGAGCAAAAAATGCAATCTCGACCAGAAAGGACTAAGGAGCACTCAGCAATAAAAACAACAATACAATACCAAATTATCAATCGCAATAACATCCGCCCGAATTTTCATTCTACTGATACAGTATCTCCTGTCACAACAAATTACAACTACTGTACCAAGCGACAGTGATGGTCTAAGCGGCTCCCAGTCACAATAATTTATACAACCACACAAAAGTAAAATGGTATATAATTTCTTACATTAAAAAATATGAGCCAACACAAATCCCACAATTTTAAAGACCAAAACAGCCTGGCATTCAGTTTGAAATAATCCAGAGCTTGTCAACGCTTGATCTTCTTCATTGGACTTGTGCAGAAGAATGGCCAAGCGTATCATAGTTGGATGCCATCGCATCCCCTTTTTGCCAACCTGGAAGGCTTTCTGTTGCTCAGCCCAAAACAACTTGGTCAACTTAGATTCATTTGAGAGTTTTTCTTTATCAATGGCACTGATCAAAGACTCATGAAAGGTGTCGCTCACTATAACGGAGTCAGTCTTAAGAGATTTTTTGAAGATTTCCAGTTGTAGTTTCAGCGTAGCAGCTTGCTTGCGAATGGTCTTGAATGCTTGCTTCAGCTTTTTGTGCGACACTGACATCAATGGATTGTTTTTTAGAATTGGTGTCTTTTCGTTTGCATGTGCTCTTGCCTGTTTTCGCAGTAGTAAGTCCTTTACTTCAAGGCAGTCGTTACAGATCCTGGATGATTCTTTCACCAGCAACTGACAGGTACTTGATCGAGCAGTAGAGGAATGTGTTATAGAAGAAGTCTCTGAGACATAGAGTACATGTCTGTAATATAAATCCTGTCCAGTTGGGAGCTCGGCAAATTTCTGCAGGGCACGGTCCACCACGCCTGGACATATATGCAGACCAATCAATGCTGTCAGATGTTTAGAGAGGTGAGTTGATTCAATATTGGCCGTCAGGTGGGGTGCTTGCAGTCCAAAAACAGAAACCACTGCGAATAGATCTGGGGTGATGCTAACTTGCAGATGTCCAATACCAGTTTGCGTTAATGAAACAGCTACAACCTGGGCATCGGAGTGCAGAACTACACACCATGGAGTTTGCAATTTTGATGCAGCTTTTCTAACATCACTGAAGTTATTGTAGACAACCTTGACAGGCACCAGAGGTGGTTCACGTGCTGCCTGAAATACACACACAAAAATTCAGGTATCAGAGTAATCCCTTTAAAAAGTGTGAAGTTGTATTTATGATGCATAATTGTACCAAATAGATAACAATATTTTATTATATCACTATTATTATTATAACAGGTTTTGCCAATAAACAAAAAGTACATCCCCACCCTATAGCATCCTTTTATGCACAAGAGACATAATTGCTGTCTGTGAAAAGTGTACTACCAATAAAAGAAATGTGCCTTCATGTGACAGTACAAAAGAATTCAGTCATCTTGACCCTGTGGCCATGACCTGGGTGACAAACGTTAAGTCATGGCCACTTCAAGTGAAATGTCCACGAAATCGGTCTGAAAGCACTGAAGATATGGGCACACTTTTGTTTAACCGTTTAGCCCCTAGTCTGAATTATTGCACTGATAATACCACCTCATAAGGTCACTATACACCAAATTTTAAATTTGACCTCAATCCAATGGAAATATATAAACATGTGACATTTCAATGTAATTGTGTGACCCCTTTAAATAGTTATGTGCACTGCACATGCCCTGGGAAAGTTACAGGGTCAGGACTACCCTCTTAATATAGTGATAATAGTCATAAATTAATTTTATTGCAATTTGATAATAAACCCTGGAGAAATCAATGCCAAAGGCAAAACCAGATTTATGCCACAATGGAGAAATGAATGCCCAAGTCTAAAGTACAAAATCGACATAACTGCATGGGCAAGTGCACAACTGTTCATCGGACATGGATCTACTGCTCCATGGGATGTTATTATATCAAATGCCATTCAACAGGATTAAAAAGATAAATAGACACTTACAGGTTTTTTTTCTTGGAGGAGGCTGCCTTGTGACAATGGACTTGACAGGCATACACTCTGTTGGAAGGCTCCCGGGTAGAAGATACCGTTTTTTTCCCACCAGGACCTACAGTAACATAATACCAGAAAAATAAGAAATTTGCAAAGACACAAATTATCTAGTGATCTACCATAAACAAAATTGACAGTTAATGATACTCCTGTGATTTCTATTCTGTTCTATCGTTTCTCTGCATGAAGTAGCAAACCGAATAAGGCTCAGAATTGAATACTTCCTGAAAGTACACACGTGTGCTACTGCTACTGCTACTTTTGCTTACGATATTAATATCATGCAAAATCATGCAAGAATCCCGAATATATCGCAAGTTTTGTATAGTGAATAGAACTTAATATGATTACAACGAGCTTATATTCTAGGTAAATAACACTTACCCAACTTCAGGCATTCCTGTCGAAAGTGTCTAGAACAAATCTTTGCAGTGTCTTTGTTAAAATTGCTGTCTGCACGATTCACGGCGTGAACAAGCTCTCTCTCCCACTTCAAGTCCTTTGGTTGGCGAATGGAGAAAAACGACAGCCCCTTGTGCTTTCCGTTGCATGCACCACAACCCACAATCGTACAACTTGCACCAGGCATAATGATAATGCAAGACAAAAGACACTTTACAAACTGCACCACTAGCCAAAATCATAGATAACTAAAAACAATCCACGTGAAAAGCTCTCCGATGTACTGAACCGGAATAATGGATTGACTGATGCGCAAGAATAGTTGCGCGACGAGTGCAGAGACCGGAATCAGGAGAGAGAGCAGTCCGGTATATTATGGTCTATGATCTTGGTCTTTCCCCTTTCTAAATGTTCTTTCGCTTTCGTTTCCTTCTCACATAGTCTACATAATAAACTTGGAAACAGCTTACAAGTTGCAGTACAATGCGCTCAGACAGTGTGTCGGGAACGCACACGCAGTGACCTCCTTTCCAGCGGTGGCGCTAAAAGTTTATATCGGTTACGTCGGACATGCGCAATCAGCAATCAGCCGCGCGCATTTACTGCAGAACTGCAACATGGCGCCCGCCCTTCGCGCAGGCGTCACGCGTCGATGCGGTGCGTCAATCATGCCACAACTAAAATGTTAAAAAAAAATACCCACACACGAACAAGAGAAAAAACACACCACCCACACACATTCTAATGAAGTTGTCAAAATGGTCTTATGAATTTCTTGACAAAGCTCTTATCTCAAAAACTGATAATTCTAAGTTGTCAAAACGATCTTTGAATTTCCATATAACACAATATATATATATATATATATATATATATATATATATATATATATATATATATATATATATATATATATATATATATATATATATATATATATATATATATATATATATATATATATATATACTATAATTATATATATTAATTACACCCGCTTAACACTCTGTAAACATACACACACATATAGGTGTCATAACATTTTTTAAAAAGGAAAGGGTCTCTTTAAATGGGTTCTAGCCCGTCAGAAACACCTTTTGTGGGTGAAAGGGTTCACACAAGCTGTGGTATAAAGGCGAACCTCTTTACTTTACAACAAGCAAAGTTCACGTCTCCGAAGATTGCTGAAGGCAATTGAAAACGCGTCGGCAAAAAAAAAAAAAAAATAGCACCGGATTTCCACTTTTACATCAAACACCCTGCAAGTGACGTGGTCTTGATAAAAACTGATCCATTGTCATCTGTAATAGCGGTCAGTGCACGCTAATACAACTTCCTGTGACGGGATGAAACGTCACACCCAAGACTGTACACATTGGACACATCTTGATTCCCTTGTCTACGGAGTTTCAAACCTGAAATCCGATTTAGCTTTTTAAAACAGCCGCTAATATTCAAGCGTCTCTAGCGAAGTTATTGAGAAGTTGTCGTCCGACATGATCGTAAAAATACTTTCACTGACAGGTATTACAAACGCGACTTCGGTTAAATCTGCTTAAAAAATACAGGTGAGATCCACTTTAAGAACATTCGTTTTAGTGATCTGTGGGCTTCATCCCTTTAAAAACTGACTGTATGCCATAGAACATTTTAAATTGGGTGGCCGTGGGATCATTGGGTTAGACTTAAGCGTTAATAATAATAATAATAATAATAATAATAATAATAATAATAATAATAATAATAATAATAATAATAATAATAATAATGGATGGTATATACGCCTTATTCCTAAATCAGACTCAAAGCGCGGCGATCTGTAACCAGCATACACGTTTACATGTTACAAACATTCCTACATATAGAACAAACAAACCTTCATCATTCAAACATGTGGTGTCAATGCAAGCCGCTAGTACAAAACGGAAACAAAATCGAATTTTTTTGTGTGAAATTTTAGTTTGACTGCTTTCAATACCCTGCAAGGTGTTCTTTTTATTTTTCATCTCTCTTCGTTTATCACACAGGTCAGGTGTTATCCACGGTTTCTTCTTTGGGCGGTACTTGCCAAGGATCTCAGTGGCGGCATCTGTCACAGCTGAGTTGAAGGTGGTGGTAATAGGGAGCTCATGCCTACTAAAAAAATCAACAAGGACATCCGAAATAGCGACGAACAGCAAAGGAGAACTGGATAGAAGGGCAATGCCAGGAAATAGAGAAAAGTCTGAAAAATAACAAAAGCAAGAAGGCCTACCAGACTGTGATGCGGCTGACAAGGGTTAAACAGCAAAAGGTCTTCACGATCCCAAGCAAGTCTGGCATGTGCCTTACAGAAGAACACGAAGTCTTGGATAGATGGACAGAGTACTGCTCTGACCTTTACAACCACACACCAAACGGAAACCCATCAGTTCTAGCATGTCCCCAGAATAGACAAGAGGAAGAAATCCTCTTAATTCTCCGAGAAGTTGAGGCAGCAGTGCAATTACTGACGAAGGGGAAGTCAGCGGAAGTGGACAACATACCCGCAAAATTGCTTCAAGCAGGAGGAGAAGCGATGCTTGGCGCCCTCACCAATATCTGTAACACGATCTGGCAGAGTGGGGAGTGGCCTACACCATGGTCGCTTGTCATCACTCTTCTAAAAATGGGTAACCTTCAGGATTGTGAAATTACCGCATTATCAGCCTCATCAGTCATCCCAGCAAAGTCCTCCTGAAAATAATACTCAACAGGTTGAAACCCCAAGCTGAACAAATCATAGCTGAAGAACAAGCAGGATTCATGGCAGGGCGAAGTACCACTGAACAGATTTTCAACCTCAGGATAATCTGCGAGAAATAACTACAGTACCAACAACATCTATATCGGTTTGCTGTCAGTTTCCCCCCCCCCCACCCCATTCATTTCCTCCCCGGTCATTTCCTCCCGTCAATTTCCCTCCTGGTCAATTCCCCCCAAGGAAACTTACTCCCTGGTTATTTCCCCCCGATCTCAACTTCATCCCCATAGTCACTTCCCCCCATTTTTTTTACTCCCCGGTTATTTCCCCCCGATCTCAACTTCATCCCCATAGTCACTTCATTTTTTGTACTCCCCGGTTATTTCCCCCCATTCTCAACTTCATCCCCATAGTCACTTCATTTTTTTTACTACCCGGTTATTTTCCCCTGTTATCAATTTCATCCTCAAAGTCACTTTCCCCCCATTCTTTACTCCCCAGTTATTCCTCACTCTCATTCCCATCTCAATAAAAATATTGTTGTTTGTTGTGTTGACGATATTTTTTTAGTGATCACTGAAAATCACTGAAAATGAACATAGCTCACTGTACTCACTATTTGTGTCTCCAATTTCTCAATTCTGTTCACATTTTCAAAAGTCATTGCTTCAAAATCGCAACAATATGGCAGAGGTGACACACATAGAAATTGGTACATTCATGACATCGACAAAAGGCAAGACAATGATTGCGGACAAAAGTAATAACATCTACCACTATCAGAAGCCATTAGCAGGAAACAAACGACGTTTCAAATGTGAGTTCCACCATGATACAAAATGCAAGGCAGCAGTGCACGTGATTGTAAGTGTTACTTATTGTATTAATAATAATAATACCGGATGCTAATACGCGCTTTACATCGAATGATATCAAACTCAAATCGCGGCGACCTATTCCAACATACACGCTCACGTTCAACAAACATATTACAGACACACAACAAAGACAACTGTATACATTCTCTCATTTTACAGTGCACATAATCGTATGTCTGTGAGCAAAGGTGTGTGTGTCATGTTTTATGTTTGATTCAGAATAAACATGAGATAAATATGTATGTCTTTTACTATGTGTCTGTGTATCTGGGAAATTTCTCGTGGGTCCTTGGGGTAAATAATCTCGAGGATGAAATTACGACAGGGGGGAATTTTGTGGGGAGGAAAAGTCCTGGGGGCACATAATCCTGGGGATGAAATTGCGACAGGGGGGAATTTTTTCGGGAGGATAAGTCCTGGGGGGAAATAACCCTGGGGATGAAATTGCGACAGGGGGAATTTGCTCGGGAGGATCTATTCCAGGGAGGAAATGATCTGGGGGGAAATGACCGGGGGGAAATGACCGGGGAGGAAATCACTGGGGAGGAAATGACCGGATACCATCTATATCATGTATTTCAAGAAAGAGTTTGACCTAGTCTGGCATGCAGCTCTGTGGGCAACCATGAAAGTGTACAACATCAGCCCTAAAATTATTGAAGTCATCAAAAGCCTGAATGACAAGGCTACCAGTGCAGTCCTCCACAACAGCGCCATCGAGAACTGGTTCAGAACAACAGTCGGCGTGAGTCAAGAAAGCCTAATATGTCCATTACTTTTTCACTTCTTCTTAGAGCGCATCATGCCAGATGCCCTTGCAGATCACGAAGGCACAGTCAGCATAGGGGGAGGAGCAATCTTCAGCCTCCGTTTTGCGGATAACATTAATGGATTAGTTGGAGAGGAACAAGAACTTGAAAAGCTGGTACAGAGGCGAGGCACCACCTCCAGAGCCTGTGAAAGCCTTTAAGTGCAGAGAAGACCAAAATGGTGACCAACAACACCAATGGCATCAACACGGACATCGAAGTCCAAGGTCAATCCCTCAACACAGTGCATAGCTTCAAATATTTAGGATCCATTGTATCAAACAATGAGTCCCGACATGAAGTCCTCCCCAGGATCGCACAAACAACTGCTGCCCTGACAAGGTTGAAGCCCATTTGGAAAGACAGGACCATCAGTCTACATTCCAAGGTAAGGCTGCTGCGTTCATTTGTCATTTCCATCTTCCTACACGCTTGCGAAATATCTCAGCAGACCTACAACGAAGAATACAAAGCATGGAGATGAGGTGCTACAGAAGACCTTTCGGCATTTCCTATACCCAACACATCACCAACAACGAAGTCCGACAGACGATCACACAAGCCATTGAATAACACGATGACATGCTCACAGTGGTGAAGAAATGGAAACTCCGATGGTATGGCCACGTCACCAGAGCATTAGACCTTGCAAGTACCCTCCTGCAAGGCACGGTGCAAGGAAGCAGAAGAAGAGGTGGGAGGACAACATTCGCAAATGGACTGACTTTTCCCCTTGAGCGAAGCCATGAGGTTTGCTGAGGTCAGAGAAAGAAGGAGTACGCTGGTTAAACGATCATCTGTGGTGCCCCTACGACCTTTGAGTTACAGGATAGGATAGGCTAGGCTTCCAATACTATTATTGAAGGGAGGAAGAACACTGGAGTACCGGGCGAAAACCCTCTGAGTCCGGAAAAGTCTGGTACCTAAGTCACGTAAGTTCGTCCCACGCGAGGTTCAAACCCGCGACCTTCGGACTAGGAAACCACCTCACAATCCACTGAGCTACCAGGACACCCCATCCAATGTCCTATAAGGTTACGGGTTCGATTCCCTTCCGGGGAGGAAATACTTCACTTCAGTATGAGATTTCTTTCAAATGGCCGAGGATTTTCTCCGCGTAATCCTGTTTTCTCCAGATTGTTCCCTTCATAATGATATTGAAAGCAGCCAATCTGCTTTAACATTTTCAAACGCAACACTTGATTTCCCGATAATTCTTCTCTATAGTAGCGATTTTGTTCGATAGAAAGAATTACGCGGTACAGCAGCTTGCATTATTATTATTATTATTATTATTATTATTATTATTATTATTATTATTATTATTATTATTATTATTATTATTATTACTACTACTACTACTACTACTACTACTACTACTACTACTACTACTACTACTACTACTACTACTAAAGCGTCCTGTATTAAACCTGAAACATTTGCGGCTTCGATATCCTCTTATAAAGTCTTTCGTTGAAAACCTTATGTCGCTCAGATTTTCACATATACAGGAAAGACATCCAGAGAATGTTGTGAGTTGTGAAGGTCTGATAATGTTACTGTGGTAGTTGTGCGATCTATACAAGGAATATTTAATTAGAGAGTTCGAAGGGACAGGAAGTTTCCGGACTCCGACGTTAAAGTTTCCAGTCACGACCATCTCTACCACCAAAGCCATCATCATCATCATCATCATCATCATCATCATCATCATCATCATCATCATCATCATCATCATCATCATCATCATCATCATCATCATCATCATCATCCTCATCCTCATCCTCGTCCTCATCCTCGCCACCACCATCATCATCGCCACCACCATCATCATCATCCTCATCTGGCAGAGCACCAATAACTCACTCTAACGCGTGACGCTGCCTCAACAAGGGAGATAAGTCGGGGCCACGCTCTGCAAGGGGAGGTAATTAGCGCTGGTTCGGTAACTCTCGGCAGCTAGTCTCGTTGTCTCGCGAGATGATAGTGTTGGTGGTCTAACAATTTTTTCACGGCAGCGATTTAAAAAAAACACAACAACAACAAAAACCCACCCTCACAACAGCCATTATCTGCATGGTACTGTTCTTGTAGTATATAGGTGAGCTGCGCATATCGGTCTGCCGACGATAATGATGATAATGATTATGATGATAATAGTGATGATGATGATGATGATGATGATGATGATAAGGAGGAGGAGGAGAAGGAGAAGGAGGATTGAGAGTAGCAGACGGAAGAGGTGGGAACGTAGAGGAAGTGTTGTCGTCACAGGCTGGACACTTTTTTTTCAGTCTTTGAGAGTATTTTATAGGAGAACTTTTGTACTATACACCGATGTTTAACATAACCTTCCACAGTTAGTGCTAGCAGCAGTGCTGTACCCAAATCAATGCACATTCTTGATAAGTGTGGACTGGTTGATTGGATGTGTGTTTCTGGTTGATTGGATGTGTGTTTGTGTATGTGTGTGCATGTGACGTATGGATGCACTATACTAAAATAAATTTTAATATGCAGCAATTGTAACCCTAACCTTAAATATCCAGTATTCCTTGACTGTGCAGTACTTTATCTGATTCATATTTTGTAATAGCTAAACTGTGAAGAATACACAGCTTGGAGATGAGGTACAGAAGACTTCTGGGCATTTCCTATAGTCTACCCAGCGCATCACCAATAACGAAGTCCGACAGACCATCACACATGCCATTGCACAACACGATGACTTGCTCACAGTGGTGAAGAAACGGAAACTCCGATGGTCTGGCCACGACACCAGATCATCAGGCCTTGCAAAGACCAGCTTGCAAGGCACAGTACAAGGAGGTAGAAGAAGAGGGAGACCGAAAAAGATGTGGGAGTACAACATTCGAGAATGGACTGGTTTGACACTGAGCGAAGCCATGAGGGTTGCTGAGAACAGGGAAAGATGGAGTACGTTGGTTAAACGACGTGGTGCCGAATAGGGTAGCTACTGTGAAGTGATCATTTTAAGTAGTAAACAGGTAAGAGGTAAGAGATACAGTAAAGATGATTTTATAAATGTATTAAATTATGATTCACAATATTTTATTCCAATATATGTTTAACCCGTGTGTGTGTGCGTGTGTGCGTGCGTGTGTGTATGTGTGTGTGTACTCTTGCGCGAAGGTGAGCATCGGAGTGTGCACAGTGTAGGGAGAGGGGGGGGGGGGGCGATGGGGAGGCTGGTAGGGGGAGGAAGAAAGAGGGGAACTCTCACTTCTAGATCTAGTTACCATAACGCAGCAACATGTGGACCTGACGCCGCGCTGTCGGAAGAGAGGAAAATTAGAATGAAATCGTGCCAAAGGGACCACGAGAAGGCAAAGAATATATACCATTGAGTCTATCCCCGTTATATCTAAATTTTCTTGAAGTGCAAGATCAATTATTAATTTAAAAACGAAGAAGAAGAAGAAGAACAACAACAACAACCACAAAAACAACAACAACCACAACAATGGTATTATAGCTCTTTTGTCCTAATGACACATCAAACTTCTGTACACAAAAAAACAAAAAGAAAAAGAAAAAAAAGGTTAAAATGTCTAATGTATGCTACGACTAAGAGGTGACTATTTGCTAATACATTTTCTTTTTTAAGAGTCTAATTTTTGAGAAAAACTGAAACTAAACTTCATTTTTGACTGTTCTAAAAGCCGTCTTCTATAGAGATAAAATGTGTTTCTCCCGTAGATAAGAGGCACCGGTGTCTAACAGGTCAACGCCGCTGCGCGTGACGCACATAATACTAGGCTTGGTGGTGAATATATATATATATATATAATATAGATAGAGATAGAGATAGAGATACTGATAGAGATGGATCTCTCTCTCTCTCTCTCTCCTCTCTCTCTCTCTCTCTCTCTCTCTCTCTCTCTCTCTCTCTCTCTCTCTCTCTCTCTCTCTGTCTCTCTGTTACGTTGAAACGCGCACGATAGTACGTGTGAGACGCGCACGATAGATCCGATAGGTTTTGTTTTGCAAAGCATGCAATAACAGAGTGTATTTACCTTTGATTTGATTTTGCGTTGTTGTTAGAAGAAGCTTGGTACAATGTTGATAACTTTCGTTGGTCGATTGTATGTAGTTGTTGATGTACGCTGAATAAAGTTGGAAAACTTCATAGACGACTCCTGCCTTGTTGCTGAGTGAACAGGTTGCGTGGATAAACGAATCTGGGTTACACTTATTAGGATTCAAGCATCGGGGCTGAATCAACTACTGATAAAAACCAACAACGAGTGTAACACACACACACACACTCTCTCTCTCTCTCTCTCTCTCTCTCTCTCTCTCTCTCGATATAGATATGCAGCAGTTTGGATTTAAAAATACACTGCTCATATTTATTACTTTGGATGTTTAGATGATTCACTATTGAGTCCGCCTTCTTTCGGGAGAAACCTTCTAATTCGTTCATAAGTGTAAATTTAAAAAATGCGATGACCGAGTTTGAGAGAGACGCCTCAGCTTGTCCTAGACCCTCGCATATCCAGATATGGACACCTGTGAGACGGTCGGTCAAACCCTTACACTGATAGAATTACAAAGTCTTCTTTTCTTTTCTTTAGTAAATTAACATCCCCGGACACAGAGCGTATATCGTCAATCCATTATATATCTTTTATACCAATACAGGTGTAGCCGCGGAATACTAAATAGAGGGAATGGGGAATCAGTATAGGCTAATTATAGGCGACTGGGGAGTATAGGATTTTACGTATGAGGGAAAGGGGATAGGATAGATAAGAGGCGGGGAGGGAGGAGATGGGAGAGAGGAGGGAGGGAGGGAAGGGGAAGTGGGGGATAGAGGGGTTGGGGAGACTTGAATAAGACAGGTAGGAGGAGGTAACTCTGACAGCGCGGTAACTTTTGCTGCCAGACAGCGCCGTCAGAGTGACGCCCCTTTGGTCTCTCGAGATTTAGATTACTCTCCCTTCTTCCCGTCGAAATTCTACACCTTCTTCTTCTTCCCGTCGAAAGAAGACTTTCTTCTTCTTCTTTTTCTTCTTCTTCTTCTTCTTCTTCTTCTTCTTCTTCTTCTTCTTCTTCTTCTTCTTCTTCTTCTTCTTCTTCTTCTTCTTATTATTATTATTATTATTATTTTTTTTTTTTATAAGGCGCTTTCCCTCGCAGAGATCAAAGCGCACACATACACCCACACACACCAGGTGTACCGCGCACACACACACACACACACACACACACACACACACACACAAATAGCAGCAAAAAAAATAAAAAAAATTAAATTAAATTAAATTTTAAAAAAGCCTTTTAAATGTATGTGGCAGTAAAAAGGTATGTCTTCAACTTTTTCTTAAAACAGTTATAGGATGTCGCATGGCGTTTATCTACATCGGCTGGGAGGCTATTCCATATCAATGGTCCTTGAAAAGAAAATGATCTTTCACCACATGATTTGTTTGTAAATGCTTGAGGTTTTAGTTTCATGGTGTCATTACCAGAGCACTTACATAGCGCGCGCGCAACCCTATGCAGTACGGACAAGCGTAGGGCGCTCCAAAATAGTAACGCCCAAGAAGAGATTTAAAGTTGGGAAGTCATTCCGTGTTTCAGTGTTTTTCTTGAGTCATGTTCCGTGAGTACGTGCAACATTTTAGAAATAATATGTAAAATAATAAAAAAAAATAATAATAATAATTATTATTATAATAATAACAGCAACAAAGACAATACTAACAACAACAAGAAGGCGAATAAGAAGACTTTAAACGTTTATTACAATTTCAACACGTTACAAGGACAATGATTATTCAACTTATTCTAATGTAAGTAGTCTTTCAAGAAGAAGAAGAAGAAGAAGAAGAAAAAGAAGAAGAAGAAGAAGAACAACAACAACAACAACAACAACAACAAAAACAACAACAACAACAAGACCGCCAGCCGTCTCAAAAGTAGTCTTCGCTTGTGAGGTAGGGATTTGAGCTTCGGCAAATCTGTTAGTTTGAGGATTGGCAGGCTGAGCTGCGCGAGACAGTGTTTTGAGTGATGCTGAAGGCTCGTCTCTCTTTCTACCATTTGTCGCATAAAACATGTCCGCTGGTAAAAAATATTCGCGGCGGTATTTCACGGAAAATGTTCCATCACAAAGATAATAGTTAATGTGAAAAAGTGCCGCAATAATGGCTAACAATTAATGCGGTATGATCATTTCTTTTTTTTTCTTTGGATGAGAGTATAAACCGAGGTCTAGTCTGTGCACGCACGGACTTTAAAGATCCTGACGCTCGTGTGTTGGACGGGTGGGTGTCAGCTACATACATACACCCACCAAGCACTAGGTGCCTTCTCCCCATTCTCCATTTTCCTGTCACGCAGGGTGGTCCTCAGTTGTCTGATGCACCAATGGTTATTTATTTTATTTTATAGTTCTTATATCGCGCTTTTCCACCTTAAGAGCTGCTCAGGGCGCTGGCCAATGCAGGCTCTACATGACATTTGACTGACATTGAGTTATTGAAAGTTTGGCTTCAGAGGCAGCACAGTCACTGTACATAGTATCTGTGCGTTGAATTATTCAAAGCTTGGCGTCAGAGGCAGCACAGTCACTGTGGTATCTGTGCGTTGAGTTATTAAAAGCTTGGCGTCAGAGGCAGCTCAACCACTGTAGTATCTGTGCATTGAATTATTAAAAGCTTGGCGTCAGAGGCAGCTCAACCACTGTAGTATCTGTGCGTTGAATTATTCAAAGCTTGGCGTCAGAGGCAGCACCGTCACTGTAGTATCTGTGCGTTGAATTATTCAAAGCTTGGCTTCAGAGGCAGCTCAGTCACTGTAGTATCTGTGCGTTGAATTATTAAAAGCTTGGCGTCAGAGGCAGCACAGTCACTGTAGTATCTGTGCGTTGAATTATTCAAAGCTTGGCGTCAGAGGCAGCTCAGTCACTGTGGTATCTGTGCGTTGAATTATTAAAAGCTTGGCGTCAGAGGCAGCACAGTCACTGTGGTATCTGTGCGTTGAATTATTCAAAGCTTGGCGTCAGAGGCAGCTCAGTCACTGTGGTATCTGTGCGTTGAATTATTTAAAGCTTGGCGTCAGAGGCAGCTCAGTCACTGTGGTATCTGTGCATTGAATTATTCAAAGCTTGGCGTCAGAGGCAGCTCAATCACTGTAGTATCTGTGCATTGAGTTATTAAAAGTGGCGGTTTCGTACGCGATGACGCTAGATCGTGCATTTCTCGCTTCGGTGTGTGTGGGTGTGTGTGGTTGTATGCGTGTGGGTGTGTGGGTGTGTGGGCGTGTGTGGTTGTATGTGTGTGGGTGTTTCGGTGTGTGTGGTTGTATGTGTGTGGGTGTTTCGGTGTGTATGGTTGTATGTGTGGGTGTTTCGGTGTGTGTGGTTGTATGTGTGTGGGTGGGTGTGGTTGTATGTGTGTGGGTGTGTAGGTGTGTGTGGTTGTGGGTGTGTGTGGTTGTATGTGTGTGGGTGTGTGTAGTTGTATGCGTGTGGGTGTGTGTGGTTGTATGTGTGTGGGTGTGTGTGGTTGTATGTGTGTGGGTGTGTGTGGTTGTATGTGTGTGGGTGTGTGTGGTTGTATGTGTGTGGGTGTGTGGTTGTGGGTGTGTGGGTGTGTGTGGTTGTATGTGTGTGGGTGTATGTGGTTGTATGTGTGTGGGTGTTTGGGTGGGCCTGTAAGTGTGCGTGCGATTTCATTCTTCCACCATATATATGAGAGCGTCATTGTCGAGACATTTTAATCAACGTTTTATTAGTATTCAATTTTAAATGTATTTTAATTATGAAATAATTCAATTCCATTTGATGGTTTTGAATTTTTGTGTGTCTTGATTGACATTGCAAACAATTCTCCTTGTGAATATTTGTAAGGACAATAAAGTACTCTGTATTCTGTATCTAACTCAATAACTAAGAGCAGTTCGGAAAACATTATATCGTACATGACTTAAAAACAGAATTTTGCTGACAGCAGCGAGATCAATGTATAAAAATTCTTTATAAAACAATGCTTAGCTACTATAAATTCAAAATATACTATCGTATTGCTATCAAATTTGGCTATCGAATACAGTCACTGCGGCCAAATGTGACGAAAGGGTGAACGTTATATGACACATCCAGTTTCCTCCCCACAAG
Organism: Oncomelania hupensis; assembly: GCA_036898135.1. NCBI lineage: Eukaryota > Metazoa > Mollusca > Gastropoda > Littorinimorpha > Pomatiopsidae > Oncomelania > Oncomelania hupensis. The sequence goes on from CM072527.1 coordinate 51,649,555, forward strand.
ATGTAATTAGCACAGACTGGAGGGAGGGATTCCTGTTCCTTCTGATTAACGTTTTTTTTCTCTGAGGCCTGCGCTTGTGTGTTCTAGCTATAAGGTTTTAAATATATTGTGTATTTGTATTCTTGCTTTGTCAGAATTTATTGACTCGGCTTAGAACTTTGGAATGTTGACTTTAAAAAAAAAAACATACATAAAATAAGGCTCGTAGCACAAGGGCCATTTTACCTACCTATGAAAATAGCATCTAGAACAATTCTCGTTTAATAGAGATGTATGTTCGATACGCTTTCAACTGTTTCTAACTAGTAAAAGCGCCTTCTAAATAATAATAATAATAATAATAATAATAATAATAATAATAATAATAATAATAATAATAATAATAATAAGAAGAAGAAGAAGAAGAAGAAGAAGAAGAAGAAGAAGAAGAAGAAGAAGAAGAAGAAGAATACAGAAGACTTATATAGGGTGGTACCCCAACAAGCATGGGCTCGCCACGCTTTACAACGCACTAACAAAAAAAAGAAATAGTATTAAAACAAAATAAAATATGTAAAACAAAAACATGCCTAGTAAAAACTGCTTAACCAGAAGTGAGTACACACACAGCCACACACACACAGAGCCACACACACAGCCACACACACACAGACGCACGAGCGCCTGGCCAAAGTACATGTCCACAATAAAAACATTCATTATAACATCATTTAACAAACGCACCTATTAAACAAAAACATAAGATTGTAAAACAATAATAATGGTACTACTACTACTACTACTACTACTACTACTACTACTACTACTACTACTACTACTACTACTACTAATAATAATAATAATAATAATAATAATAATAATAATAATAATAATAATAATAACAACAACAACAATAACAACAACAACAACAACAACAACAATAATAATAATAATAATAATAATAATAATAATAATAATAATAATAATAATAATAATAATAATAATAATAATAATAATAATAATAATAATAATCTTTTTCTTCTTCTTCTTCTTCTTCTTCTTCTTCTTCTTCTTCTTCTTCTTCTTCTTCTTCTTCTTCTTCTTCTTATTATTATTATTATTATTATTGCCTTAATAATAATAATAATAATAATTATAATAATAATAATAATAACAACAACAATAACAATAATAATAATAATAACAACAACAACAATACTACTACTACTGCTACTACTGCTACTGCTACTGCTACTGCTACTGCTACTACTACTACTTCTACTACTACTACTACTACTACTACTACTACTACTACTACTACTACTACTACTACTACTACTACTACTACTACTACTACTACTACTACTACTACTACTACTACTACTACTACTACTACTACTACTACTACTACTACTACTACTACTACTACTATGTAAGGCTCTCCCTTTATAGTATTTTCTTCCAAACACTCCCCACTGCCACCACACACAATCCGTTTCCTCTTTAGAAATGTCTCCTTCAGGCCCTTCCCTTTCCACTTCTCCTTTCCCCTTTACCTTTCCCCTTCCCCTTTCCCCTTTCCCCTTCCCCTTGCCTTAACCGTCCAACAAAGACAGTCTTTACCTGTCTCGGTTCTAACCAAGGTTGACAGGAAGAGAGCGGCAGCGGAGGTATTTCGGGAAGGCAGTGTCACAGACAGTGATGCATGATGGGACAGGAAGTAGACGCCGCCTTGCTGCAGGAGCTAGAGATAAGGGCAGCGCTTTCTGTCGGTCGTAGTGACACCTAGCGACTTCCTTCCACAGTCTGCTTCCTCCATCTTTCGACTGTTTCTCCTTTTTCCCGTCGGTTTGTCCTCTTACCAGCTTCGTCTGTCCTCCGCTTCCCCATTTTCGCTCCCACCCCCACCCCCACAACACACACACAACATTCACACACACATACACGCACACACACACACACATTTGTGTAGAAACGACGTTGTGATGACGGTCGTGAAACGCTACATACATTATTTTGACACACTTACCATCATTTTTGACATTATTTTGACATTTTGCCATTTTTTGAAGCTATCCCTAACCCTAACCCTAACCCAAACCCTAACCCTTCACGTAACCCTAAGCCTAACACAGCCCTAACCCTAACGGAACACTTTTGACGTCAAAATAACGGGGCCGTCAAAAGATAGTACGTAGAGTTTCAAGTGTATGTCAGAGTAACGTCGTTTCTACCTAGCCACACACACACATACCTTTTGTTTCCTTGTTCAGCTCTTGTGCTGTAAAGTCTGTCTTTCTACGTGTCTAGTATTACAACAAGCGTGATCATGTGTGTGGGTTTGTGCGTGCCTGTGTGTGGGTGTGTGTGGGTGGGTGCGCGCGTGTGTGTGTGTGTGTGTGTGTGTGTGTGCCTGTGTGTGTGTGTCTTCATGTTGTTCAGGTGCTATTTATACTGTTAGTCTGGAGGTCTAGTCTGTGCACGTAGGCATTCCACCGCACTGACTTTTAACGATCCTGACGTTGGTGTCCTAGACGGATGAGACGTAGACATACCAATACACCCACCATCAATTAGTGGACATACCAATACACCCACCATCAATTAGTGGACATACCAACACACCCACCATCACTTAGTGGACATACCAATACACCCACCATCAATTAGTAGACATACCAATACACCCACCATCACTTAGTGGACATACCAAAACACCCACCATCAATTAGTGGACATACCAATACACCCACCATCAATTAATAGACATACCAATACATTTACCATGAATTAGTGGACATACTAATACACCCAATATCAATTAGTAGACATACCAATACACCCACCATGAATTAGTAGACATACCAATACACCCACCATCACTTAGTGGACATACCAATACAGCCACCATCAATTAGTAGACATACCAATACACCCACCATGAATTAGTAGACATACCAATACATCCACCATGAATTAGTGGACATACTAATACACCCACCATCAATTAGTAGACATACCAATACACCCACCATCAATTAGTAGACATACCAATACACCCACAATCAATTAGTAGACATACCAATACACCCACCATCAATTAGTAGACGTACCAATACACCCACCATCAATTAGTAGACATACCAATACACCCACCATCAATTAGTAGACATACCAATACACCCACCATCAATTAGTAGACATACCATTACACCCACCATCAATTAGTAGACATACCATTACACCCACCATCAATAATAGATCTTGTTACCTCTACCACACCTCTTACCCATCCCCCTTGTCCTGGGTGGCGCTGCTCTTGCGGGAACCGCACTTGCGCTGAGAATTGGGCGACCCGAATTTGGCCAGCATTGGTGACCAATACAATTCAGCACTCACTTGCGCTGAGAATTGGGCAACCCGAATTTGGCCAGCATTGGTGACCAATACAATTCAGCACTCACACAACATCCAAACCCCCACAACTACAACAACAGCTGCAGCAACAAACGACGTACGACAACAGCAACAACAACATAGAAGCGTCATGACGGGGGGAAAAACAAAGCAGAACCAATGTAATGATGAATTTGCCAGTACAATCTATAAATAGCCGTATAATGCAATCCATATAAACTAAACTTCTATGAGTTGTTTTCAAAATAACGTTTGATCAGACCAAAATTACCACCGCTCAAGTCTAAATACACCATATTGAAGAAAGCATAAACATTTGGCTGGTACAGAGAGTGACAGTGGAACTGGAAATAGAGATGGAAGCGTGCAGGCCCACACTCTCTGTCAACATAAAACATGCCTCTCAAGCCTCTGATGGATAGACTCATTAAACTCCTAACAGCGCAAAACTATTTCAAAGACCTCCCCATTAAAACGTTATATCCTCGCTTCCTTAATACGGTCTGAGTCTGAATCTCAGCCATGCAGAGAAACAGCAGGTTTGAGAGGGCAGTGCTATATAATTATAAGGAAGAACAATATATGGTTATTATAACACTTTTACTCCTTTGGGGGCATAAACTGAGGTCTAGGCTGTTCCCGAACGCATTCCATATCACGGACTTTAAAGATCCTGACGCTCATGTCCTAGACGGGTGAGTGCCGGTAACAAGAACACACCCAGCATGCACTTGGTCCATCTCCCCCATCCCTGGCTGGCCAGGATAGTGCTCAATTGTCCGGGCGTCAGACCATGCGACCAAAGGCTGCGGGTGGGCGTCTCGGGCGGTTTGATTTAGATCCTGTATCGGCCAGCGCCTAGAGTCTGGTCAAGTATGGCGAGATAAGTGCGCGATAAAAATCCTTAATAATAATAATAATAATAATAATAATAATAATAATAATAATAATAATAATAATAATAATAATAATAATAATAATAATAATAATAATACTGAGGACCGGTTTAATTAATTAATTAATTAATCTCCCTTGACCCTAAAATTGGAATTTATTTGTTAAATCAAGCATAAAAATGAATTGTCCTTGTCATTAACTTTTGGTTTTAATTCTATTGCAGGTTCATTTCATCAAACATAAATTCCAAACTTTCCCTGTATCCTTCAATTGCCTTATCAAGATCAGGACTGGTGGTGCAGGGGGTTAGTCTCCGGTTGCTAGCGCCGAAGGTGGCGGGTTCGATTCCCGCAAGGTGAGAACATATGCAACATAGGTACGACACTATTGAGGTAAAGAGTGCTTTCTCCGGGTACTCAATTCGCCACACTCCATTCAATAATGGCACTGGATTGGCCACCCTCCATTCAATAATGGTATGGATTGGCCACCCTCCATTCAATAATGGTACTGGATTGGTCCCCTTCATTAAATAATGGCACTGGATTGGCCTCCCTCCATTCAATAATGATACTGGATTGGCCACCCTCCATTTAATAATGGTACTGGATTGGCCACCCTTCATTCAATAATGGTACTGGATTGGTCACCCTCCCTTCAATAATGGTACTGGATTGGCCACCCTCCATTCAATAATGGTACTGGATTGGCCCCCTCCATTCAATAATGGTACTGGATTGGCCACCCTCCATTCAATAATGGTACTGGATTGGCCACCCCCATTCAATAATGGTACTGGATTGGCCACCCTCCATTCAATAATGGTACTGGATTAGCCACCCTCCATTCAATATTGGTACTGGATTGGCCCCCTCCATTCAATATTGGTACTGGATTGGCCACCCTCCATTCAATAATTCAGTAGGATGCAGTCAAACTAAATTGTCAAAACCTAAAACTCAGTTTCATTTCCGTCTCCTAACAGCGATCTCACTGCCTTTACACCACGTGTTTGAGTGAATGATGTGTGTTTGTTTTTGTTATGTATTTGAGAGTGTGTGAAACATGTGAGCGGACAGATCGCCGCGCTTTAAACCTGAATAGTGATTTGGGGAATAGCTTGCACTATTCTTATTCTTATTCTTCTTATTATTATTATCATCATCATCATCATCATCATCATCATCATCATCATCATCATCATCATCATCATCATCATCATCATCATCATTAGTAGTAGTAGTAGTAGTAGTAGTAGTAGTAGTAGTAGTAGTAGTAGTAGTAGTAGTTCAAACCCTTGAGTCGAACACCTCACCTAAGTCGTCTACGTCCAGTGCTGCATTATCTCCGATTTACAAGAAAAGCTCTAGGCAACATTTAGCAGCAACTATCACCGCGCTATTCTCGCTCTCGGTGCCAACGCATTGGGAAGTGATGGGCGGCTTTGTTGATTGGCTGAGACAGAGAGGAAGGGGCGGGGTGCTGTGTCATGACGGGACATCAGTCACGTGGCCCCTCGCTGGCGCTACCTGCCGGTGTCTGCCAGCCTCAAAGTCAGGAACGGGAACTCCACCATCTTAACTTCTACTGCGAGAGAGAGAGAGAGAGAGAGAGAGAGAGAGAGAGAGAGAGAAAGAGAGAAAGAGAGAGAGAGAGAGAGAGAGAAAGAAAGAAAGAGAGAGAGGAAGAGAGAGAGAGAGAGAGAAAGAAAGAAAGAAAGAAAGAGAGAGAGAGAGAGAGAGAGAGAGAGAGAGAGAGAGAGAGAGAGAGAGAGAGAGAGAGAGAGAGAGAGAGAGAGAGAATCAAACGTTGCTGATAGAGTTGAATTGTGAGTTTTGAGTATGTTCAGAGATAACTTGAGTTTTGCCTAAAACATTGTACCCTACGACAAGGGGACTCAGACCTCATCTATTGTTTTATCTAATTAGTGAAATTCACTACGTCTTAGGTCTCATGATGCTATGTTGCGTGTGTTCCTATAGAGTGGATATTAACTATTACAATACAGTCGCGATCGTCATCATCATCATCATCATCATCATCATCATCATCATCATCATCATCATCATCATCATCATCATCATCATCATCATCATCATCATCATCATCATTATTGTAATCGTCGTCGTCATCTCGTTGTCGTCGCCGCCGCCGTCATCATCATCATCATCATCATCATCATCATCATCATCATCATCATCATCATCATCATCATCATCATCATCATCATCATCATCATTTCCATCAAGTATTCTCTTGACGCACGAATTTTATTAACAACTTCACACAAATGATTGACTGAGCGAAACAAAATGATTGAGCGAATAGAAAGAGATCACAATAGCAACAACAGCAACAACAACAACAACAACAACAACAACAACAACAACAGCAACTTTGATAACAATAACTACAACAGCAAGAACATCCTCCTTCTCGTCGTCATCATATCATACCATATCATCATCATCATCATCATCATCATCATCGTCATCATCATCATCATCATCATCATCATCATCATCATCATCGTCATCATCATTATCGTCGTCATCATCTCCAATCATCATCTCCAATTATCATCATCGTTGTCCTTTATAAACCTAAATTAGAAGGGATATACACATGGATAAAATATAAACTAGAGATACAAGCATAGAGAACAAACAGAGAATGAGGAACTAACTAACCAACACAGAAAGAGGAAGACTGAGGGATGGAAGGCCAGAGCGAGAGAGGGAACTAGGCTGGCACTAAATTTCCGATGTCAGAAGAGAAGCCATCTCTCAGACACAGCGGGGGGCTCAGAACAGCGAAGGAAACAACGTCAGGGACTATTAAGACTTTAAGCCAACCAAAGTGTATGGTTTTTAAAAAAAGTGAAATGAAAATGAATCCACAAGCGCAGACTGGTTCGCAAACAGATACACACATGCACGTAACCACGCAGGGACAAGACTTTGGCCTACCCCAAGACTAAAGTCAAGAGTATAGTTTTGTTTTGTTTTTTAAGTGGGAATATTACGAATATTAAAGTGCCAACACGCTCGCAAATAGACTCAACTACACATACACACACACACGCGCGCGCGCCCACACACACAGGATATACACACATACACACGCACACACACACTCAAAAACACACCCGCACACAAATTCACACACACACGCACACACACACGTACACACGCACGCATGTACCTACTCACAGACTATGCATAGGCCAACTGAGGAAGCGCTTATGCGCGCACGAACAGTTAGCATAAATGTATAAAGACTTTGACAGACAGCGAAATCGTATAGGTTTATTTGTCCAACTGTCTTGAAAAGGAGCATGCAAACAGACACAAACATGTATTTTACACACACGAACGAGCAGAGACGCAGAACACGAAAGCCCTCATGCACACATATATAGGTAATACACAAACGTGCGCACGTAGACCAATAGAGCGAGAAGGGAGAAAGAAAGAGAGAGAGAGAGAGAGAGAGAGAGAGAGAGAGAGAGAGAGAGAGAGAGAGAGAGAGAGAGAGAGAGAGTGAGAGAGAGAGAGAGAGAGAGAGAGAGAGACGTAAGAAGCAAATTAGTTCAGAGAGTAATTTTAGCAAAAAATGTATTATTCATTTACTTATTTCAATATTTATATACTTTAGTGTTGTTTAAAATTAATTTTAATATGCATTCATATATTCGAGAAATTGCAGACTGCGTATAAAACAGTCACGAACGATGTTGGCTTACATCAACACCTTCTACAACGTGACATTGAGATGACAGAAGGGGTGATCGTAGCCTAAGAATTGAAGTAGGCCGACTATAAAGTGTACAGATACACAATAATGTGTATAGGAGTACAATGTGTAGAGATGTGCAATGTGTATGGATGGAGACGTGGCACACAGGAAATGTGTGGGTTGAGGAGACAACACAAGAGGGTGCATGTGTGTAAATGGCTGTTGTGGGGGTGGGGTGGTGTAAGGATGGGTTGTTTCCCTTACATGCTTTGGGATGCCAGGGTCTAGGTGTCTTTAAATCTTCTTCTGACACTGGCAACACTGTTAACCTGGACACTTTTCTCTGGCAAGGCAAGAAGAAGAAGTAGAAGAAGAAGAAGAGCATGATGATGATGATGATGATGATGACGACGACGACGATGGTGATGATGATAAAGAAGAAGAAGAAGAAGAAGAAGAAGAAGAAGAAGAAGAAGAAGAAGAGTTGCACTGAAAGATATGATGATGATGAAGATGATGATGTTGACGATGATGATGATGATTTGATGATGATTTTGATGATGATGATGATGACGACGACGATGATGATGATGATGATCATGTTGATGATGATCCCTTTCATCCACCTTTATCTATCTATTTCTCCCACACACCCTGTCCCACACAAACATCCGTCTCCAAGCCACTTCCCCCCCCACCCCCCCCCCACCCCCGTTATCATCTCACCTTCCCACAAAACTCATTTTCCTTCTTCTCTCCATCCCCAGGTATTTCAAGCAGCAACAAAGGGCTAGTCATTCTGGCGTCATAGAGTGAAAGCGGAAGTGGTTCAGTCCCCTGACCGGAAGCGATGCATGACGGTCCAGATGGCGCTCTATCAGACTACGTCACGCCCCAGTGACGTCAGATCCCGCCCGTTGTTCCGCTCCAGAGAACACAGGGAGGCGAGGGAAGGGAGAATTGGGATCTGGTTACTGTCATCATTGTTTACCTCCAATACCGCCACTCGGACTACTATGTGTTAACGTCTAGGAGGGCTAATCAGGTTAACCAGTTAGACCCCTTCCTTACACCGTCTTGGCAAAATCACTGAGCTTATGAGGAATGTGCATTGAAGTTTATTTATCTATATATTTATTTTCTCCGGCCAGATACAGAAATAATGCAGACAAAGATACAGATATAGATGCATATAGAGATACAGATACAGACAGATGGATATGCAGATACAGAGGGAGATACAGAGGTAGAGATACAAATAGAGATACAGGCGCGGGTAAAGATACAGATAGAAATACAAATGCAGTACAGACAGAGAAACAGATACAGACATACATGTAGATATAGATATTTATTGGTCCTCAAATATTACAAGGAAAATCTGTGTGCAGCACATGACCGACTCGTGAACAACAGATGACGAGAAAAAACAAACAGCCACTTAAAAAACATTGGAACACATTACATTTGAACATTTTCAACAAATAATTCAGTTGTACCACAAAATGTTGAAAATGGATTGTTTTTGTTTTGTTTGTTCGCGCAGAGCTTTTTTCGGGAAATCAAATTCGTTTTCTGTTAAGCGAAATTGCTCTCTCTCTCCCTCTCTCTCTCTCTCTCGCTCTCTCCCTCCCCCCCCCTTTTTGGATTAGCAGGCATTGGGACTATTAATCGCCTCCTATCAGTAAACATTTCACTACTTCAGCCTTTGACCAATCATTTGTGTAGCAGCATGTGGGTTAATCCGGCGGTCAATCGGTCCAACCTTCCGTCCATACTTCATTTTCTTGTGTTGCTGTTGTTCAAAACATTTATTTTATAAATCGCTGAGGTTGAACACGTGTTGAGCAGTGCCGCACACTTGCCGTAACATGTTTTGATCAATGGTAGCTTGTACATCGTTGCAAGTGTAGCCATGCAGTTATTATTATGTCTTCGTGTTGCTTTTTCACAATAAAACTGAGACAGAAAAGACCTATGAAACTTAACGGGTTTGAAACTGTGGTTTTCAGGTTGTGCCGCGGTGTGTGCGTGTGTGTGTGTGTTTGTGTGTGTATGTGTTTTGGAGATGTGAGTGTGTTTGTGTGTGTGTTTGTGTGTAGATGTGTGTGTGGGTGTGCATGTATGTGTGTGTGAGTGCGCGCGTGTGGGTGTGTGTGCATGCGTGTATGTGTGTGTGTGTGTGAATGTCTAAAAATACACTTGAATGGCTTGCGATCTCAAAATTTAAAAAAATAAAAAAAATTCCTCGTTCTTCATTATTCTTTTTTAACAGTAATCATAATTATAATCATAATTATAGAAGAAGGAGAAATACATAGGTACAGTTATGTCAGGAATAATGATAGTAGGAAGTGGAAGACTGTAAGTGTTAGATCCTGACATGAGGAAAACAGACTTCACGAAACTGTGTTTAAGTGTAACATCATTCGAACATAACTCCAGCGAAAAACAGCATCGTGTGCACAAACATAGGCGCCAAGCAGGAATACCCACAGTAAGGCTTGACGGTGTTTCACTAGCGTTTGCTTTCCAATTCTGTGACATCACTGACAGGGATTGTGCAGCCAGAACACAGTAATGTTTCTTCTCTTTGTTTGCCGAAACAGAACGTGCCGAGGACCGATCATAAGGTGGATTCAACGACACGGTTCGCGTACTATCCAACGGTATAAAGCACACTGTATTCAATCACACATTGATGATGTAGCACAGAATAAAAAGCATTTTATTGGAATCGTCATTTCCGGACTTACTGTGTGTTCTGGCTTCACATGGCAGTATTGTTGTTGACGTGCGTAATGGTAGTTGTGACGGTAGTGGCGGTGGTAGTGGTCTCCTGGCGGCGACAGAAGCGGGCTCGGTACAGATGCCAGACGCGGACGTTACAGGTGTAGGCCAGGAACAGCAGCAGCCCCTGTGCCGCCATGCAGATCTCGGCCACCACAAGCAGCCATTCGCTATCCACGGCTTCCGCCACCAGGCCTAGGACCCAGGCGCCGCCCGTCACCGTCACCAGCTTGGCGTAGACCAGCACATCCCTGCTACCCGACGACTCCTGGCTGGACCCGCTCTGTTCCCCCCGCCACGACTGCAGGCGGCGAATCCGCGCGATGGACACCACCGTGAAGACGAAGCAGACGAGATCAGTGATGACGACGGAGGCTAGGGGCAGCATGAAGGCCAAGATCAACAGAGTAAAGGTGTCGGTGTCCAGAAAGCACTGGGAACCGCCGTAGCCCATGGTGGCCCCGCCCGATGCGCCGCTAGCTACCCCCACCGTCAGGCCCACCACCGCGCCAGGGACCAGGCAGCACAGCAGGACGTGGTGCAGGAACTGTCGCCGGGCCTGGCGCTGGTTCAGACTGTTCCGCGTCTTGCTGGTGAAGACTCGCACCATGTGCAGGCAGCAAACGCCCATCCAAGCCAACGCCTGCAGCCACAGCCAGTGCGTCAGGACGCCTACCACGCGACAGAAGGCGGCGTTGCCCGTGCGGTGCCAGGGAATGAGCAGCGACAACTGGGCCAATGCCAGGCTGGCCGACAGACCCATGTTGTTCAACCCCGGCAGCGAGCGCAGCTGATGGAAGAAGGCATACGTTAGGAAGGTCAGCGTCAGGCAAATGACGGACAAGCTGCTGCACACCACGCTGGCAACCTGTCTCATCCTCGACGCCCCTGCTGTTCTCATCTCCACCACGGTGACGTTGGACGGAAAAACGTCCTTGTAGAAGCTGACGCACATCAGTAACCGCCCGTCTTCTGCGACATCCCACTCGCCGCTATTTTGGGTAAAATCCATCATCTTAAATATCACGGGCGTCATGTCGGCGTTCAGATAGCCGGGAAAGGTTATGGTGACGTCATCGCCAAAACCTCTGACGTCAAACTCGGTGTGGTCAAAGTAGACGTAAGGGCAGAGCAGGAGGTCGGTGAGCGGCAGAAAGAGGTGTTCCAGGCCAATTGGTGGAGACGGGAAGAATTGGTTGTAAGGAAAGTTTCCACTGTCCACTACGTCACTGCCCAACCACAGCTTCTTGCTTTGGACGTCGTCGTCAGGGCCCGGGTGGCCACGGTGCAAGACCTGACCTCTCAGTGACACTGACCATTCGGATTCCCGCAGAACTACCTGCAATACACAACAATAACGCCTGTTGGGGTAAGAAGAAATGATCACCACAATTAGTGATGTATGAGGCGCCGTATGATTAAAAATGCTATAATTAACATTCTATGTAAATAATGCTTTCTATGTACATATGTGACAGAATCGGTTTTTAATGCATGTGTGTGTGTGTGTGTGTATGCGTGCGCGTGTGTGTGTAATAATGTAAGTGTATGCACGAACGAAGAAAGACGAAGTATAGGATAATAGTTAAATGATAGTATGAACGATTAGTTGTATAGTATGTTCGCATGGGAAGAAGCATACATGGTAGAAAGAAAGTTAGTTTTATAGAGTTATTTCCTTTTTAAAAAAAATTACAATAATGTTTTTCACGTGCCTCGAATTTGCACATTGGATGCATTTTTTGAATCATTAATTTATCATTCTTTCACTTGCTTTGGTCTTGTAAAGACGTGTGGTGCATCGTTAGTGTGTGCTGCACAAGTTTCTGTTTTTGAATGCTGTATGAAGCTCTTATCATATTGGCGAAAGTTTTGTTTTATTTATTTATTTATTTATTTATTTATTTATTTATTTATTTATTTATTTATTTATTTATTTATTTATTTATTTATTTATTTATTTATTTATTTATTTATTTAATTGACGTTCAGTCAATAGAGAACTACAGTACGTGTAAATCATCAACGACTTGTCCTTGGGTTCGTCCATCTTCTTTTCCATTTTCCTTCTCCTCCACTCTCCTCCCATCACCTGCCACTCATCGCAGCTAGTTAGACCCTCCTCCCATCACCTGCCACTCATCGAAGCTAGCTAGACCCTCCTCCCATCACCTGCCACTCATCGCAGCTAGCTAGACCCTCCTCCCATCACCTGCCACTCATCGCAGCTAGCTAGACCCTCCTCCCATCACCTGCCACTCATCGCAGCTAGCTAGATCCTCCTCCCATCACCTGCCACTCATCGCAGCTAGCTAGACCCTCCTCCCATCACCTGCCACTCATCGAAGCTAGCTAGACCCTCCTCACATCACCTGCCACTCATCGAAGCTAGCTAGACCCTCCTCCCATCACCTGCCACTCATCGCAGCTAGCTAGACCCTCCTCCCATCACCTGCCACTCATCGCAGCTAGCTAGACCCTCCTCACATCACCTGCCACTCATCGCACCTAGCTAGACCCTCCTCACATCACCTGCCACTCATCGCACCTAACTAGACCCTCCTCCCATCACCTGCCACTCATCGAAGCTAGCTAGACCCTCCTCCCATCACCTGCCACTCATCGCACCTAGCTAGACCCTCCTCACATCACCTGCCACTCATCGCAGCTAGACCCTCCTCCCATCACCTGCCACTCATCGCAGCTAGACCCTCCTCCCATCACCTGCCACTCATCGCAGCTAGCTAGACCCTCCTCCCATCACCTGCCACTGATCGCAGCTAGACCCTCCTCACATCACCTGCCACTCATCGCAGCTAGCTAGACCCTCCTCCCATCACCTGCCACTCATCGCAGCTAGACCCTCCTCACATCACCTGCCACTCATTGCAGCTAGCTAGACCCTCCTCCCATCACCTGCCACTCATCGCAGCTAGACCCTCCTCCCATCACCTGCCACTCATCGCAGCTAGCTAGACCCTCCTCCCATCACCTGCCACTCATCGCAGCTAGACCCTCCTCCCATCACCTGCCACTCATCGCAGCTAGCTAGACCCTCCTCCCATCACCTGCCACTCATCGCAGCTAGACCCTCCTCCCATCACCTGCCACTCATCGCAGCTAGCTAGACCCTCCTCCCATCACCTGCCACTCATCGCAGCTAGACCCTCCTCCCATCACCTGCCACTCATCGCAGCTAGCTAGACCCTCCTCACATCACCTGCCACTCATCGCAGCTAGCTAGACCCTCCTCCCATCACCTGCCACTCATCGCAGCTAGCTAGACCCTCCTCCCATCACCTGCCACTCATTGCAGCTAGCTAGACCCTCCTCCCATCACCTGCCACTCATCGCACCTAGCTAGACCCTCCTCCCATCACCTGCCACTCATCGCAGCTAGCTAGACCCTCCTCCCATCACCTGCCACTCATCCTAGCTAGACCCTCCTCCCATCACCTGCCACTCATCGCACCTAGCTAGACCCTCCTCACATCACCTGCCACTCATCGCACCTAGCTAGACCCTCCTCACATCACCTGCCACTCATCGCACCTAGCTAGACCCTCCTCCCATCACCTGCCACTCATCGCACCTAGCTAGACCCTCCTCCCATCACCTGCCACTCATCGCACCTAACTAGACCCTCCTCCCATCACCTGCCACTCATCGCAGCTAGCTAGACCCTCCTCACATCACCTGTCACTCATCGCAGCTAGCTAGACCCTCCTCCCATCACCTGCCACTCATCGCACCTAGCTAGACCCTCCTCCCATCACCTGCCACTCATCGCAGCTAGACCCACAAGAGGTCATTCCTTTCTCTCAACCCACTTTTTAGCACATACAATGTTGTGGCAACCATCGCTTACATTAATGCAGTCGCGTTGTAGACTAGAAGAATCTGCGACAGAAATGTTTTAGAGCGTTTAGGCTCATAAGCCAAGTCCTTTATTAAAATAAAAAAAAAAAAAAAAAAAAAAAAAAACAAGGAGTAATTTTATTACTTTTGTGTTGGTCAAATATCACATTTCCTCCTGTAAACGAAGACACGAAATGATAATGTATTCTGTAATAAGAAAGGATGTGGTGATTGTTTTGCTAAATAATAGTCTAGAACCCGTGACATCATAAGCTTTTGTGCACGTTGATTTATGCTTTTATGATTGTCTCAACTCAATCAATTCTCTCGCTGACAATAGTAGTAGTAGTAGTAGTAGTAGTAGTAGTAGTAGTAGTAGTAGTAGTAGTAGTAGTAGTACTACTACTACTACCACTACTACTACTACTACTACTACTACTACTACTACTACTACTACTACTACTACTACTAATAATAATTGCACCAGCATTCTACTTAAACATCCTCCTCCTCTTCCTCATTAACATCATCTTCATCATAATCGTTGTCGTCGTTATCGTTCTCATCAACATCATCATCATCATCGTTATCATCATCATCGTCATCACCTTCATACTCGTGCACCTGTTGTAGACGTTTTCTGAAGCAGCGAGGGTATGTGGAAGATATGTTCTGCTCAGTGGTGACAGCTGACTGGAATATTCTGGAAGACGCCTACTCACACTGGTGACGGCCTGTAGTCATCGATAGAGAAGTAAATGACGGAAAAAGCGCCGATTTCTACAGGATGAAGAGGATTTAGAGAAGAAATGAATCAGGATTCGTACTGACAAACTGAAAGAAGAATACGAACCCAACACAATTATTTTATTTAATGTTTCTCTACGAGATCGCGCTCTTTCCGGCTTAAAAACCGATCTACCTACTTGGATCCTCAAATTGTATTAATCCAAGTTCTAGTGAGGACGTAATCTGGCGTCATCAGACGGTTCGAAAATATTCCTACACTGTTCCAAAAAGACATTTTACCACAATTCGTCGCCTAGAGAAAGCATGCAAGACAGTTTTTTTTTTAACCCGGCGCTGTCTCCGTCATATCTTTCTATATCGATGACTAACAGCCCCTCAACGCTGTCGGTGTGTCCCACGGTCAGCTGTCACGACTGAGCAGAAAATGGAGAGATCCTGAAACGATGTCCAACGCAGGCGTGGACGGTCCAATACGGAATTCCCATATATTTTTTAGCATTTTGCACACGACACTCTCCACGCCTACGACTCAGACGCTGCCATACGGAGGTGAAAACAAAGTGTTTTACGCTTGCTTGCTGTGCATCTTTCTCAGTAGTTCTTTATCATTTTAGCATGGTAACTTTGGGTTTGGATAGTATTAACAGGAAATTGTTTATTATTATTATTATTATTATCATAATTCTTCTTCTTCTTCTTCTTCTTTTTATTATTATTATTATTATTATTATTGAGGATTTTTATAGCGCACATATCTCGCCGTACTTGACAAGACTCAAGGCGCTGGCCGATACAGGATCTAAGTCAAACCGTCCGAGACGCCCACCCGCAGCCTTTGGGCGCATGGTCTGACACACGGACAACTGAGCACAATCCTAAGCAGCCAGGGATGGGGTAGAAGGACCAAAAGTGCATGCTGGGTGTGTTCTTGTTACCGGCACTCACCTGTCTAGGACATGAGCGTCAGGATCTTTACAGTCCGTTATGATGGAATGTATGCGATACACAGACTAGACCTCGGTTTATACTCTCATCCGAAGGAGTAGGAAACGGGAGTAAAGTGTCTTTCCCAGGGACACAACACAATGGCCCGGCCAGGACTCGAACCCGGGACCTTCAGATCCGCAAGCCAAAGCACTACCATTAGACCACCATCACAGAAATGTCAAGGACTATTTTGCTGCAATCGAAATAATATTTTATAGACGTAGCAATATAAAGTTCGCATCTAAGCTTACTGTTTCTGAATCGCTGCCGATAATTCACCATGGTTACCCCCATAGCAACGTTCATAAATATGGGTGTCGGTTTCTTTTTTCTTTTCGTTATCTTTTAATTTGAATTCCCCAATAGTGTATTTATATATAGCTGATACGCTGCAGGTTGTCAATCTGTATCAACTTCACCATTTATTATTGTAACTAACCCACCCCACCTCCCCCACCCCCATTTTTTTAATGTTTGCAGATCTATGAGCCTTAAATTTTACCAAAATGACATTTAAAAAAACTTGTCCGTCCGTCCGTCTGTCTGTGCAAAACTTGCTAAGTGGATTAATATTTCAAAATCTATTTCAACTATTACAACCAAACTTGGTAAGATGATGTGTATCTATGAGGCCTCATAAATGATCCCTAAATGAATGACTTCACTTTAAGGTCAAGGTCACAGTGCCAATAAATGTTAATCAAGTAATTAAAAAAGTTCACAAAATTTTATTTTTGTTTCTAAATAATTAATATTGAGCTTATGGTTCTTGGATGCATGATAGATATCAGTGAGACACACATACTATGTACATTTGCTCAACCTCACTCCAAGGTCAAGGTCACTGGAGTTGGCCAAAGTCGGTTAGTATAGATACTTTGAAATGACGTTGACCCTAAACTATGAAAGATATACAATCCAAATTTGTTGCATTTAGAGATGATAGATTGATCTTTCATATTTGCTTCGTCTTTGCGTTGATCTTGAAGGTTGTTACGTTGAAACGCGAACGAAAGTATGTCGGAAGCGTGTACGATAGATCTAATCGTTTCGTTTTGCAAAGTATTCAATAATGGAGTTTATTTACCTTTGATTTGAGTTTGCATTGTTGTTAGGAGAGGCTTTGTATAACGTTGATAATTTGCTTTGGTCGATATTACTGTAGAAGTTTCTGGATCTGAGTGTTTACTTTCTATAGAAATTTCCCGATACATGTCGAAGCAAGAGGTCGTTCCAGAAGGAGAAATAATAATGTATGACGTAAGTCAGTGATGACGATCTTTTATTCGATTGGTGGCAGTGCGTCATTTCTACATTGTTCGAAATTCTTCCGGAAGAGAGAGAGATTATAAAATTGTGTGCCGCACTGTTGTTGAGAGATTGCTGTTGATAGTAAAGTTGTTGATAGTGAAGCTGGATAGTTGCTGTGAAAGTTGTTGAGTTGAGTTGAGAATTGTATGCAGTTGTTGATGTGTGCTGAATAAAAGTGGAAAACTTCATACGTCGACTTTGTGACTTGTATGCTGTTTGGACGGGCTGCGTGGATAAACGAATCTGAGTTACACAACTATCAGGAATTCAAGCATCGGGGCTGAATCAGATACTGATAGAAAAACACCAACATCAAACAGAGTGTAACATTTTGGGGGTCAAGCCGCGATTCACGCCATAGCCAAGGGTTCAACTGCTACAACAAGCGAGTCAACGTTAAGAGAGGCAGTCATCGAGGGTAGCCGCCAACGAGTTGCGTCGAGAGGGGCCAACACACTGGGACTACATCACCGATAGGTTCGGGTTGACTGCAAGGGCGTGTAGTCGCCGAAGAGTTGCTTCGTGAGCGAACAACAGAGCGGGACTACGTGGCTGCCGCAGGACTACGTCGAGGGACAGTCTCGGAGCTACATCGCCAGTATTAGAGAGAGCGACGAGCGGACGTCGCGTCTACTTCAGCACAGGAGCGTGTACATCAACACCAGCGTGGTGCAGCGTCGCATACGACGAGGACAGCGGGGCCTGCGTCAGCGAAGGCGACTAGTGGCAAGCATCAGCGCTACTGCAGAAAGCGTGCTGTTCTAGAACAGTCTAGAAAGGTACAGCACAGTCAAGAACTTTCCAGAAAAAAAAGAACTCTCCAGTCAAGAACTTTCTAGAAAAAGAACTTTCCAGAAAAGCATTAAGATGGCTGACTTCTGGCAGAAAGGGATTGCACTGAATCTGAAAGGCAAACAGCTGACGGAGTACGTCAAATCCCAGGAGAGAATACAAGAAAGAGAATTGGAAGAGAAGCGTCTAGAAAAAGAAATAGAACTAGAACAGAAGCGTCTAGAAGTAGAAGAACAACGTCGCCGAGAAGAAAGAGAAGAGCAGCGGCAGCGTGAAGAAAAAGACAGAGAATTCGAGCTGAAGCGTCTTGAGTTCCAGCTAGAAATGGCGCGTATCCAGCAACAGCAGAATGCGCCACAAGTTATCAGTGACAACAAAGCTCCAAAATTGCCAGCGTTTGTCGACGGGAAGGACCAGATCGACAGTTATTTGGCGAGATTTGAAAGGTTTGCCAAAAGCTCTAACTGGCAACCTCAAGACTGGGCGATTCGACTAAGTGCACATCTGACGGGGCAAGCACTCGACGTCTACACCAGATTGTCGGACGATGACGCTAAAGACTACGACGTCTTGAAAGAGGCCCTATTGCAGTGCTACAACTTTACAGAGAAGGGCTACCGTAAACGCTTCCGTGAATGCCGGCCTAAGTCAGACGAGACGCCAACGCAATTTGTGGAGCGCCTGTCGTCATACTTACACAAGTGGGTGGAACTATCAGGCAAAGGAAAGTCTTACGATAGTCTCCATGACCTGATCGTGAAGGAACAATTTCTCAATGCCTGTCACAAGGACCTAGCGACCCACTTAGAAGAACAAAAGCTGCAGACGCTTAAAGATGTGACTGAGGCTGCTGAAAGATATCTCATCGCTCATGGGAAGACCCTGGGGCCACCCAGCGCGACGAAACATTTTCAGAAGACTGGAAACCATGGGAACCAGATCCAGGGAAGTCAAACGAGCCAGAAACAGACGGACTCCACGCCACCTCCCAGGGAAGGGCATTCAAGAGGCTGTTTCACCTGCAACGCTACAGACCACAGAGCGGCTAACTGTCCTCAAAACAAAAGTAGCGGACAGCGGGGCAGTACGGACAATGCAGCGGTGGGCAACCGGCAGAGGCGGTTCTCCAATCAACGGCAAACCAGTAGATCTGACCATCAAGTGTGCGGCGGGAGCGTCATTCTTCCGAGTGAGACCAAGCGCACAGCTACCCCTGCGGACGTGCAAGAGTGCATGACTGATGGCCAACTCCTCCTTGCCAACGGGAAATCCATCCCCGTCGTCGCCAGCGCAGCTGTGACCGTACAGAACATGCCTGTTTCCAAGGGACGCGTCGGAAATCATGAAGTGACTGTTCTAAGAGACTCTGGCTGCAGTGGGGTCATCGTCAGAGAAGACCTAATCGCTAAAGAACAGTTCACTGGCTATTCAAAATGGACACTTATGGCCGACAGCAAATGTGTGAGAGCGCCAGTTGCGAAGATTCATGTCAACACCCCTTTCTACATAGGCGAAGTCGAAGCGGTTTGCCTGAAGAAGCCGCTGTATGATTTGATGATCGGGAATATCGACGGCGCGAGACGACCCCGATTCAGAATGGAGTCCTGCCTCAACTCAACGCGTCGAAGTTGTGGAGGAGGATCCATTGCCATTTCCCGATGGAGACCTTACAGAGCTGCTACGGGACAATGTGGCTACTCCGGCTCAGCCCTGCCGACCAGTGATCGTCGGTGCTGTTACTACCAGGGCCCAGGCCAAGAGAGACAAGACGTCTACGCCACTGAAGGTCGCCGACAACTCTAAAGCTGCCATCGTGGACAGAGATAAGCTGATCCAGCTCCAGGAAGCTGATAGCACTTTAAACAAGTACAGGAACCGCCAAGATCACGTGACCAAACGCAGTGGCACGGTCTATTTTGAGGTGAAGGCCAAGATCCTGTACCGAATCTTCCAGCACCCGAGGGTCAACGGAGGGAAACCACTACGTCAAGTCTTGGTACCGTTACCTCTAAGGCGCCAAGTGATGGAAGTAGCTCATGACTCTATCATGGGAGGTCACCTAGGCATCAGAAAGACGTCAGACAGAATCCAGGCGGTGTTCTACTGGCCAGGACTTCATGCGGACGTCAGCCGTTTCTGCCGATCATGTGACATTTGCCAGAAGACCATACCTCGAGGAAGGGTCCCGAAAGTGCCTATGCAGAGGATGCCTCTGATCGACCGACCTTTCAAGTGGCCTTAGACTTAATCGGCGAAATAAGACCTCCGAGTGAAGAAGGTCATCGGTGGGTACTGACTTTAGTGGACTATGCGACTCGGTACCCAGAAGCAGTGCCACTGAAGAAGATTGACACTGAAACTGTAGCAGAGGCACTGGTGGACATGTTCAGTAGACTTGGAGTGCCTGAAGAGATCCTGACAGACCTCGGGACGCAGTTCGTCTCTGACTGAATGAAGGAGGTCAACAGACTGCTGAGCATCCGGCATTTGACTACGACACCCTATCATCCGATGTGCAACGGGCTTGTCGAAAAATTCAATGCTACGCTGAAGTCCACCCTGAAGAAACTGTGCAGCGAGCAGCCCAGACAATGGCATCGCTATATCAACGCCTTACTTTTCGCCTACAGAGAAGTACCGCAGGAGTCCACCGGCTTTTCTCCGTTCGAGCTGCTGTACGGAAGAACCATCCGAGGGCCGATGCACATCCTAAAAGAACTGTGGACGAAAGAAGTAGACACCCCAGAGGTGAAGAACAGCTACCAGTACGTGTTTGAGCTACGGGAGAAGCTGGAGCAGACTCTCGAGATAGCCAGAGAAAACCTGAAGAAGTCCCAAGACTGTGGAAAGCACTACTACGATCGTAGGGCTGTGAACAGGAAGTTTAAACCTGGCAACAAAGTGCTGGTGCTGCTACCTACTGATCACAATAAGTTGCTGATGCAGTGGAAAGGCCCGTACGAAGTGGAGACCGTGGTGGGGATCAACGACTACAAGGTGAAGGTCGGCCAGCATTCCAAGATATACCACGCCAACCTCCTTAAGCTGTACGTGGAAAGGCCATCAGAGACTGTGCAGGCAGCAACAGCAGCTGAGATCGACAACAGCTTTGACAGCGAGGAACTGTTGGAACTTGGAGACTTCCACAGCAAAGAAGGCATCGATGATGTTAAGCTAGGACCACGCTTGACGGAAGGTCAAAAGATTGAGCTCAAGGACCTTATGGGCGAGTTTCCCCATAGCTTCAGCGATGTCCCAGGCTCTACGACTTTGGTCGAACATGAAGTCCACCTCACTTCAAATATTCCCGTTCGATCAAAACCCTTCCCGATCCCTTTCAAGGCCCGCGAATCCTTGAAGAAAGACATCGATGAGATGCTGAAGATGGGCATCATCAGGGAGTCCAGTTCCCCCTACGCGTCCCCTGTCGTGGTCGTGAAGAAGAAGGACGGGAGCAACAGAGTATGCATCGACTACAGGAAGGTTAATAAGATCACCGTCTTCGACCCTGAGCCGATGCCTACCGCAGCAGACCTCTTCCGCCAACTATCGGGGAGTAGAATCTTCTCAAAGATTGACCTCAGCAAGGGTTATTGGCAAGTCCCCGTGCGTCAACAAGACATACCAAAGACTGCTTTCATAACTCCTGATGGGACGTACGAGTGCCTAGGGATGCCCTTTGGCATGGTCAACAGCGGAGCTACCCTGAAGAGAGGAATGAGGAAGATGCTTAATGGGATGGACAACGTCGTGTGTTACTGGGACGACCTGCTGGTCCACACTCGCACCTGGGAAGAGCATCTGCAGACCTTGAGGGAGCTGTTTCACCGTCTCACAGAAGCCAACCTGACCGTGAGACCCAGTAAGTGCATTCTGGGGACTGACAACGTAGACTTTATCGGCCATTCGCTGAAAGAAGGACAAAAGGGGCTTCTACTAGAAAACGTCACCAAGATTCTGAACGCTCCACGTCCCCAAACCAAGAAGCAGGTGCGATCTTTCCTGGGGTTGGCTGGATATTACAGGGAGTTTGTACCAAACTACTCCGCCATCACAGCACCCTTGTCGGACCTGGTGCGGAAAGGCTGTCCAAACCAAGTGCAGTGGGGACCGTCTCAGGAGAGGGCATACCAGACTGTGCGCGACCTCCTTTCGAAGGATCCGGTGCTACGACTGCCTGACACTTCCAAGGAATTCGTCTTAAGAACAGACGCAGCGGACGAAGGCATCGGCGCCATACTGATGCAAGAACACGAAGGGAAACTATTTCCGGTCAGTTACGCCAGCAAGAAGCTGTCCAGGGCTGAGAAAAATTACTCGACCATGGAGAAAGAGTGCCTTGCCATCATATGGGGAATCCGGAAGTTCGAACTGTACCTTCAAGGAGTGAAGTTCGTGCTACAGACTGATCACAAGCCGCTAACTTACTTGAACTCTGCCAAGTTTGTGAACAGTCGGATCATGAGATGGGCTATGTACTTGCAGAACTTTAACATGCGAGTAGAATCTATCAAAGGATCAGACAATGTTGGTGCGGACTTCCTCAGCAGAGTGTGTGAGTAAAAAACATTGACCGTGTAGATAAACTGTGAACATTGACAATATCCAGACAGATTTGAAGATGAAAACCATTGACTCTGTGTGAATGAGCTGAGAACATTGACAGTGTTCAGACAGTCTGAAATAAGTTTTAATTCTGAACTTTGTTTGTGCATTACGTTTCAACGTTGTTGAAAGAAATTGGGTAAATTTCTTCTTGAGTGGGGGGTTATATGTTACGTTGAAACGCGAACGAAAGTATGTCGGAAGCGTGTACGATAGATCTAATCGTTTCGTTTTGCAAAGTATTCAATAATGGAGTTTATTTACCTTTGATTTGAGTTTGCATTGTTGTTAGGAGAGGCTTTGTATAACGTTGATAATTTGCTTTGGTCGATATTACTGTAGAAGTTTCTGGATCTGAGTGTTTACTTTCTATAGAAATTTCCCGATACATGTCGAAGCAAGAGGTCGTTCCAGAAGGAGAAATAATAATGTATGACGTAAGTCAGTGATGACGATCTTTTATTCGATTGGTGGCAGTGCGTCATTTCTACATTGTTCGAAATTCTTCCGGAAGAGAGAGAGATTATAAAATTGTGTGCCGCACTGTTGTTGAGAGATTGCTGTTGATAGTAAAGTTGTTGATAGTGAAGCTGGATAGTTGCTGTGAAAGTTGTTGAGTTGAGTTGAGAATTGTATGCAGTTGTTGATGTGTGCTGAATAAAAGTGGAAAACTTCATACGTCGACTTTGTGACTTGTATGCTGTTTGGACGGGCTGCGTGGATAAACGAATCTGAGTTACACAACTATCAGGAATTCAAGCATCGGGGCTGAATCAGATACTGATAGAAAAACACCAACATCAAACAGAGTGTAACAAAGGTCAAGGTTATTTTAGGCCTTGCAAGAACATATACAAAATAGGTCAATCGTACAGTAGAATGACTGTACATTTAACCCATAGTATGCAACAACATTGAGTTATTTGATCAGACATGCATGAGAGGTCACGTGAGAGTCAAGGTCATCTCAAGGTTTTTGACACAATACAATGTTTGCTGTAGTTTATTTGATAGTACATCAGTGTATTTGGAACCGGTGGTCAAGTTCATCTCTAGATCAAGAGCATAGAATGATCAAAGTCGCTAGTCCGTTGCATTTTAATATCACCATTTCATTTTTTTCCTGGACACTCATTTTCAGGTTAAATATTGCGAGTTCCTAAGGAGCATGTGAGTCATATGGGCTTGCTTTTCTAGTTGCTAATTTACTTTGTAAATTGCGTTAAAAGACGTTCTGCACAGACTTACTTTCTGATAGACTCAACAGGTCAACAAAGTCATGACTCTGCTCTATTGTGTGTACCATGCCTCTGACCACTTTAGGTCTGTGTTTTTAATTTCATGTATACAATTCCATGTATACAATTCCATGTATACAATTTCATGTGTACAATTTCATGTATACATAATGGCAAAGTAACCTTCGACATCTTTGAAATCTGGCACCACCCAAACTCCAGAGAAGTTAGTCCCATTATCTTGCTTTTGTCAAGGGAGCCACCTGTAGCCAACTCCGAGTTTTTGCACAGGATCCATTTTTCAGCGGTTGTGGCCCGTCAGCGATTACGCCATACATCGAGAAATCCCCCAGGGAGATTAACATCCACGCCCGTCTTGGACGGTGCCTCATGATCTCTCTAATATTTTCCACATGCCGTCGCTGCTTCTGAAAACATCTACACCGGGTGCATGATCATCGTCATGATCATCATCATGATCATCATCATGGTCATCATTATGATCATCATCATGGTCATCATGATCATGATCATGATCATCATCATCCTCGCCACCACCACCATCATCACCACCACCACCACCAAACAACAACAGAAACACCATCACCACAACCAACAACAACAATAACACCACCAACAACAGCAACGACAACAACGCTGCTATACCTGGGAGAGGAGACCCAGTATTTCCTCCTCAACGACATCGCGATCTTGCGTTGTGACAGCAACGAAGTCTATGTCCAGTACAGCAGCCAGAAAGCGAGCTTGTTCCGCGACGGAGTTCTGCGTCAGATCCACCGAGGACGAGCCGGCATCCCACTCATTCGTCACACTGACGGGCTGCATCAGTTGTTGTAACTGCGGCTGGTCACACAACATAAAGGTAATAAAGGTAGAACACGTCTTTTTTCCATAACCTTATGCATAACATTCAAATCGGTTATGTAGGTCACTGACAATCTGATTGTGACATATCAACCTCTATGTGTGTTACAGATCACCGCCATTTGACTTTGCATCCATTCTTCTTCTTCTTCTTCTTCTTCTTCTTCTTCTTCTTCTTCTTCTTCTTCGTCATCTTCTTCTTCGTTTTCTTCTTCTTCTTCTTGTTCTTCTTCTTCTTGTTCTTCTTCTTTTTCTTCTTATCATCATTATCGTTATCATTATTGTAGTAGTAGTAGTAGTAGTAGTAGTAGTAGTAGTAGTAGTAGTAGTAGTAGTAGTAGTAGTAGTAGTAGCTGCAGCAGTAGGAGTAATAGTAACAGTAGTAGAAGTTGTGGTGTAGTAGTAGTTGTAGTTGTAATAGAAGTAGTAGCAGCAGAGGTAGTAGTAGTAGTAGCAGTGGTAGTAGTAGTAGTAGCATTAGTAGTGGTAATAATAATAGTAGTAGTAGTAGTAGCAGTGGTAGTAGTAGTAGCAGTGGTAATAGTAGTAGTAGCATTAGTAGTGGTAATAATAATAGTAGTAGTAGTAGTAGCAGTGGTAGTAGTAGTAGCAGTGGTAATAGTAGTAGTAGCATTAGTAGTGGTAATAATAATAGTAGTAGTAGTAGTAGCAGTGGTAGTAGTAGTAGCAGTGGTAATAGTAGTAGTAGTAGTAGCAGCAGTGGTAATAGTAGTGGTAGCGGTAGTAGTAGTAGTAGTAGTAGTGGTAGTAGTAGTAGTGGTAGTAGTAGCAGCAGCAGTGGTAGTAGTAGTAGTAGTAGCAGTGGTAGTAGTAGTAGTGGTAGCAGTGGTAGTAGTAGTAGTAGCAGTAGTAGTAGTAGTAGTAGTAGTAGTAGTAGTAGTGGTGGTAGTAGTAGTAGCAGTGGTAGTAGTAGTAGTAGTAGCAGTGGTAGTAGCAGCAGCAGCAGTAGTAGTAGCTGCAGGAGCAGTAGTAGTAGCAGCAGCAACAGAAGTAGTAGTAATAATAATAATATTTTTATTATTACTTTAACTATTAATAGATGATGATCATGATATTGATGATGATGACTGATTGATTGATTGATAACAATGATGATGATGATGATGATGATGATGATGATGATGATAATGATGATGATGATGATGATGATGATTATGATGATGATGATGATGATGATGATGATGATGATGAAAATTGATACAACAAAGGTGTTTACATTTTAAAAGATCCTTTCAATGTTCGCTCACAAAACAGCTATTGTAACTGGATTCCTCCTTCCAACCATCGTAGTGCTCTCTTTGTTCCAATTGTTAATCATTCTGAAAGGAATCATCGTGAAGTATGCTTACCTGGAAAGCATCTGGAAAGCATGGCGTAGGCGCTGTGGCTGCAGATGCGGTGGTGATGTTGACGGTTAGGACCCAGGTGTAGTCGAACAAATAGGACCGCATAAAAGTATTCAGTCGCTCCGAATAGCTCATGCACTCTTCATCGTACTCTGAAATAATAATACTTTTATTTATTTAATTCACTTTCTATATAGCGCTTTACCAACTCAAGAGCCGCTCAAAGCGCTGGCCGAAACAGGATCTAACTCAAAACGCCCGAGGCGCCCACCCGCAGCCTGACGCCCGGACAACTGAGCACAAATCTGGGCAGCCAGCGATGAGGGAGAAGGACTAAGTGCATGCTGGGTATGTTCTTGTCACCGGCACTCACCCGTCTAGGACATGAGCGTCAGGATATTTAAAGTCCGTTATGATGGAATGTATGCGGCACACAGACTAGACCTCGGTTTATACTCTCATCCGAAGGAGTAGGAAACGGGAGTAAAGTGTCTTTCCCAGGGACAGAACACAATGGCCCGGCCAGGGCTCGAACCCTGGACCTTCAGATCTGCAAGCCAAAGCTCTACCATTATACCACCGTGGCTCTCAATAATAATAATAATAATAATAATAATAATAATAATAATAATAATAATAATAATAATAATAATAATAATAATAATAATAATAATAATAAACAACCTATCCTTTCCTATCCCGTTACTTGAAAGTCGTTGGGGCACCACAGATGATCGTTTAACCAGCCTACTCCATCTTTCTCTGTCCTTAGCAATCCTCATGGCTCAGTGTTAAGCCAATCCATTCTCGAATGTTGTCCTCTTTTTCTGTCTCCCTCTTTTTATGCCTCCTTGCACTGTGCCTGGCAGGATGGTCTTCGCAAAGGCCTGATGCTCTGGTGACGTGAACGTACCATCGGAGTTTGCTTTCTTCATAACACGATGACCTGCTCACAGTGGTGAAGAAACGGAAACTCCAATGGTATGGCCACGTCACCAGATCATCAGGCCTTGCAAAGACCATTCTGCAAGGCACAGTGCAAGGAGGTAGAAGAAGAGGGAGACCGAAAAAGAGGTGGGAGGACAACATCCGAGAATGGACTGGTTTGACACTGAGCGAAGCCATCAGGGTTGCTGAGGACAGAGAAAGATGGAGTATGCTGGTTAAACGATCATCTGTGGTGCCCCTACGACCTCCGAGTTATTATTATTATTATTATTATTATTATTATTATTATTATTATTATTATTATTATTATTATTATTATTATTATTATTATAGTGAGTCAGAGGTATGTTATTATTATTATTATTATTATTATTATTATTATTATTATTATTATTATTATTATTATTATTATTATTATTTTAGTGAGTCAGAGGTATTTTGATTCAAACATTAACACCAATAGTACGATCATAGAAGAGTTGACGAATTCACATGAATATTGACGTGAAAGCTCTACGATGGGCGTGCATGCAGCTTAAAAGCTAACTGAGGTCCCGGAGGTCGACGACCAGAGTGAATTAATTTTTCGAGGCGTTTTACAGTGCGTTTAATCCTAAAACTAGAAATGGCCTTGTAGGCAGATCTAGTTGAGATTCTGATTTCCTCCAGCGCCAGGACCAGATCTTTGAGCTGATACTCCTCCCCCCCCCCCCCGGCCCCGTTCTCCCTCTCTTTCGCCGCCCTCTACGTACGAACTGTTACTGTGCCTATCATTTATACAGAGTGAACAAACAGATACCTACCGCTGGAAGATGCAGTCCCTGTAGGGTAAGTATATGAGTTAGTACTACTACTAGTAATGCTAGCCCAGCCCTCAGCAGCCTTGCCATCCATTGGCTGTGTAGGGCTAGAGGTGGCCACTCCTGGTGTGCTGAAATATAATTCAGTTCTTTTGAAAACACACTTTTATTTATTTATTTATTTATTTATTTATTTATTTATTTATTTATTTATTTATTTATTTATTTATTTGTCGTAGCGGAAAATGGGATACAAAAAATTGAGGAGAAACATTGTTGGTCGGTATTTTGTTATTTCCCAATGCAGTGGTATAGAACGTTCGCATGGCAAGCCGATGACCCCTGGTTCCCATCCCGTGGTGAGCAAGATAACAGTGACCATGTTTCCCCGTCCATCTTACTAGGACTACTCTGGTGGTTCAATGCTTATCACTAACGCCCTCCACCCATGGAATGGGTTATGCCCGTCTGCCCTATCACCATTGTTGGGTTATGCCCGTCTGCCCTATCACCATGGTTGGGTGTGGATGTCAAACTTCAATGTTCACTCATTCATTCCTTTGGTCCAGTCACACAGTCAGGACCGGACAGTTTCCTTTGGTCCACTCACACAGTCAGGACCGGACAGTTTCCTTTGCTGTGCCGCTAATCAGTTATGCCTACCCGCTAGTGGTTGATTGATGGGTGGTGGTGGTGGTGGTGGTGGAGCTGTCAGTGATGGTGGAGCTGTCAGTTGTGGTGGAGCTGTCAGTGGTGGTGGAGCTGTCGGTTGTGGTGGAGCTGTCAGTGGTGGTGGAGCTGTCAGTTGTGGTGGAGCTGTCAGTGGTGGTGGAGCTGTCGGTGGTGGAGCTGTCAGTGGAGGTGGAGCTGTCGGTGGTGGTGGAGCTGTCAGTGGTGATGGGTAGGCGTGAGAGACTGACCGGCACGAGAGCCAGCGATAGATGGTATCCTAACCCCCTCACTCGCTTCACTATCGTAGTGCAACGCTCGTCTGTCGACCACCGCTTTCCTGCCGCACAGGAAAGCTTCCGGCAGTCCCCCTGTGGACAGTGTCAGTAGGAAGTTGTCAATGAATAATAAATAATTTTATATTATATTCCATTTTATTTGTTATTCCAATAATGATTAGTAAGTTTATGTGTTGCATATTGCACATTCCTCGTGTGAATGAATCAAGTTGTATATATAAAAAGAAATGCTTGTGGATTGTGTACGAACACGTACATCACGTATTTGAAAGATCATCATCCTCCTCCTCATCATCATTATCATCATCATCATCATCGTCGTCGTCGTCGTCATCATCATCAATTCTTGGGTATTTGTTTGGGTCCTTTGGCAGGAGATCTTTCTTTGCCCCAACTCTTTGGAACTCTCTGCCCTCCAACCTCCGGCGCTAGCAGTCACTTATCGTGTTCAAAAAGAACCTCAAAACCTACCTTTTTACCAAATACTTTTAGGTCCAGAACAATCAGTGTGTGAAAGAATAATTAAATAGTGGTGTGTGTGTGTGTGTGTGTAGGTGTGTGTGTGTGCGTGGGTGGGTGTGCGTGTGTGTGCGTGCAAGCGCTGAGAGCAAGCTTTAGAGGCCTACCCGAGACACCAGCTATATTTGGTCTACATTGAGGGCTATGCTAAACTAAGACAATTACAAAATATGAAGGTTTAATTCGCTTTAGATCGCTTGTTGTTGTTCGATAAAGATAGGACATTTTACCTGTAATCAACGTTAGGAGAAGTAATTTTCTAAAACTTCACATGATAATTTCCCTTAGCTTGTGACGTAGCGTACTGTAATGGAGCCACAAGACCACGCTAAAAGCGATTCTTCCTGTAGTTCTTCTAGTAGTAATATTAGCGCCGAAGAAGATGGTAATGATTACGAAATTATGCCATATCAGTTTGAACCAGAAGCTTCTGGAAATGACAGTTCAACTTCCAGCGAAAATGACGACAGTCTACATCTGAATCGTCTTTTTTTCTACAGATTGGTAAGTGTGAAGTCGAATGACAAAACTCTAAAACTAAGTTTTAGGCTATTTACTAATTAAACATTCCTTTACTTTGGGCCTATTTGAGAATTGAGTAGCCTAAATCAGTCTTATTTTTTTATATAAATGAACAGTTATAATATTACTAGCCATATTACTTACGTCCTTGCTTATTAGTAGGCCTACACCATATTACTTGATCAGTGTGTGTAGTATTATACTTAGAGAGTTACTCAGTTAGTCATAGTGAATAAGTGATGTTTAACGTTTAGGCCTACTAGTAGTGTTTACTTTTGTTCTTTCTCTTCCTCTCAAATGTGCATATCGTGATCATACTGATGATACTCTCAAATCTACTTTGTCTACACTCTAGTTTAAAAAAAAATATAAAAATGTGTTGGGCTATAATTAGTATAGTTCAGTAATTAAGCTCACATGATACTCAAAATAAAATGCCAAACTTAATATTTATAATGCACTCAGCAACCGCACAATACACAGGGGCCGGGTAGCTCAGTTGGTAAGAGCGTCTTGCTAGTAACCGAAAGGTCGCTGGTTCGAATCCCGGATTGGTCAACGTGTGATCATATTATTTTCCCCTTTACCAACAACTGGCCCGCTGGTGTCAGTATAAATCGGTCCAGTAGTCACCTATATGCGAAAGTGTCGTGTGACTAAAATCTACAAACAACAACACAATACACGCCCCGAGAAGTTGGATTGATTCGTTGACGTTTAGGCTGTGGAACATTACTGTTTACATCTTCGCTAGTAGCCATATTGAAGCGCAGTACGGTACTCGACGTCACATCCGGAAATAGGCATTTGCCAGCTAATGGCAGGTGTGAAAATCTTTGTAAATTAAGTTTTAATTAAATTAAAAATCGTACGGGTATTTAACAAAAACAAATTAACTACTGTTTGATTATGTGACTCAAACACGTTTATTTAACCGAATATCGCCGATGTCTAGGGTAGGCCTAAGTTTTTTTGCGCTATTATAATAATAATAATAATAATAATAATAATAATAATAATAATAATAATAATAATAATAATAATAATAATAATAATAATTATTATTATTATTATTATTATTATCATCATCATCATCATCATCATCATCATCATCATCATCATCATCATCATCATCATTTTGCCTTGGTTTTTACAAATTGTATTATTCTCCTCCTCCTCCTCCTCCTCCTCATCATCATCATCATCATCATCATTATCATCATCATCATTATCATCATGCTGACAGTAGCATACTCTAGGGTGCGACCAGTGCTTGGGTTGACAGTGTGTTGGTTTGACAGGTTCAGCAAATGCCTTCCAATTGATAGACAAGAGACCCGTCAATGTCCTGTCGTTGTCATTTTCAAGCCTCCTGAAACCTGTAACAAATTCAGTAGAGAGAAGAGAGAGGAATGGTGAAGTCCAACAACCAAGATGCCACCAGTCTTGATTCTTTATTATTGTCGGAAGAACCCCAGCCTTTGAATCGTCGTCTGTACCCCGTACCCCTCCCCCCTCCCCCTCCCCTCACATGGCTAACAGAGTTGGATCTGTGAAGAGTTGCAGGCTGGTGGAATGTGAAATGCTAATAAAGAGAGTCTCTTTCTGTCTTTCCCCAAATTCTATTTCCCTACAATGTTCACGCGACTACGTCATTGTCACGTAATGTTTCTTCTAACCTAACAGCTAGGTAGGGAGGTAGTTGACAACACAGGGGAATCTCTGCGATAATGATCACAATGGAATGACTTTGATCTGCCATCAAAGTGCAGACGTAGTGTTGGTTAGTATGCGATGGTCTGATATGACAGGATCTAGGGCCAACTTTTCCTTTTATATTCCACCTTGTATTTTCCCAACTGTGAGATTGATAAACAATCATATCCTATCCTATCCTATCCTATCCTATCCTATCCTATCCTATCCTATCCTATCCTCTATTTAGTGTAGAAATGACACTGGTTACAATTTCACTGTCTTTATTCTATCTTTCCTTGCACATTGTACAATTTCCTTGCACATTGTACACACTTTCCTTGTACATTGTACACACTTTACTTGTACATTGTACACACTTTCCTTGTACATTGTACACACTCTCCTTGCACATTGTACCCACTTTCCTTAAATACACTTGCGGTTGAAGAAAGCGCTGCCTTCTCAGCAAAATCGACTTGAGCATCCTTAGACAACATAGAGTTTCAGCGCTATAAAAATGACCATCATTGTCGTCATCATCATCATCATCATCATCATCATCATCATCATCATCATCATCATCATCATCATCATCATCATCAAATAAAAATGGCCATCATTGTCGTCATCATCATCATCCTCATCATCATCATCATCATCATCATCATCATCATCATCATCATCATCATCATCATCATCATCAAATATCAGACGATGACGGCAATTTTAATTCCTTGTTTGATTTAGAACACAAATTGTTGAAACGTATGAATCCCATCATAAGTCTATTTTTTAAAACTAACTCATCAACATCATCACTATCATCCTCTTTATCATCATCCCATTCACCGTAATCGTCATCATCATCATCATCATCATCATCATCATCATCATCACTTACTTCTATCCAGTGAGCCATGTGCGCCCTGTGGGACCGGTGCGCCCAGTGTTCTAAAACAGCTTGTATCGGAAATACGCTCGCCGTTGCACACAGCGCAGAAAATGTTGGCGTAGACATAGCGTCTGTAGTAAAGTCCGCCTGATACGTACACCATCGCCCCTTTGGACCAGTCAGACCCTTCGCAGGCGTGACGCACGCGTTCGTCGCTTTCCAGGACGTTCCAACGGCCAGTGACGTTGCAGCTGCCGATGACGTCAGCGGGATTGTGGTCACTTTCTTGACAATTGTGGTACAGATTGGCGCTGTTCTCGGGCTCGACGCCGCACAGTTCGGGCAGCTGTAGCGCCCTGTCGTCGTACTCTTCCTCGCTGGCCGCGTCATAGATGTACTGGTTATGCTGGCACGTCATTCGCCACGCCTCGACGCTTCCGTTGTCGTGGTTACAGATAGCGCAGTGGGAGTTGGCATAGGTCACCCTGGTGACATTAGAAGTCACGGGCAAGAAGGTGTCTCGTCTTCTCGGCAAAGACTCGTAACGCCGTTGGCATAGGTCACGTGTCGGGCCAGCGGGAAAGCCCGGATGACACTCCACCACCAGAAGCACACGTGGTGCATTCGTTTCAAACCTAAGATGAACAACAGACGCAGCATTAGTTTTATAACTATTGCTTTTATTTGTCTTTCAGTTAACACAGATAAAACAATTTTTTTTAAAAGGCAAAAAAAAATTCGTGATCTTCAATTACTTTTCATAAATAACGGAAAACGCACTTTCGCATTTGTTGGTCTTACAATTTGGAATGCTCTTCCTGTCCCTCTAGGAAACAACCTTGATACACTGCAATTGTGAAGACATTTGAAAAATATAAATGTTGTATATTGATTTTATTTTTGTATAGATTTTTTTAATACGTTAACGTCTTAAGGTACATTACATATCCACTTGGAGAAGAGTCGGCTCGCTAAGCGTTTCCTTCATGTGGATACACAGCCTTACACGGGTCCAAAGGGAGCCGAGGTGCAGATAGAACGGTGGGCCGGGGGAGGGTGCCACTCACTCCCTTCCTGCGTGCAGCACACTCCTTCCGCATCACAGCCATCGTAACAACCGCACTGGAAGCAACTTACGCAACTGAAAACAAATGAACATGTCATGAGAGATACATTCTGCTGTGAAATCTTATCCTATCCTTTCCTATCCCGTAACTCGAAGGTCGTAGGGGCACCACAGATGATCGTTTAACCAGCGTACTCCATCTTTCTCTGTTCTCAGCAGTCCTCATGGCTTCGCTCAGGGTCAATTCTCAAATGTTGTCCTCCCACCTCTTTTTTCTGTCTCCCTCTTCTTCTGACTCCTTGCACTGTGCCTTGCAGGATGGTCTTTGCAAGGGCTGATACTCTGGAGACGTGGCCATACCATCGGAGTGTCCGTTTCTTCACTACTGTAAGCGTGTCATCGTGTTGTCCAATGGCTTGTGTGATGGACAGGTCTGTCGGACTTCGTTGTTGGTGATGTGCTGGGTATAGGTGTTACGATTGAGACGCAACATAAAAGATCCCTTCATTTTGTTTAGCAAAGCATGCAATAACAGAGTGTATTTACCTTTGATTTGATTTTGCGTTGTTGTTAGAGAAATTTTTATAATGTTGATAATTTTCGTCGATCGATATTGTTGAGAATTTTCTTGAATCTAGATAAACATGACATTAGCCAGTGCATAGTTTCGCTGACGAGTTTTAT
The DNA here is from genome assembly GCA_036898135.1 of Oncomelania hupensis. Lineage (NCBI taxonomy): Eukaryota > Metazoa > Mollusca > Gastropoda > Littorinimorpha > Pomatiopsidae > Oncomelania > Oncomelania hupensis. The sequence continues at coordinate 51,684,266 of CM072527.1, forward strand.
TTTGATTGGGTATTATTGGGTCATGCTGGAATGTTCGAACTTTTTCTCAATTGCAGATAGGCTATATAAGTAATGCACTGTCTGCTTGTGAAGATGATTTTTGATGATGATCATTGTGTTGATTTTCGGAAAGCGATCTTGAATGCAGTTGTTGATGTTTGCTTAATAAAGTTGGAAAACTTTATAGAACGACTCCTACCTTGTTGCTGAGTTGGTCCTGATTTGGCTCGGAAGAGTCCGCTGGACCTAAAGCAATAATCATGTCATGTAATGTAATGTTGCTGAGTGAACAGGCTGCGTGGATAAACGAATCTGATTTACTCATATTAAGATTCAAGTATCGGGGCTGAATCGGCTGTTGATAAATAACCGTGTAACATTTTGAGGTCAAGCCGCGATCTACGCCATAGCCAAGGGTTCAGCTGCAAAAACAAGCGAGTCAACGTTACGAGAGGCAGTCATCGAGGGTAGCCGCCAACGAGTTGCGTCTGGAGGGACCAACATTCTGGGACTACATCCCCGAAAGTTTCGAATTGACTGCAAGGGCGTATAGTCGCCGAAGAATTGATTCGCGAGCGAACAACAGACCGGGACTATGTCGCTGCCGCAAGACTACGGCGAGGGACAGTCTCGGAGCTACATCGCCATTATTACAGAGAGCGACGAACGGACGTCGCCTCTACATCAGCACAAGGGAGTATACATCAACACTAGCGTGGTGCAGCGTCGCATATGACGAAAACAGCGGGGCCTGCGTCAACGAAGGGACCAGTGACAAGCATCCTCGCTATTGCAGACAGCATGCTGTTCTAGAGCAGTCTAGAAAGGTGCAGCACAGTCAAGAACCTTCCAGAAAAGTATCAAAATGGCTGAATTCTGGCGGAAAGGACTTGAACTAAATCTTAAAGGCAAGCAGCTAACGGAGTACGTCAAGTCTCAGAAAGAATACAAAGAAAATAGTATTAGAAGAGCAACTTAAGAAAGAAAAGAGCAGCGCAGGTGTGAAGAAAGAGAAATAGAAGCGCAGCGTCGCCAAGAAGAAAGAGAACTCGAAGCGCAGCATCGCCAAGAGCAAAGAGAGGAAACAGAAGCTGAGCGTCGGTTCAAGTTAGAAATGGCGCGCGTCCAACACGAGCAGAACGCGCCACACGTTATCAGCGACCACAAGGCTCCAAAGTTGCCAGCGTTCGCCGACGGGAAAGACCAGATCGACGGTTACCTGGCGAGGTTCGAAAGGTTCGCTTGAAGGAGCTAAATTGCAGCGTCAAGATTGGGCGATTCGACTCGGTGCGCTTCTGATGGGGCAAGCACTCGATGTCTACACCAGACTGTCGAACACTGACGCCAAAGACAGCGACGTCTTGAAAGAGTCCCTATTGCAGTGCTACAGCTTTACAGAGACGGGCTACCGAAAAACCCTTCCGTGAATGCGGATTCCATTAGACAAGACGCCAAAGCAGTTTGTGGAGCGCCTTTCGCCAAACTTACAGAAGTGGGTGGAATTATCAGGCCAAGGGGAGACTTATTATAGTCTGCGTGAACTGATCGTGAAGGAATAATTCCGTAATGCCTCCCCTAAGGATCTGGCTACCCACTTAGAAATTCAAAAGCTGCAGACTCTAAAAGATATTGCTGATTCTGTGAAAGATATCTCATCGCTCACAGGAATACCCTGGGGCCACCCAAGCGATCAAACATGAAACATGGACACCATGGAACCAGATCCAGGGGAATCAGACGAGTCAGGGACAGACGAAATCCACGCCACCTTCCAAGAGGCTGTTTCACCTGCAATGCCACAGACTACAGAGCTGCTGACTGTCCTCAAAACAAAAGTAGCGGACAGCAGAGCAATACGGACAATGCAGCGGCTGGCAATCGACGAATGCGTTTCTTCAACCGACGGCAAACCAGTAGCTCTGACCATCAAGTGTGTGGCGGAAACGTCATTCTTCTGAGTAAGGCCGAACACACAGGTACTCCTGCGGAAGAGCAAGGGTGCATGACCGATGGCCAACTTTTCCTTGCAAACGGGAAATCCATCCCCGTCGTCGCCAGTGCTGCTAGCTGTGACCGTCCAGAACATATCTGTATCTAAGGGACGCGTCGGGAATCACGAAATAACGGTCCTAAGAGACTCAGGATGCAGTGGGGTCATGTCAGAGAAGATCTAATTTCTAAAGAACAGTTCACTGGCGATTCTAAATGGACACTTATGGCCGACAGCAAATGTGTGAAAGCGTCAGTTGCGAAGATTCAAGTCAACGCCCCTTTCTACTTCGGAGAAGTAGAAGCGGTTTGCCTGAAGAACCCGCTGTACGATTTGATGATCGGGAATACTGACGGCGCAAGACAACTCTCCACAGTGGAGACCAGAGTGGAGACCAGAGTGGAGACCAGAGTGGAGTGCTAACTACCGATCTCAACTCAACACGTCGAGGTTGCGGAGGAAGATCCATTTCCATTTTCCAATGGAGACATTACAGACCTGTTACGGGGTAATGTGGCTACTCCGGCTCAGTCCTGCCGACCAGAGATAGTCGGTGCTGTCACTACCAGGGCCCAGGCCAAGAGAGACAAGATGACTACGCTATTGAAGGTCGCCGACAGCTCCAAAGCCGCGATCGTGGACAGAGATAAGCTAATCCAGCTCCAGGAAGCAGATAGTACTTTAAGCAAGTACAGGAACCGCCAAGACCACGTGCCCAAATGCAGTTGCACGGTCTATTTCGAGGTGAAGTCCAAGATCCTGTACAGAATCCCGAGCGTCAACGGAAGTAAACCACTACGTCAAAGTCTACGTCTTAGCGCCAAGTGATGGAAGTAGCTCACGACTCCATCATGAGGGTGGAGGGGGGGGGGTCACCTGGGCATCAAGAAGACGTCGGACAGAATCTAGGCAGCGTTCTACTGGCCAGGATTTCATGCTGACATCATCCGTTTCTGCCGATCATGTGACATTTGCCAGAAGACCATACCTCGAGGAAGGGTTCCTATAGCGCCTATGCAGAGGATGCCCCTGATCGACCGATCTTTCAAGAGGGTGGTCTTGGACTTAATCGGCGAAATAAAACCTCCGAGTGAAGAAGGTCACCGGTGGGTGCTGACCTTAGTGGACTCTTTGACTCGGTAACCAGAAGCAGTGTCTCTGAAGAAGATTGACACTGAAACAGTGGCAGAAGCGCTGGTGGATATGTTCAGCAGTTTGGAGTTCCC
>CM072527.1:51692481-51726484 GCA_036898135.1 Oncomelania hupensis
AAACCACAGCAGATTAAGAAGTTCTCTAATAGGAAATAAAACCACAGCAGATTAAGAAGTTCTCTAATAGGAAATCAACCACAGCAGATTAAGAAGTTCTCTAATAAGAAATAAACCACAGCAGATTAAGAAGTTCTCTAATAGGAAATAAACCACAGCAGATTAAGAAGTTCTCTAATAGGAAATAAAACCACAGCAGATTAAGAAGTTCTCTAATAGGAAATCAACCACAGCAGATTAAGAAGTTCTCTAATAAGAAATAAACCACAGCAGATTAAGAAGTTCTCTAATAGGAAATAAACCACAGCAGATTAAGAAGTTCTCTAATAGGAAATAAAACCACAGCAGATTAAGAAGTTCTCTAATAGGAAATAAAACCACAGCAGATTAAGAAGTTCTCTAATAGGAAATAAACCACAGCAGATTAAGAAGTTCTCTAATAGGAAATCAACCACAGCAGATTAAGAAGTTCTCTAATAAGAAATAAACCACAGCAGATTAAGAAGTTCTATATTCATGTGTTTCGCTAACACCGTTTTCAGGGGTTATAAGCTATGCGCCATTGGACTATGTCAACTTTAGGCTGTGACACACAGGACAGAGAGACTGTGACCTACTTCCACACTATAAAATCCAACACACAATAATACGGTGCACACATAAACTCTCACTCACCAATATTAAACACACTTGTACGGAGTTAAGCCTTCACACAACCTTAATGATGAAACACATACTAGCGTAAGGTATCAATGGCATGGCTGATTGTTCTAATAGAAACCACTGCACATCCCTAGTATGCCAGATTACATGCGGGTTGTTTAGTCATACTGAATGGCAGCGCTCTATCAAAACATAAGCTTGACCAGGCGTACAACCCTACACCAACAGTCCCCGATACTGAGGTTTGGGGTTGATTTCCTAATTTTGCAACAGCAGCCACAGTGCTGGGCTTTGCATGTTATGTTTTATTAATAGCCAGCATTGCTCTCTCGGGAGTACCACTGGGATACGAACTATGGTCTCATTAGTCATTAATAGTTGCTACTGTTTTCCTAATGAAATGTATTAACCCTCGCCAGATGGCGTGACATTATAAACTGAACAAAAAGGTTACTGGAAGAAGAGGGCAAGCAGAACTCCATTGCATTCTGAGCTTAAAACTAAATTATACTTTTCATGGCATGGTATAATCATCATCATCCGTTATATTCATCATTATCATCGTCGACATCATCATCATCATCATCATCCATCATCGTCGTCATCATCATCATCATCATTATCGTATTTCATTATTTCCCCTCTAGCATTGTCATATTAAACCAATCATTGCCATTGTTTTCTATGTTGTGGCCATGGATACGAAAAGATGGCTGACCGCTGTCAATGCGTCGATTCGACTTGGAAAGAGCAGGCACATTCGCTGTGAATATGTTGACATTGCCTATGGAAAACAAAAAGAACAAGCCAAAGTTTTTCAAAAGTAGCTAACTTGACAATTTTGTTATTACCAGTTTCAGTCTAAGTATTCATTATAGTTTTCGTTCAATCCCATTTCAACGCAAGGAACGCGTCAAACACCGTTGTAGTCGCATTTCCACCTGTCCTCAGCGTCATTCTTGATACGTGTGCGGAGGCCAACAGAGAGAGAGAGAGAGAGAGAGAGAGAGAGAGAGAGAGAGAGAGAGAGAGAGAGAGAGAGAGAGAGAGAAGTCCCCTCATCCCCTCACCCTACCCTCTCAGTTAATACTAATACAATACTGGATGCTAGATACGCGATTTTCCCCAAATAACCAATCAGGCTCAAAGCGCGGCGATCTGTACCAACATACACGCTCACATTTTTTACCCACTCTGTGACGGTGGGTCTATTGTTACTGGGCTCTGCACAATGGAATGCTATTACCCACTCGTCTTCGTCTGCGGAGATCGGCTAGTGTAATCACCCTGTGACTAATCTTAATACATGTATAAGTTTAGCTCGATCTGTGTGCGGATAGGGTTACAAAGATGGGGAGAAAAGTGTAATAGCTTCACTGACACACTAGCTCTCACTCGGCTATGAAACATAGGTAGTCCAGCCACTTAACAGTAAATATCACACATTTATTTCCTCTACTCTATACATAATTCTCTAAACACTCTACACTAACTTAAATCTGCCGTGATTTGACAAAACCGAGTAAGTCCACCTAAGGTCGAAAATTGAGTTTTTTGCGCCATCAAACTTGCAAGAGAATGACGCATCTTACCTGTAAAAATCAAATTCGAACTATGTTTAGATTTGGAGATATCATAGAGTAAGTCCTTGTTAAAAAACATTTAAGTGGGGGAATAAACTAATAAAACCAAGCAAGTCCCCTGCGATTTTGTTTCGGCGATCCTCTGGCTGATGCTCCAGTTGGCATGATGACGTCATCTTCTACAATAACCTGACAAAGAAAAGTAAGTCCTCCCGACCAATGAGAAAGTGCCTTAAGATGAAGTGGACCAGTGAGAATCCATGTTATTGCTGCTGTGCAATATTATTTTCCTGTGAAAAAGATGGCGAAATTTCAGTCAGCAAAGGACGTGTTCGGCTTTTTGAAAAAGAGTTTTCTTCATGTACTTTCCTGCCCACCATGAAGGATCCTGTGGATCTTCCGCCTACGCGGTAACTTCCACGAGGTGTGGAAACAAACAAACTATCCTATCCTATCCTATCCTGTCCCGTAACCCTGAGGTCGTAGGGGCACCACAGATGATCGTTTAACCAGCACAATCCATCTTTCTCTGTCCTCAGCAGCCCTGATGGCTTCGCTCAGTGTCAAACCAGTCTATTCTCGAATGTTCTCCTCCCACCTCTTTTTCGGTCTCCCTCTTCTTCTACCTCCTTGCACTGTGCCTTGCAGAATAGTCTTTGCAAGGCCTGATGATCTGGTGACGTAACCATACCATCGGAGTTCCCGTTTCTTCACCACTGTGAGCAGGTCATCGTGTTGTCCAATGGCTTGTGTGATGGTCTGTCAGACTTCGTCGTTGGTGATGTGTTGGGTATAGGAAATGCCCAAAAGTCTTCTGTAGCACCTCATCTCCATGCTTTGTATTCTTCGTTGTATCAGAATCAGAATCAGAATCAGAATGGTTTATTGTATAGACCACCGGCCCGTTACAATGAGTGGGCCAAAATAACTAATAAATAAAATAAACCAAGCAGGCATACTTATATGATACATATCATCGCAAGCACTATATTACATTCAACCATTTTGCTTCATCATTCTTTCACGCAAGCAAAGAGCTTTATATATAAATACAGCCAGATTATTAACAACAGCTGAAACTGGACATGATACCAACAGTCGAAACTTGGCCAAACACGGATGTCTGCAGTATTTTACAGGAATTAATTCATTTCTAATTTCATTGTACAGTGGACATGCTAATAAAAAATGAACCTCAGTTTCATCGACTGTCTGACAAAATGGACAAGCTTTCCTATCATCTGCAATAGGCTTATACTGAAGGAAATGACACTTTAATTTAGACATACCAATTCTAAAGCGAGTGTACTGTCTTCGTACAAAAATGTTCTTTACTGAAAGTACATACTGACACAGAGAAAGTGATTGATTATAGTTAGTGTACACACTGTACAAATGATGTGACATCAATGATGAGTGCCAGTTTTGTCTTGCACAATCAATTAGCCTTTCCTTAAAACAGCGAACGAAAGAGGGTACGTCACCCACACCCTGTGCTTCCCAAACGACGCCAAAACCATACATATACAAAATATTCCTCACGGCACAAGCCCAGGTAACGTAGTTTTGTCTTTGCAAAAACAAGAGCATGTTGTACGCTTTTTTAGAATAGCGGTCATCACCCAGAAACAACAGGCGTAGCCAAAACTTAATACATCTTACATGAGTCGTCACAAACAAAGGATATCTGCCTGTTTCTCCGTACACAAGATGTCTAGGAGCCTTGGGATGTACCCCCAAGAACTTCTTTAAAGCAAAAAGATGGACACGTTCAATAATTTCTTGATTTTTTGTCAGTCCCCATATTTCTGAACCGTATGTCAAAATAGGTTGAATTTGACAGTCAAACAATTTAAAAAATAGATTCGGAGAATGTTCACCAACAGTCCAAAGCGTTCTTATAATAGCCATTATTCCTTTCTTGGCACGACAAGCAAGATCGTCCATAGTACGAGTGAAACTAAGACGAGGAGTCAAACATATTCCTAAGTACTTGTAAGAGTTTACAATCTTCAAAGGTTCCTCACCATGATGATGATGATGATGATGATGATGATGATGATGATGATGATGATGATGATAATAATAATAATAATAATAATAATAATAATAATAATAATAATAATAATAATAGCGCAAAAAGACTTAGGCCTACCGTAGACATCGGCGATATTTGGTTAAATAAACGTGTTTGAGTCACATAATCAAACAGTAGTATTCTTCGTTGTAGATCTGCTGTGAGGGTCCATGCTTCGCAAGCATATAGGAAGATGGAGATGACAAGGGAACGCAGCAGACTTACTTTAGAATGTAGAGTGGTGGTCCTGTCTTTCCAAATGGCTTCAACCTTGTCAAAGCAGCAGTTGTTTGTGCGATCCTGGAGAGGACTTCCTGTCGGGACCCATTGTCTGATACAATGGCTCCTAAATATTTGAAGCTATGCACTGTGTTGAGGGATTGGCCTTGGACTTTGATGTCCGTGTTGAGGCCATTGGTGTTGTTGGTCATCATTTTGGTCTTCTCTGCACTTATTTCCATGCATATGCACTGGAGGTGGTGTCAAGCCTCTGTACCAGCTGTTCAAGTTCTTGTTCCTCTCCAGCCAATCCATCAATGTCATCCGCAAAACGAAGATTGGAGATTGCTCTACCCCCTATGCTGACTGTGCCTTCGTGATTTGCAAGAGCATGTGACATGATGCGCTCTAGGAAGATGTTGAAGGGTGTTGGAGAGAGTTTGATTGATTGATTGATTGATTGATTGTTGCTTTAGGTCCAGCGGACTCCTCCGAGCCAAATCAGGACCGGATTGGAGAGAGTAGGCATCCTTGACGCACACCGATTGTTGTTCTGAACCAGTTCCCGATGGCGCTGTTGTGGAGAACTGCACTGGTAGCCTTGTCATACAGGCTTTTGATGACTTCAATAATTTTAGGGCTGGTGTTGTACACTTTCATTGTTGCCATAGAGCTGCATGCCAGACTCGGTCAAACGTTTTCTTGAAGTCTATGAACACATGATATAGATGTTGTTGGTGCTGTAGGTATTTCTCACAGATTATTCTGAGGTTGAAAATCTGTTCAGTGGTACTTCGCCCTGCCCTGAATCCTGCTTGTTCTTCAGCTATGATTTGTTCAGCTTGGGGTTTCAACCTGTTGAGTATTATTTTCAGGAGGACCTTGCTACGATGGATGATGAGGCTGACGGTGCGGTAATTTTCACACTCCTGAAGGTTACTTTTTTTTTTTTGAAGAGTGATGACACGCGACTGGGCCCATGGCATAGGCCACTCTCCACTCTGCCAGATCTTGTTACAGATAATGTTGAGGGCATCAATCATCGTTTCTCCTCCTGCTTTTAGCAGTTCCGCGGGTATGTTGTCCACTCCCGCTGACTTCCCTTTCTTTAGCGATTGCACTGCTGCCTCAACTTCTTCCCGGAGAATTGGGAGGATTTCTTCTCTTCTCTGTTCTCGGGACATGCTAGAACTGATGGGTCTCCATTTGGTGTATGGTTGTAAAGGTCAGAGCAGTACTCTGTCCAAGACTCCTTGTTCTTCTGTAAGGCATATGCCAGACTTGCTTTGGATCGTGGAGACTTTGGGCTGTTTGACACTTGTCAACCGCTTTACAGTCTGATAGGCCTTCTTGCTGTTGTTCTTTTTCAGACTGTTCTCTATTTCCTGGAATTGATCTTCTATCCAGTTCTCCTTTGCTGTGCGCATGCCTTTTCGGATGTCATTGTGGATTTTTCGGTAGAAATCAGCTCCCTGTGAGGAGTTTTTTTTCTTTTTTTATATCTCTTAATTTATCATACAGATCCAAAAGTTCAGGTGTGATCCACGTCTTTTTCTTTGGTCGGTGCTTGCCAAGGATCTCAGTGGCGGCATCTGTCACAGCTGAGTTGAAGGTGGTGGTCATGGTGTTGACATCTACTTCATCAGCCCCCAAAATGAGCAGTGGTGCAAATTTCCCTCCAATTGTGACCTGAAATAGTTCTGCCACCTCCGGGTCTTGCAGTTTGTCCAGGTCGAACTTCAGTCTAGTGCACTTTGCTGTATTTACTCTCTTCAAGTGGAGCCGGAAAGACATCATCAAGAGATCGTGGTCACTTCCGATGTCTGCTCCTGGAAAAGTGCGTGCCCTGCCAATGTTGATGCTTGATTTGAAGCGTTTCTTGACCATGATGTAGTCTATTTGGTTGTGATGCTCCTCCCCCCCCCCCCCCCCCCCCCGGGACTGTGCCATGTCCATCGTCTGGAGTTTTTGTGGAGACCAAGCGTGTTTGCCAGTACCAGATTGTTGTATCTGGCAAACTCCAAGAATCTCAGACTTCTGTCATTTGTCTCGTTGTTGCAGTGGGGTCCACATGTGTCTCCCCAGTTGTGGTGCGCATCTTGGCCAACCTTGGCATTCCAGTCGCCTTGCACTATGACTATGTCCTTCTTCGGCACTTGGTCAAGGACCGCCTGAAGATTTTCATAAAAATCCTCCACTTCGCTGTCGTCATAGTCTGATGTTGGGGCATAGGCCTGGATGATGGTGATGTTGAAAGGGGCTGCTCTCAGGCGGATGGTAATGAGTCTACTGGAGACTGGGCAGCAACCCATGACAGTAGCTAGAATGTTCTTGTGGACCAAGAATCCAACGCCGTGTTCGTGCCTGTCATCTCTACCGCTGAAATAGAGCTTGTGGCCTTTCTCGGTCGTTGTTTCACCTAGGCCTTTCCAGCGCAGTTCACTGATGCCTAGAACGTTCCATCGATAGTTGTCCAACTCGTGGGCCAGTACTTCTAATTTTCCTTCCGCAGTTAGGGTCCTGACATCCCAGGTTCCTATGGCGATGTTGTTTCTCGTGCGGATCTTGCTAAATTGTCCATCAGTAGCATACTTAACACCTGGTGGCCAACGGAAGGCGCGGCCCTTGAGCCGGGCGACGACCGATCCGGTATGGAATTAGTGGATAGTGTCATCATGCATGTAGTGTGTCTTGGGCAAAAAAAGACCTGGCGGTGCCCAATCCTCTCCAGGCTGTTGGCCACAGCCGAAATCCACGAATACAGTGAGGCTCGCCTTAGCCCTGAGCACGTGGTCGTTGAACCTATAGTAACGTGAGGTTCCTCGGCATGGCCGGTGACTTCTGTATAGAAGACTTTCGCCCAGTGATGTTAACATTACCCCTGTTAGTCGCCTCTTACGACACGCCGGGAAACGTTGGGTCTATTCTGTTCAGTGCCCGAACCCACAAACAAACAGCAACAAATATATTACAGACATACAACAAGGGCAACAAAATACAAGACATACACGTGGTGTAAAGGCAGGAAGATCGCTACAATAGGAAACTGAAAGGAAATAGTTTTGTATTTTTAAATCTAAATTGGCTGCATCTAATATTATTTTGAAGGGAGGGAGGAAGCCGGAGTACCCGGAGAAAACCCTCGGTGACCCGTAAAGTCTCGTAAGAATCACAAATTTTTGCCCCGTGCGGAGCTCGAACCCGCGACCATCGGCATTGGACACCGGCGCCTACCCATTGCGCTACGAGCTACCCCATAACCATGACTCCTGCATACCAACCCAGGAATATTAAGTGAAGAATGGCTAAAAACAATAATAAACACATATACACCCACTGTAACTGCCGCACCCACATCTTACAAAACCCAACTTATGTGACTCATCTCGTCAGACTTTTTAACAAAGAAACGAAACGGCCTATGGGACTTACTTGGTTTTGTGAATTTTTTTAACAAGGATTTAATTCAATAATAAACTGACAAAACCAAGTGGGTGACTTGCTTGGTTTTGTCATGTTCTCAACAAAGACCTATCTCAAGAATAATCTGACAAAACAAAGCAAGTCCACAAATAGTCTTAAAACATCAAATCTATCAAACATTTCTTTAACATTCAAGGTATGCACTCTGAAATCGAGGAATTGCATTATAATATGCCCTTAAACTTCCAGAAACGATCGCGTAATATAGCGCAACACAAAACGTCGATTTTCTCGAAAGTAGGTTTTGTGGACTTGCTCGGTTTTGTCAGTTCACGGCAGAAATGTCCAAATTCACTTCGAATAGTTCGTTCCTTGATGGGTCTATGCTGCTACTGTTCTTGATATTTGCTACAGTCTCATCATTGGACTATTTCTTCTGGTTGGCCTAATGTTTGTTTCAGGAGAGTAGACTACCGCATAGTCCTTCTATGTCAGTGTGGGTGCACGCTTTCGGTGTCACTTGCAGTTAGAAGTGTGGTGATGGTGTCTCCTCCTTGGTGGTAGACTATTGGGCTATCGTAGTTCAGTGCTAGATGCTCCACTGCAGGCCGAATGTCAGGGTTGACGCTTAGTGGTCTTCCTTCTGCCTCGGGCCAACGATGCCTGCTCGTCTGCAAAATATTAGACGAATTTTTGCAACACCGTGTTTAGTAAGGGTGTGCAGAGCATCTCACTGATAGCAGAAACAGCCCTCAGTGATAGCTCCACTTATATATATATATATATATATATATATATATATATATATATATATATATATATATATATATATATATATATATATATATATATATACATATATATATATATATATATATATATATATATATATATATATATATATATATATATATATATATATATATATCTAAGCGACGAACAATCTTCTATGTCCGTGGTCCACTGGAATCTCCACTCTAATTCCTATACATATACACATCATGGCCAAACTAAACACATGGAGAAGTAATCAACAATTTACATATTCTCCGGTACAGCAACTGGTCTGCAATAACGCACACAGGAGAAACTATAGTGGGTCCGTAGGGGATACCTCATGGTGGCGAAACCGGTCGCGTATCCGCCACGCGGTCAAGCAAAGTTTGACTAACATTCACAATTCTAAACATGGTAAAACTTCATAAGCATAATACAGCAATAATATCAACAAAGCGCGATGAAACAAAAGATAGACCATTTACCTTTTTGACAATGTCAGGCTGTGGCTAACTAGGCTGAATTGAATTTCACCCGTCCCTGCTTTAGTCTTCAGTTGGAGAGATCTATCAGAGCGTTGCTCCTTCTCGCACGCGGTTCAGACAAAGAATGGCCCTACCTAACTGTGTGGTCAGTCAAAGCCCGCGAAACTAGTAATACCTGAGCTCCCTCTAGCGTGGGTGGGTGTTACTGGCTATACGTCAGCAGGCGTATGCTACGGCCTATCTGTGTAGTACACCCTAACTGCTAGTCTTATGGTCAGTGACTTAACTTACATAGGCCAATGCAGACTGAGCGTGTAGGCTTGTAGCCTTAGTGCTGTGTTGAACTTTCCTCTCGCGACAACAATAAGATAACACGAGAAAGTAGGCTTATACCACAGGGCGGCACCACTCCCTCCGTTACATAGTTCAATTGGTTTTCTGACATTATAGGAACGGCGTTGGGGACAATAAGCTCTCCAACTGCAAACATTAAAACAGACATTCAAAAGTATACCCCCCACTATCCCTCCATCCCCACCTCACTCCCTTCCATCGCACTCCTTCTCCCCACTCCCCTCCTTCCCTACCACCACAGTGGTGGTTTTGGGGAATAAATTCCGTCGGGACCAGCGCCAGAGAGCGCTACAAGCGTAACTGGGGCAGGCCGAGTACCTCTCTCTAGAAGGTAAGCTTCAGCCTAGGCGAATCTCAGCTACGCAGTGCAGGATAGCTGCGGCAGGCGTCTTGGGAGGCCGTCAACCACTTATAATAAATATAATAATGGTGACCAATTATGCCCAGAGACCTTTCTATGTATCGGCACTGATCAACCCGTTGCAACAGTCATTCATTACACGCATTAGCATGTTTGAATAGGACAAACCCCGTTGATGTTTTCTCCCTAACTGCCAAGCACACACCCCGTCTAAGACGTGGGCGTCAGGATCTTTAACTGTCCGTGCGTCGAAATGCACGTGTGCACGGCCTAGACCTCGGTTTATACTCTCATCCGAAGGAGTAGGTGACCTGATAAACTAAAGTTATTTTTTTGTTTCCCTTCCTTTGCGTGGATGGCACCCACGCCCCTTCGTTCGCCCTTGGAAACTTGGGCATTGGAGACCTGAGCTCTACCTCGACGCTAATAAGCCACCCCTTCTCAGTTGGCCCACTCTACCCCCATGCCCCTCCACACACACCCCTCTCTTCTACTTCACCCCTCCCCACAAACTCACGACCATCCACGCCATATTAACTACAAATATACATTTTCTCTAACAATTCACATGCAGTAATTCCACTAAACTATTTTCAACACGATGTGACAAATTATAAAACAATAATACCTCTATACGCGTATATCCCAGATTGACACTCCCCCTCCCCCCTCCCATATTGTCCACCATTCTTCTCCCTCCTGTTTGGACTCAAGGCTCCCAAGGGAGGGTTGTGTGGGATCATAGTCGTCCGTTATGTGTCGTTAGCAGCGCAAAACACCCAATTACCATGAGGCAAAACTAAAGGGAAAATGTCAGTGGGACGTCCATCCATTACTGGATACTTCTTGATAGTCTAACAGTTGATCACGCCGCCTGACTCAATCTCTACTGCTTTAACCGTTTTTCTTTTGTGTGTGTGAGGTGCTTGTGCTGTAATGTGTAAACAGTTGAGTTGATTGTCTACAAAGAGACATACCTACATTGATTCAATTCAATTCAATATTTTTATTTGAACGCCTCTTCGCATACATGTGCTTTTAGACCATTTTATTGTCACGCATGGCCATACAAACATACAATCAAGTCTAACAATTTAAAGCTTAACTGCAACCATTAAAAACTAACATTACTACAACATGTCATTAACTGCGGACCTGAAAATTATATAGATGTGATATCTATTATTGCAGGACTATGGATAATAGATTCTTGAATACCCACATTGATGTTGTTTTCTTCATATATTGGAATAATATAGGACATTTCTATAAAATATCAATATTGGATGCATTGAGAGAGAGAGAGTGTATGTGTGTGTGTGTGTGTGTGGGTGTGTGTGTTTGGGGGTGCGGGAAGGGTGTGGTGGTGGGTTCTTTCTTTTTTTTTCATATTGGAGTAGTAATAAAATACTTAATTAATGTGTAACTGTTTTAGACATTTTAGACCTAAGTATAATCAAACTACTATTATTTAAGACATCCCAGGAAATTAAACATTAAGCGGGTAGACTTTAACAGGTTTAAACATTATATCAATGGAATGGGGGTCATGGTCGTCTCTTATTATATTTTCAGCAGCACCGTAACAGTGACAATTACCATTGGCAAAGCTAGTAAAGGATGTAAAGGGAAAATGTCTGACTGAGCGCGACGCAGCAACACTATCACAGGACATCCTAGGATCACATGACATTCTGATTGTACAGATCTGGCTCATTGGGCCTACTCACAGGAGGCATTAACCAATATGGTGGATTGGATCCTCCACAGCATCGCGGTAGCAGTCCTATGTGTCATAGTTATACAAGGCTGCAACCCCTAAGCTATCGAAGACAAACCTTGGCTAAAGCCCCTGTAGTTTACTCACTACTTTTACTTGCTCCGCTGCACATGCATCCCGTATCTTAACAGTTCCAGATGCCGAAACCTATATACAGGACTATAATAATACAGGCTTGGGCATCTCTAACATTCAAATATGAGCGCCTGTATTCCGTTGACGCTATGATCCAGCGCACAGGTCGTCGTAGAGATATTTACGCGCTTTATACATGATTGGCCATGATGACGGACCGGGTAGGTCAGCTGGTAGAGCGGCTTATTAGTAACCAAAACGTCACTGTTTCCAAACCCGGATTGGCCAACGCATGGCCATATTATTTTCCCCTTTTGCTGGTTGCCTTTGTTGCATAATGGTCAGAAGGCCATGGGTGTGTCTGTCACAGGGCAGCTGTGAAGAAAGCCATGTAGTCTGTGTGTGAAGAGTATAGGGGCGGGGGTGGTACTGCGTGTTGCCGTATGTGTGATTATTGTTGTCTCGGGAGCGTGCAAAGCGTGGTAAACAGCATACGCCGGTTAGGCCAGGTTAGGAATGTGCTCACTATCGGCAGAACGGGTTTGACAGCAGTACAGTGTAGACAGTGTTTGTCTAGTGCTCTGTGGTTTTGCTGTGTTCTGGAATTAGGGTGGGACGGATATTAACGAAAAATAGTATCTGGTTCTGAGAAAAATACTAGTTTAAAGATTGCCAATTTCTAAAGTGATACGCTCGGTTGGAGTGTAGTTGTAGAAAAGCAAGCCTATTGGTAGTGTGGTAGGTAGTATTGAGGCATTGTCTACTACGGGAACTACACACTACCGGATTACCCTAATTGGATGTACTTTCGTAGACGAGCAGTGGAGAAGGGGCTACGGGGTGCGGTTACATCGAACCGTGTGGGTTAGTGCAATGGTGGTTTTTTCCTCACTGTGCTAATAACCAAGGGCAGGCTGTTGGGGTGTTGAATGATAGCTGTGTGTGAGACAGGAGGAAGGATGAGAATGGTTGCACTGAGGAGAGGCAGAAGAAAGGAAGAGTGCGACTGAAAGAGGGAGAATGAGGGAGAAGAAAGGGGGTGGAGTGTGATGAAGGTAGGACGGAAGTGGTTGCTGTTGTTGTCGTTGGGGATGCTTGATATGAATAATGTGTTGGTGGTTACATGTATTCATTGCAGCATCGTTCATTCCATGCATTCATTATTTCATTGAATTGTATAATATGTATTTGATTCAAGTGACGATAACAGTAGAAAGCGAGAGAGAGTCAAGGACGGGGAAAATAGACTGCAGTTGGACCCCTCAAGTGTCAGAAGTTTAGTGGAGTAGCGTAGTGAGTGCGGGGGGGGGGGGGGGGGGGGGGGGGGGTAAGTGTGATGGAGGGAGGGGGACAGAATCGAGAACATGACATTTACGATGCGACAAGCATGTTACAGGTTCGTCAAGGATTGTCGTTGAGGACTGAATTCGAGGCTTGAGTACGAGGAGCGAGTTCGAAGCTCGCAGCTCAACGTTCGTCAATCCGCCAGTCGTCGCTGGATAACGTGAGGCAGCAACGACGACGACACTTGGTCAAGTGGACCAAACATCATCAACATCGCCATTCGTTTGTCTACCACCTCTGTTGTCAGCGCCATCACCATCACTCCATCATCATCGTCAGTGGCGACCGCGGGTGGCAACGCTCCTTCGTTTGGACGTCAACGGAAGGGAGTGGATACTTTTGAGGAGACTTTACCAGGGACTGCATTTCGCCAGGTGGGCCCGTTTTGTGTTGTCCCTCTCCTACGCTTAACCCCCCTGTCTGTTTGTGAACACGTGCCTCGGACTTTGGCTGTGCACGTTCGATTTGAGGACGTTGGTCGATTAGCGACCCCCGATCACCCACGAACCATTGCATCGTTCCATTGACCCATTGATTGTTTCATTACCATTTCTTCGTTTCATGTGTAAATGTTGTATGTGTATGAGTGTGTGGTATGAATGAATAAATAGCTTGAAAGTTGTATATATAATTGTTGTGTTTTCATCCCTTCACGTCTGCGGGAAACTGTCATTCTTTCTGGGTTGTTTGCGTGTGTAAGGTGTTTGTTTGTGGCGTCTGCCCAGGGGGAGTCGTGGCGGTGACATATGGTGGAGATGCAGGGTATGTGTGAGTGTGCCCAGACGTGAAGTTGTCTTGTGATTGTCTTGTGGTGTCCGTGTGTGTGAGGCGTGATTCGGTGAGAGTGTGCACCCCAGCGGGTGGTTGGAGGGAGTCAGGTCGCTGTTTAGCGGAGGCTCACAGCCGGCCTGGGTTCGACCACACGTGAGGGGAGGCTGCCGTTGCACTCTCCAACCGGTTCGCTACCTTGCAGGCCAGTTTCCACTGTTTGAGTGGGAGGAGGTGGGTGATAGGTAAGGAAGATAGCTTAGGTAGGTAAGTTAGTATCTAGGGCTAGGCTAGGGTTAGGTAGGGTTGTAGGACTTTGACTTGTTGTTGTTGTTGGTTGTTGTTGCTTTCTTTTAGCAGGATGGCATCGCACGAGGAGGCTGAAGGAGTGTCACCGATCGCGGCTCGTACGCGTTCTCGCGTGGGTGTCACGATGGACGAGCGGACGACGTCGGCAGCAGCTGATACGGGAGTCACCGATCTACCTTCTACGATCGAGCAACGGAGATCGCCGGTCAGGTCATCGCGTCGTGGGTCAGTGGACGAGGAGTTGACGACGTTCGAAGCCAGAGACACAGTGAGTGATCCTTTTGTGACGGGATTTGGCGCGACTGGCGGGATGTCAGCAGGCACCGACGTCTACGGAGACCAGGATCGTCTGAGCGACGCAACGAGGCTGAAGAGGTTCGATACCAACCCTTACCGTTCGATCTACAAGGTTGAGGCGGCACCGACGCCGAGGACAGGACCGTTCGCGGACGAGACGCCGATGGAGCGGATCTTGAGGCTCGCCAAGCGCGAAGGGTTGAAAGGTCAGGCAGCGTTAGACTACGCGATGGACCAAGCGGCTAGGGCGGCCCGGGAAGACGCCGAGTTGAGGGCCAGTGAAAGAGACGCAGATCGGAGAGAGAGAGAGAGAGGGAAAGAGAACACGAACTAGCGATGGCGCAACTTAGGTTGCAGGGCGGCGCCGGGAACCGCAGGAATCAACCCGAGTTCGAGACGGTCAAGCTCAGGTTACCGTTCTTCGAGGACAAGGACGACCTAGAGACCTACTTGTGTCAGTTTGAGCGATTCGCCAAGGCACAAGACTGGAACAAGGACACGTGGGCTATTCGCTTGGGGACCTTGCTGAAGGGGAAGGCGAGGGAAGTTTACGTTGGTTTGAATGAGGACGACTCTGCCGACTATGAGATCCTGAAGGCAGCGTTGTTGGTGCGTTTCAACCTGACGGCCGAGACGTATCGGAAGAAGTTTCGCCAGCTACGAAGGGAGCCACCGGAGACTTTCAAACAGTATCTGCGGAAGTCGGAGTTGTTCCTGGAGCGCTGGATGGGACTAGCGAACAAGAAGGCCACGTATGCGGATTTACTTGACTTAGTGCTGATGGAGCAGATGGTCAACGGTTTGACGCCAGAGCTGGTCACGTTCGTGCGCGAGCGCAACCCAGCAACGGTGGAGGAGGCCGCGACGTTAGCACAGCAGTACGTCGACGCCAGGGCGGGAACCAACCTACGTTTCCCACCACGTCAACCCTTTACACCCAGGGATAAGAGCGAGGGTCGCAAGCCAGCGGGACCACGACCCAACTCACCGGACAAGCGGGTGTGCTACACTTGCGGACAGAAAGGGCATTTGAAGCGGGATTGTCCGAAACGCAGCGAGCGGAGTGGAGCAGCGTTGCGCATCTTGAGGGAGGCAGGCAAGGAGGGAGATCCTCGGTTCCAGAGCCAAGTGGTGGTGGAAGGTGTTCCGCTGACGGCTGTGAGGGACACGGGGGCCGACTTGATTTGCCTGCGGAAGGGAGAGGTTGCCAACCTTGTGTACACAGGACGCACGCGGCGCGTCGGATTCGCCGTTCGCCAGCTATCCAGGTCACTGCCGACAGCATGGGTACAGCTGGAGTCACCGTTCTACACCGGGAGAGTGGAGGTAGTGGTGGTGCCGGACTTGATTTACCCAGTGGTGATCGGCAACTGGGCGAGGACGGAACAGCAAGGAGACACAGCACTGCCAGTATTCGGCGAGGGAGACGCGGAGTGTTGTGCTGTGCGGACACGAGCGCAGCCAGCCAAGGAGCAAGTCGCTACGGAACCGGTGGTGGTCGGACCGACTATGAGCATCGTCGCGACGCCGAAGGAGATGCGCCAACTGCAGTTGGGAGACGGCGAACTTGCGAAGGTGCGACAGTTAGCGGACCAGAAGGCAGGGAAGGAGAAGCGAGGCAAGGGGCAAGTGGCATTTGTCTGGAAGCAGGGCCTTTTGTACCGCGAGTACACAGGACAGGACAAGGTGGATCACAGCCAGTTGGTGGTACCAGCCAAGCTTCGATCGGAGGTACTACGCACGGGACACGACACACCTATGGCTGGACATCTAGGAGCCAAGCGGACCCTGGATCAGGTATGGACCAAGTACTACTGGCCAGGGATGTGCCGCGATGTCCGGAAGTACTGCACTTCATGCGACGTGTGCCAGCGAACGACGCCGAAGAGGAGAGTCAGGAGGGTACCGTTTCAGAGAGCCGGCAGGAACAGGAAGTTGAAGCGGTACGTGAAACGCCGAGCCGAACCAGAACCGAGGGTAGCCGTGGTGGTGGACCAGGCCGGAACAGAGGGAACGACAGACAGCAGCTACCAGGGTACCGTACCACTGATACCACTACAAGCGAGCGAAGGGCCAGTGGGCGTACAGATAGGCACGAAGCTGTCTGCACTACATGAGAGAGCGCTGCCGCTACCCAGCTTGGACGAGTGCGAGTTAGAGTTGACTGACGACAGCCCTATGCGTATACATCCGCATCTGCTACCATTTTCACAAATGGAAGTCGTCGAGAGTGAAGTGGAACCGATGCTGGAGTTGGGGGTTACCGAGTCTTGTACATCGCCGTACAGAGCACCGATCGTGCGAGTAAGGAAGAAGGCAGAGGTCAACAGGAGGGAGGCGAGTGAGCCAGTGGTAAAGCTACCAGTATTGGAGGAGGAGTTCATCTGGAGGACGGACGCACCTCAACAGTGCCAGACTCACCCGATGGGCTATGCAGCTGCAGGCGTACGTCTTCACCGTTCGACCAATTCCAGGGAGAGACAACATTGAAGCGGATTTCCTCAGCAGATCTGACCCTGTGGAAGTTTAAGTTTTGAACTCTCCGTAGGTTCGTCTTGGGAGGGGGGTGTGTCACAGGGCAGCTGTGAAGAAAGCCATGTAGTCTGTGTGTGAAGAGTATAGGGGCGGGGGTGGTACTGCGTGTTGCCGTATGTGTGATTATTGTTGTCTCGGGAGCGTGCAAAGCGTGGTAAACAGCATACGCCGGTTAGGCCAGGTTAGGAATGTGCTCACTATCGGCAGAACGGGTTTGACAGCAGTACAGTGTAGACAGTGTTTGTCTAGTGCTCTGTGGTTTTGCTGTGTTCTGGAATTAGGGTGGGACGGATATTAACGAAAAATAGTATCTGGTTCTGAGAAAAATACTAGTTTAAAGATTGCCAATTTCTAAAGTGATACGCTCGGTTGGAGTGTAGTTGTAGAAAAGCAAGCCTATTGGTAGTGTGGTAGGTAGTATTGAGGCATTGTCTACTACGGGAACTACACACTACCGGATTACCCTAATTGGATGTACTTTCGTAGACGAGCAGTGGAGAAGGGGCTACGGGGTGCGGTTACATCGAACCGTGTGGGTTAGTGCAATGGTGGTTTTTTCCTCACTGTGCTAATAACCAAGGGCAGGCTGTTGGGGTGTTGAATGATAGCTGTGTGTGAGACAGGAGGAAGGATGAGAATGGTTGCACTGAGGAGAGGCAGAAGAAAGGAAGAGTGCGACTGAAAGAGGGAGAATGAGGGAGAAGAAAGGGGGTGGAGTGTGATGAAGGTAGGACGGAAGTGGTTGCTGTTGTTGTCGTTGGGGATGCTTGATATGAATAATGTGTTGGTGGTTACATGTATTCATTGCAGCATCGTTCATTCCATGCATTCATTATTTCATTGAATTGTATAATATGTATTTGATTCAAGTGACGATAACAGTAGAAAGCGAGAGAGAGTCAAGGACGGGGAAAATAGACTGCAGTTGGACCCCTCAAGTGTCAGAAGTTTAGTGGAGTAGCGTAGTGAGTGCGGGGGGGGGGGGGGGGTAAGTGTGATGGAGGGAGGGGGACAGAATCGAGAACATGACATTTACGATGCGACAAGCATGTTACAGGTTCGTCAAGGATTGTCGTTGAGGACTGAATTCGAGGCTTGAGTACGAGGAGCGAGTTCGAAGCTCGCAGCTCAACGTTCGTCAATCCGCCAGTCGTCGCTGGATAACGTGAGGCAGCAACGACGACGACACTTGGTCAAGTGGACCAAACATCATCAACATCGCCATTCGTTTGTCTACCACCTCTGTTGTCAGCGCCATCACCATCACTCCATCATCATCGTCAGTGGCGACCGCGGGTGGCAACGCTCCTTCGTTTGGACGTCAACGGAAGGGAGTGGATACTTTTGAGGAGACTTTACCAGGGACTGCATTTCGCCAGGTGGGCCCGTTTTGTGTTGTCCCTCTCCTACGCTTAACCCCCCTGTCTGTTTGTGAACACGTGCCTCGGACTTTGGCTGTGCACGTTCGATTTGAGGACGTTGGTCGATTAGCGACCCCCGATCACCCACGAACCATTGCATCGTTCCATTGACCCATTGATTGTTTCATTACCATTTCTTCGTTTCATGTGTAAATGTTGTATGTGTATGAGTGTGTGGTATGAATGAATAAATAGCTTGAAAGTTGTATATATAATTGTTGTGTTTTCATCCCTTCACGTCTGCGGGAAACTGTCATTCTTTCTGGGTTGTTTGCGTGTGTAAGGTGTTTGTTTGTGGCGTCTGCCCAGGGGGAGTCGTGGCGGTGACAGTGTCATATCCACATTGAAGACAAACACAATCAGAACACTGGTCTCCCTTGACCCAAAGGTCCTGGCTACCCTCCTGGTACATTTCTTGGGCACCTCCACCCCACATACCTCTCTCCTTCCTAGACATGCATCATGTTTTAGGTCCAGTCTTCCATTTTTCCCCATCACCCTCACCATCACCATCACGCTCCATGCATCATCATGGCCCCATGTCAAGGTTTTACAGTTTTTATTTAAATAGTTTTCACAACGTGTCTGTTGGTTTCAAGTTGAAGAGATTATAAAGAAGATAATAACAAGATGGCAAGCCATTCAGATGTATTGTACAGACTCTCACACACACATACTATACAATACAAAACAACGCAACGCATATTCATTGCCCCCAAAGGAATACAACGGGCGCAGAATCACATTTTAAATTCATATACATTAATAATACACAAAAATCCGCTTTCATCCACATCACACTGAACGTAAACAGTATTCCAACTCCCTACACACACACACACACACACACACACACACACACACACACACACACACACACACTCCCACACACACCCACACACACCCACCCCCACACACACACACACGGATGTAGAGTACATTACGTACAAGCCGATATGTACGAAACCACTAAGCACCTGTGTGAAATTGTTTACGTATGAAACTCGCAACACAGTAGGTAATTGTGAGCTATACACAGTGTGTAATCACAAAAGGAAAAAAAGATTTAAGGAGCAGTTTAGTTTACTATGGAAGGCGAGCTATAGCAAACGCGCGCGCATTTGCGCGAGCATTTGCCCGAGCAAATGATCGCGCACTTGCTCGAACACTTGCTCGAGCATTTGCGCGAGGTTTATGGGAGGCGAGATATAGCAAACGCGAGCATTTGCGCGAGGTTCGCGCACTTGCTCGCGCATTTGCTCCAGCAAGCGAGCGAGCAAATGTGCGTGCGTTTGCTATATTCCGCTCCATAAACGTAAAAATTATACCCGGAAAAGAATGTGTAGGTAAAAGAATTTGAGACGTGCACAAATTAAATATTTCTTGCATTTATTAGTAATAATATTAATAATACTTAGTGAAAACTAGCACTACTAAACTGAATATCATTCATGAAAAAACCTTATCATAACATTAAGGACGATTCAGAACTTATTTATATTTATATAATCACAGGCGGCGGAAGCTGCTCAGGATTGGGGGGGCCACACACTATTCAGTGACATCAGGGCCAGACCTGGGAAAAGTCGAGGGTGGGGGTGGGGGTATAGATTCAGCGAAGGCGCGAAGCGCCGAGCCTTCTAGGGGGGTCCGGGGGCATGCTCCCCCGGAAATTTTTTTTTTCAAGGATGCAAAATGGTGCAATCTGGTGCAATCTGAACCTTGAAAAAGCCATCTGTGATGGTCTGGGACTTTGAGCTTTTTGAACAATTAAACTGACAAACTCTGGGGTACAAAAATTATCCTCTGCCCCTCCCTTAAAAAAAAACAACACACACACACATTTATTTATCAGCAGAGATGTTTTGTATACTATTATTATTCACTACTTTTTGTTGATCGTTAACGGTATAAAGCTTTATCTTGTAGTTTATGAACATCACCGCCCTGCTTTCACTTAATTCAGTCTTGCTGCACTAGGTTCCTCGGCATTAGTACCATTTGTGAATTGTATCTTCTGGCAAAACAGTTCACTGCCTCTTTGAATAAATATAGAATAAAGATTCTGATTCTGATTCTGAAGTCAATATCAACATCCCTGTGCACTTTCAGTAAAGCAAGTCCATTTAGTCTCTGTTGCCCCATTGTAGAGCGCAGGTAGTTTTTCAGGTTGCGGAACTGACTGTTTGAACGCTCACACTCGGCAGTAGTGACAGGTAGGGTGCAAAGGTTCTAAAGCATGATGAACAGGTTGGGATAAAAAAAATCCCTGTCACAATGTTTCAGTGCTTCTGATGCCGTGGATGGGATGATAGCTGTCGCATTCTCAGCAGCACTTCGCCATTTGCAAACCCACCGTTGGTATTCTGCATCAAGGGTAGCGTTGTCTGGTAGGTCAGACTCCCACAACATTGCCAGCATCACCCCTTCTGGAACCTGCATGAAACCATCCTGGTTGTCTATTAAAGTGCTTGGCACCAGACATAGACCATCAACTGCTAGACCAGCATTTTTGAACCTCGAGTCCAGTTCGGTTGACAGGTGTTCCAAGAAAGGAATGGCAATGCTAATCTTGAAATATTCTTCTGGAGTGGCCGCAGGTTGGTTGTCACGGAGAGTCTGTCGGGATGCTTGACGAGGAACAATAACACCAGTTGTCAAAGCATTTGCCATTTTGCTGACTTCTTCACTTGTAGTCGAGAAAATTGCTGATATTGAAAACGGTAGACTGTAAAAACTGACAGCAAATGAAAGTTTTCAAAACGCGACTGTGATGATGTCGAAAACTGTCGGTCACGTTGATCTACGCTAAGGCTAACGATTATGACGCGTCGACAGGAAATGATGACGAAGGGACGAACTTCTCTCACTGATCAGAGGATGATGATGATGATTATGATGATAAACACTTGTATTGCTTGATTCCATTTGAAAAAAAAATCCTTTAATGCCCTGGCAAAAAAAAAAAAAAAGAGACACTACTTATTATTGGAGGGGGCAATATATAAGGCTGCCCCCTCCAACATTTTTCTAGGGGGGGCATGGCCCCCCTGCCCCCCCTGCTTCCGCCGCCTGTGATAATATATTTACATATTAATTACTAATACTTTAATAATATTTTAAAATAAAAGCTATGTTAAAACATATTGAGACAGTTATTTAAATTGAATTCTACTTAGAAATTAAGTTTAGAGGCCAGAAATATTACGTAAATTTTTAACATCAAACTAATGCGGATAAATACAAAATATCTAGGTCGGAGATCTACAAAAAAACATGTGTTCATTCCGTTGACAGTTTTCAGCAAAACCATTATAGCAACGGGCGTAGTAACCGCTCGAGCAAATGATCGCGCACTTGCTCGCGCATTTGCTCGAACGCTTGCAGGAGCAAATGCGCGAGCAAGTGCGCGAGGTTCGCGCATTTGCTCGTGCAAATGCTCGCGCAAATGCTCGCGTGTTTGCTATACCTCGCCTCCCATAGTTTACACACAGTGCATAAAAGGTTGTCTTTGGACAGTAGGAATGTGTTGGACAGAGTGGTGAGAGTGTGTGGGAAGGTTGTGGGAGTGCAACAAGTGAGTATGATAGCGATGTATGAAAGGCGAGTGGTGAGAAAGGCCCGTCGCATACTTCAAGACAGCAGTCACGTGCTCGCGCACCACTTCAATCTCCTGCCCTCGGGTAGGCGCTACAGGACACCCAAGTTCAAAACTGTACGCACTAAAAATAGTTTTATACCCACCGCAATCTCTTTATTAAATGATTAAGAATTTGAACGTTTGATGCTTCTATTATGACAGTGTGCGTGGCACGATTTATACAATTAATGTCCAATCCGCATGAGATAGTGAGTATGTGCCCTTGTGATCTTACATTTCCGTTTAGTGTAGGCCTATGTTGTATGTTGTATTGTTTGTGCTTAGCGATTTTTATATTCTTTTATGAACATATTTATCTAAAAGTCTTACGTTGTCGTATATTGATGTGATTATTGCTTGCCAACAGTGATTGTTATGTTGCAATACCTTATATCATGATTATGACACTGAACGTAAATCATGTGATAGGTATCTGTTATTCCCCATGTAACTTCTTATGATTACAGTTTTAAATGGTTAATTTAGTAATGTCTTCTTGATATACTTTTATCCTGTTTTACTGTTTACTGTTTATTGTTGTTATACTGTCCTTTATCGTCTTGTAACATTTATATCTGGCACCACGTGTGAATTTCTCTTTGATTGAGATAATAAAGTGATCGTATTCGTATTCGTATGTAGAACCGGAGAAAAATTATCAACCTGCAAAGCTGACAGCAATAAAATTACTTTGCGTGGCTATATCTCCGCAACCCTTGGTCCGATTTCCACCAATTTTAGTATGTGGCTTCTGGCCCCATAGGAATAGATGAGGTTCGAAATTCAAAGCTTTGGGTTTACACGTGGCCAGTGGTTATACAGTCAAATTTTATGTGGCTATTTTTGCCAACCTTTTATCCGATTTCTACAAAAATTGGTCTTGTTGCCCATGGAAATACATGTATGTTGAATCTCGGGTTAGAGTCCCAAACTATTTGGATACACATAGCAAAGTGTTAATAGTCACCATATACTTGCGTTAGTCACATGTTGAGAACCCTTGTTCCGGTTTCTACTAAAATTGGTACGTGGCTTTTGGCCCCAGAAGAATAGATGCAGTTTGAATCTTAAAGCATTCGGTTCACATTAATTTTCGCCCTGCGGTTATAGTTTTTGAGTTAATCCGCCTGTGCGTTATATTTTACGTGGCTACATCTCCAAAATCCTTTGTCCGAATTCCACACATTTTGATATATCCCTATCAGTACAACTTATGTTAATCTGATCAATAAAAATTGATACAAGAACAACAACAACAACAACAAAGACATATCCCTTCTGGAATCATAAGAATAGATGATCGAGTTTCCAAGCATTTGGTTGACATTTACCACAGTAGTTATTTTGCGTCACACTGTGTGTGGTTGTATCTCTATAACCATTCGTTCAGTTTCCACGAAAATTGGTCTGTGGTCCGTGGTCCGTGGCTTCTGGTCCCATAAGAATAGATAAGGTTCGCATTTCAATTCTTAAATTTGGCCTAGTAGCTGGGGAAGGATGTGGACCAGTCCAAGTCAACAACATATTATGAAGTAGGAACGGGAACACAACATTCAGCACCCCTCAACCCCATATACATTCCTCTCCTCTCCGCACACTCACGGGCAACGCATGGTAAAGGGAGCACCACAAACATATATTTATAATTATTTGCGGTTTGAATGTTAAAAAGCGCACCAAGCACTTCCTCTTTTAATTGAATTTGTTTATTGATTTTGACACTTTATTGTCCCTTTGTATCGGGAAATTCTGGGCCACCTCACCTGGGGAAGGCGTAATCGCAGATTGTGGCGCGGCCAAACCCAACTAATACATTTCTTTTTTTTTCTTTTTTTTTTTTTTACTAGAGAAGCAAACCGGAGTACCGGGACAAAACCCATGAGACGTGGGCCGAGTCGAAAGTAAATAATATTGGGATCGGAGAAACATCGCCCAGAGGCATTGGTTTCAAGCCTGTGGAAAAGGCAAACTAGTCCCGCCTTAGGCCACGCGGAGCGTGAAAATTACCGCACCAACAGCCTCGTCAGCCATCCCAGCAAGGTCCTCCTGAAAATAATACACAACAGGATGAAACCCTTGTTGAACAGATCATAGCTGAAGAGCAAGCGGGATTCAGGGCAGGGCGAAGTACCACTGAACAGATTTTCAGCCTCAGAATAATCTGCGATAAATACCTACAGCGCAAACAACATCTATATCATGTGTTTGTAGACTTCAAGAAAGCGTTTGACCGAGTCTGGCATGCAACTCTGTGGGCCACCATGAGAGTGTACAACACCAGTCCTACTATTATTAAAGTCATCAAAAACCTGTATGACAAGGCTAACAGTGCAGTCCTCCACAACAGCGCCATCGAAAACTGGTTCAGAACAACAATCGGTGTGCGTCAAGGATGCATACTCTCTCCAACACTCTTTAACATCTTCCTAGATCGCATCATGTCAGATGCACTTGCAGATCATGAAGGTACAGTCATCAAAGGGGATAGAGCAATCTTCAACGTCCATTTTGCGGATGCCATTGATGTATTGGCTGGAAAGGAACAAGAGCTTGTTCGAACATTCTCTCGATTATAGAAAGACTATATAGGTGATGCACTGTGTTTGCGAGACAAATTGAAAGAGTGGAAAGTGAAAAAGCGATTGAGCGACCTTGTATGCAGTTGTTGATGTATGGAAACAGCCTCTTCTGTGAGATGTTGTTTTCCATTTTATTACACAATTTACTACATAAATTAATAGTGTGGGTGTGTATGTTTGTGTCCATATATAATCGTATCCTACATGTTGTAAAGATTTTAAACAAATATTATACTGTCTTTAAATTTTTACTTGCATTTTTTGTTTTATTTTAGTGATCAAGTGCCTGTCAAAGTCCCTAGCGAGAAATAATAAAGATTTGTTGTTGTTGTTGAATAAAATTGCAAAACTTCATACGAAGACACCTGCCTTGTTGCAGAGGGAATAGGCTGCGTGGATAAACGAATCTGAGTTACACTTACCAAGATTCAAGCATCGGGGCTGAATCAACTATTGATTAAAAAAAACCAACTGTTTAACACATCCAAAGGTCAACGTTGTTGTTTGTTTGTTTTTTTGTTGAAATAATACACCTTTTACTGTAGTTTATTTGATAGTACATGAGTGCATTTAGAGCCAAAGGTCAAGGCCATCTCAAAGTCAAGGGCATAGAAAGATGAAAATCTTGATTACAGGGTGGGCTTATATAAACTCGCTTGTTATATTTCCTGTAAATACTTGTTGGTTTGTAGTTATGTATTTTCTTTGAATAAAATGTGTCTTTAAACCAGTCTTAACTACTCTGCATTGTAATACCACCGCTTCATGTCGTTACTTTTGGGCAGTCTTTTTCATAAGGCAGTGTGGTCTAATGGTAGTGCTTCGGCTTGCGGATCTGAAGGTCCCGGGTTCGAGCCCTGGCCGGGCCATTGTGTTGTGTCCCTGGGAAAGACACTTTACTCCTGTTTTCGTACTCCTTCGGATGAGAGTATAAACCGAGGTCTAGTCTGTGTTTCGCATACATTCCATCATAACGGACTTTAAAGATCCTGACGCTCATGTCCTAGACGGGTGAGCGCCGGTAACAAGAACACACCCAGCATGCACTTGGTCCTTCTCCCTCATCCTTGGCTGCCCAGGATTGTGCTCAGTTGTCCGGACGTCAGACCATGCGCCCAAAGGCTGCGGGTGGGCGTCTCGGGCGGTTTGAGTTAGATCCTGTCTCTGCCAGCGTCTTGATCCTTAGGCTAAGTGTTACACTCAGTTTGATGATGGTGTTTTTCTTTATCAGTGGTGGATTCAGCCCCAATGCTGAAGTACTGATGAGTGTAGCTCAGATTCGTTTATTCACGCAACCCGCTCAAGCAGCATACAAGTCGCTAAGTCGACGTATGAAGTTTTCCACTTTTTATTCAGCACACACCAACAACTGCATACAATTCTCAACTCAACTCAACAACTTTCACAGCAACTCTATCAACAACAATCTCTCAACAACCGTGCGGCACACAATTTTATAATCTCTCTCTCTTTTCCCGAAAAATTTCGAACCCAGTAGACTAAAATGACGCACTACAGCCAATCAATTAAAAGATCGTCATCACTGACTTACGTCATACATATTTCTTCTCCTTCCGCCATACTTCAATATTTATCCCGAAACTTCGATCGATAGTATCACAAGCGGGTCCAGAAAATTCTACAACGATATCGACCAACAAAAATTATCAACGTTATACAAAGCCTCTCCTAACAACAATGCAAACTCAAATCAAAGGTAAATAAACTCCATTATTGAATACTTTGCAAAACGAAACGATTAGATCTATCGTGCGCGCTTCCGACGTACTACCATTCACGTTTCAACGTAACATAACCCCCCACTCAAGAAGAAATTTACCCAATTTCTTTCAACAATGTTGAAACGTAATGCACAAACAAAGTTCAGAATTAAAACTTATTTCAGACTGTCTGAACACTGTCAATGTTCTCAGCTCATTCACACAGAGTCAATGTTCTTCCATCCGCAAGTCTATCTGGATATTGTCAATGTTCACAGTTCATCCACACAGTCAATGATCTTTACTCACACACTCTGCTGAGGAAGTCCGCACCAACATTGTCTGATCCTTTGATAGATTCTACTCGCATGTTAAAGTTCTGCAAGTACATAGCCCATCTCATGATGCGACTGTTCACAAACTTGGCAGAGTTCAAGTAAGTTAACGGCTTATGATCAGTCTGCAGCACGAACTTCACTCCTTGAAGGTACAGTTCGAACTTCCGGATTCCCCATATGATGGCAAGGCACTCTTTCTCCATGGTCGAGTAATTTTTCTCAGCCCTGGACAGCTTCTTGCTGGCGTAACTGACCGGAAATAGTTTCCCTTCGTGCTCTTGCATCAGTATGGCGCCGATGCCTTCGTCCGCTGCGTCTGTCCTTAAGACGAATTCCTTGGAAGTATCGGGCAGTCGTAGCACCGGATCCTTCGAAAGGAGGTCGCGCACAGTCTGGTATGCCCTCTCCTGAGACGGTCCCCACTGCACTTGGTTTGGACAGCCTTTCCGCACCAGGTCCGACAAAGGTGCTGTGATGGCTGAGTAGTTCGGTACGAACTCCCTATAATACCCAGCCAATCCCAGGAAAGATCGTACTTGCTTCTTTGTTTGGGGACGTGGAGCGTTCAGAATTTTGGTGACGTTTTCTAGCAGAAGCCCCTTTTGTCCTTCTTTCAACGAATGGCCGATAAAGTCGACGTTGTCAGTCCCCAGAATGCACTTACTGGGTCTCACGGTCAGGTTAGCTTCTGTTAGACGGTGAAACAGCTCCCTCAAGGTCTGCGGATGCTCTTTCCAGGTGCGGGTGTGGACTAGCAGGTCGTCCCAGTAACACACGACGTTGTCCATCCCTTTGAGCATCTTCCTCATTCCTCTCTTCAGGGTAGCTCCGCTGTTGACCATGCCAAATGGCATCCTTAGGCACTCGTACGTCCCATCAGGAGTTATGAAAGCAGTCTTTGGTATGTCCTGTTGACGCATGCGGACTTGCCAATAACCCTTGCTGAGGTCAATCTTTGAGAAGATTCTACTCCCCGATAATTGGCGGAAGAGGTCTGCTGCGGTAGGCATCGGCTCAGGGTCGAAGACGGTGATCTTATTAACCTTCCTGTAGTCGATGCATACTCTGTTGCTCCCGTCCTTCTTCTTCACGACTACGACAGGGGACGCGTAGGGGGAACTGGACTCTCTGATAATGCCCATCTTCAGCATCTCATCGATGTCTTCCTTCAAGGATTCACGGGCCTTGAAAGGGATCGGGAAGGGTTTTGATCGAACGGGAATATTTGAAGTGAGGTGGACTTCATGTTCGACCAAAGTCGTAGAGCCTGGGACATCACTGAAGCTATGGGGAAATTCGCCCATAAGGTCCTTGAGCTCCAACTTTTGACCTTCCGTCAACGCTTTCGTGAATGCCGGCCTTTGTCAGACGAGACACCAAAGCAATTTGTGGAGCGCCTGTCATCATATCTACACAAGTGGGTGGAATTATCAGGCAAAGGGAAGACTTACGAGAGTCTCCATGAGCTGATCGTGAGGGAACAATTAATCCCGGCTTGGCCCCCAAAATGTTACACTCAGTTTGATGATGGTGTTTTTCTTTATCAGTAGTGGATTCAGCCCCAATGCTGAAGTACTGATGAGTGTAGCTCAGATTCGTTTATTCACGCAACCCGCTCAAGCAGCATACAAGTCGCTAAGTCGACGTATGAAGTTTTCCACTTTTTATTCAGCACACACCAACAACTGCATACAATTCTCAACTCAACTCAACAACTTTCACAGCAACTCTATCAACAACAATCTCTCAACAACCGTGCGGCACACAATTTTATAATCTCTCTCTCTTTTCCCGAAAAATTTCGAACCCAGTAGACTAAAATGACGCACTAAGGCCAATCAATTAAAAGATCGTCATCACTGACTTACGTCATACATATTTCTTCTCCTTCCGCCATACTTCGATATTTATCCCGAAACTTCGATCGATAGTATCACAAGCGGGTCCAGAAAATTCTACAACGATATCGACCAACAAAAATTATCAACGTTATACAAAGCCTCTCCTAACAACAATGCAAACTCAAATCAAAGGTAAATAAACTCCATTATTGAATACTTTGCAAAACGAAACGATTAGATCTATCGTGCGCGCTTCCGACGTACTACCATTCACGTTTCAACGTAACACTAAGGCGCCTTACAAATGACGAACATTATTATTATTATTATTATTATTATTATTATTATTATTATTATTATTATAAATAATAATTCAAATTCCTTTAATAATAATATATTGCATTTATACAACGCATTTTTCATTAGAATAACAACTCAATGCGCTTACACACATCATTCGTACGCATAATCACAACATTCGCACATCATGTACAGCATCATTGAGAAAGTATTATTACTGTTCATACTATTTACACAAAAAACGCCTTGCGGAACAAGTGCGTTTTTAAGCAGCTCTTAAAAGAAACAAGGTCTGTACAATGTCTTGAACCGGCAGGCAGCGCATTCCAAATCTTGGGTGCTTCAAAACTAAAAGACCGGTCGCCAACTTTAGGAGCATGTGAGTCATATGTGTTTTGCCCTTCTAGTTTCTTGTGTGCTTTTAATTACGTTCGTATGTTAATAATTTTAACTTTCGTTATTAAGCCTACGGCTGATAGGCAATTGTTGTGAGAAACAATGCTTGTACTTTAAAATAAATACTCGCTTGGTTTTATATTGTTGTTTTCTTGTTTTTTTTTGTTTTTTTTTTTAAAGAAGTCTACTGTGCGCGCTTACACACACACACACACACACACACACACACACACACACACTCACTCACACACACACACCCACACACGCGCGCGCGCGCACGCACGCACGCACACACAAACCACTCTCTCTCTCACCCTCTCTGTCTCTCTTTCTGGCCCTCAATCCAGACAAAACAAAATCCATGCTAATTACAACAAGACAGAAAAGACAAAATGTATCTATAAAACTTCTTCCATTAAAATTGGCAATACAATAATTGTTGAAGTGCAGTGTCATAAGCTTCTTGGAGTAACTATAGACAATAATTTGTCCTGGGTAAAACATTTTCAAATATTAGTAACACTATTTCTAAAAGGACTTACCAATTATGAAGGATAAAGCATTTATTAACTTTACATTCTCGTAAACTGTTTTTTTCCGTTCATATTCAATCATTTATTGATTATTCTTCTACTATTTGGGATTCTGCTAGTGGCAATGCAATGAAACCTTTAATTAGAATTCACAAACGTGCAATTAAACAAGTTATACTTAAGGAAAAACCTCTCCAGATGACTATAAACGGATCAATATTCTACCCCTTACCGACAGACTAAAATTTAATAAAGGTGTTTTCATGCACAAGGTACTTTCTGGCAATGCACCTTCCTATCTTTCTTCTCTTTAAAAAAAAACTGCCACAAAATTAAATGTTCAAATTCCAGGAATTGATCTCTACAAAACTAATCTAGCTTATTCCGTTTCCACTTTGTGGAATAACTTTCCTGAAGATCTCCGCACTCCAGCATCTAAATTTACATCATTTAGAACACGTCTCCAAAAACACATTAAAAATTAAACACACATTAATTGTTAATGTTTTTATTGATATTAACAACATTAATTTGATTCCAATTGTTTGAAAAGGATTTTATCTAATGATGATTTAGTTTATTTGTTATTGTTCCATGATGTGAATGTTATAACCTTGAGTTGTATTTAATAGTTATTGTTAAAGCCCCAAGGGCAAGATGTAAAAAAAAAGTGCATCCAGCGCTTACTCTTTTACCCTTGCAAAATAAAAATGGTTATCTTATCTATCTCTCTCTCTCTTTCTTTCTCTCTTTCCAACACTCCCACATCACAGCTGAGCAAACAAAGCAGTTACATGCCTTTTTATCACTGGATTATAATACATAACATAATAAAAGAAAATCAAATCCATTATTACAGTCAAGCATCACAATTATAATTTCTTTTCATAAACAGTAAGCATTTTCAAAAGTGTCAATTTTCCTAGCGGCGTTATGGCATAGCTGCAACTGACACTTGGCATCACATTAGTGACAAACAGACATCACAATGACCAAATTGACACTATTGTGGGTTATCTCCGCTGACATTCAATCGACGTTGCTGAGCAGGAGAACCGTGGTCCTTTACTAGTCTTGAGAATCTTTGTCTGAAACTAACATCCTTTTATCAACCAGCGGGGGGAAAAAAAAGAAAAAAAAAGAATTTTCTCCCGTCAAACCGCTACGTCCTTAGCAAAGCAGAAACCGACTCAGCGACAGAATGCCAGAACCAATCCGAAACTCGTTCCAGTTTGGCCAGGAAGTAGCTTTAGTTTGATAGGTACGTACACAATGAATTGTTCTACTTGGAAGGCAAACTGTACCGGGTCTTTTGGGAAGTTCCTGGCGTTACTAGAATTCTGTTTGGTTTTAAAAGTATGACAACATTTGAACATGTGGAGTTAAAAATGGTGGAGGAGTGTAAAGTAAGTGAATTAAAGGTATTTTTGTATTTCAAGGCTTATCTGAAAATACCTATCTGGAAATAGTTTGAAACAGTCGGGGAAATCAGAAAAAAGGTCCAAATGTCGGTCTGTCTGTTGGAACGTCGGTCTATTGCAAGACATATCTAAAAATCCACTGAACAGATTTTGACCAAACTTCATTTTTTTAAAGTATTATTTGCTTTCTGTTTTCGTATTTTTGTTTCGTTTTGCTTGCAGATATGTTAGATAGAGCCCTATCATTCATATGACGGCCTACTAGCGCCAAAACCCAGAGTTAACAGTATCACGAGATACTTGAAATGTACACGACCGTGTTCTATGTAATTGACAGAAATACTGGTAATTCCTTCAGATCCCACACTTCCCGCTTTAAAGATTCCTTTTACCCTCAAACTGTAAGATCTCTAAACGCCGCATCCCCCTGCCGTGCGCACGCCCTGCTCCTCCCTACATGCTCGTACATCTATATCTAGATACTACAGCGACTATTTTAATTTAGAATGTTTTTGTGATCACTTTAGACTAGTCATTTGTGTTTTAATATATATATATCTCTTTATCTGTTGGGTATGCTTGTGCGAGTGTGTGTGGTTGTGCATACATGTGTGTATTTGTGTATGTAGGTATGTGTG
Organism: Oncomelania hupensis; assembly: GCA_036898135.1. Lineage (NCBI taxonomy): Eukaryota > Metazoa > Mollusca > Gastropoda > Littorinimorpha > Pomatiopsidae > Oncomelania > Oncomelania hupensis. The sequence continues at coordinate 51,724,360 of CM072527.1, forward strand.
TGTGTGTGCGTGTGTGTAAGAGAGAGAAAGAGTGAGAGAGAGAGATAGAGAGATGTTAAATATAAAACATTCTACCATTGTCCAACACCAAATAATATTCCGAATGTTGTAGCTATTACATGTCAATTGGCGAAATAAAATCCTGTTATCCTGTTAATCCGTAGTGTTAATTAATAAATATGAGTATTTGCCATGCTTTCATAGCGCCAAAACCTGATTATTACAATTTTGGAGTAATGATAACAATTATCGTGAATTAGTTATAATCATTATGCGATAAGGCAAAAAAAAATTAAATTTAAATTTAAAAAGACGGTTTACGGTATCCCGACCGCCCCTAATATTTTTTTTTGGGGGGTGGGGGGGTGGGAGGGGGGTCGTCTGAAAAAAGAATATGGAAAAAGAAGCCAAAGAAATCTCTTCCAAAGTGGAAAAGGTTATAAAAAAAGAATAAAGAAAAAGAATTTGACCTACCGACCCTATTTTTTTAATGTTACCGTAAATTTATATATTATTATTTTTAGACCTAATTACAACTATCACTAAAAATTACAAATATCTTGATGTGATCATGTTTTATTTGTCGTTTTTGTCTCAACCGTGCTACATATACACATTGGTAGCATACAGGACCAATCAACGCAGACATATACTCATTGGTAGCATACAGGACCAATCAACGTAGACAAATACACATTGGTAGCATACAGGACCAATCAGCGTAGACATATACACATTGGTAGCATACAGGACCAATCAACGTAGACATATATACATTGGTAGCATACAGGACCAATCAACGCAGACATCTACACATTCTAGGCCTACAGGACCAGTCAACGCAGACATATACACATTGGTAGCATACAGGACCAATCAACGCAGACATCTACACATTGGTAGCATACAGGACCAATCAACGCAGACATATACACATTGGTAGCATACAGGACCAATCAACGTAGACATCTACACATTGGTAGCATACAGGACCAATCAACGCAGACATATACACATTGGTAGCATACAGGACCAATCAACGCAGACATCTACACATTGGTAGCATACAGGACCAATCAACGTAGACATATACATATTGGTAGCATACAGGACCAATCAACGTAGACATATACACATTGGTAGCATACAGGACCAATCAACGTAGACATATACACATTGGTAGCATACAGGACCAATCAACGTAGACATCTACACATTGGTAGCATACAGGACCAATCAACGTAGACATCTACACATTCTAGGCCTACAGGACCAATCAACGAAGACATATACACATTGGTAGCATACAGGACCAATCAACGTAGACATCTACACATTCTAGGCCTACAGGACCAATCAACGTAGACATATACATATTGGTAGCATACAGGACCACTCAACGTAGACATATACACATTGGTAGCATACAGGACCACTCAACGTAGACATCTACACATTGGTAGCATACAGGACCACTCAACGTAGACATATACATATTGGTAGCATACAGGACCAATCAACGTAGACATATACACATTGGTAGCATACAGGACCAATCAACGTAGACATATACACATTGGTAGCATACAGGACCACTCAACGTAGACATATACACATTGGTAGCATACAGGACCAATCAACGTAGACATATACATATTGGTAGCATACAGGACCAATCAACGTAGATGTAATGCAGTGGACTTCTTAGAATTTCGTATTTGAATAGATGTGTGTGTGTGTGTGTGTGTGTGTGTGTGTGTGTGTGTGTGTGTGTGTGTGTGTGTGTGTGTATGTGTGAATAGTGTTCACACGGTAAAGCCCAATAGGGCGAGAGGAGAATTATAATTCCAAACTGTCAGTCTACATTGAACTTACAAAACTGACGGTTGTCTCCTATTTTCTAGGTAAGTTTCTAAATTGTATTGACGGTTGTTTGAAAAGACAATTTAAGATGGTAAAGGTTTTGGGATTAATTTATAGTTATTGCTTAATATACATCGATGTCCATTGTAATTGAGTCATCGCGTTTGTTATTTGTGTTGTCATTAATTGAATAAAAGAGAGTCTACATTGAACTTACAAAACTGACGGTTGTCTCCTATTTTCTAGATTACATTTGGGGGCT
>CM072527.1:51726984-51754484 GCA_036898135.1 Oncomelania hupensis
GTATGAAATTCTGTTCTTAACATACAGCCATCTGTTTCGCTTTTGACAATATTTTAACAAATAAACATGACAATCAGAAATGCATTCATATGTTTTTGAAATTTATAATTATACAAAATTTACTTTATTTTATATTTGTTTCATTTTTTCAAAGTTTACAAATATTAATATTATTTATTTATCTATCTATCTATAAATAAATAAATATATATATAAGAAGAAGGAAAAAAGGATTCATAAAAAGGACGTAAGTATACCGCAAGACACTTATACAACAGAAAATGATAATACCACAATATGACTATATGTGGACATTCATATTGAAACAGCTGTACTCATAGTCAGAGAGGCAGAGTGAGAGAGAGAGCAAGAGAGAATAAGAGAGAGAGCAAGAGAGAATAAGAGAGAGCAAGAGAGAATAAGAGAGAGAGAGAGAGGGAGAGAGAGGGGAGAATAAGGCATTTATACATAAATATCTTAAAATAAATTATTACAAATTTATTTATTAATAAAATTTATGTAACCGTTTTACCAGTGCGTATTTTTAGTTCAAGATCTGCTCAAGATGCTGGCCGATCAGGATGTAACTCAAGCCGCGCAAGGCTCCCATTTCCAGCCTTTGGGCTGACGCCCAGACACATCAGGAAAAAAAAGAACTCATCGTCAGACGCCCTGGCACATCAGAATAAAAAAGAACTCATCGTCAGACGCCCTGGCGCATCAGAATAAGAAAAAAACTCATCGTCTGACGCCCAGACACAGCAGAATAATTAAAAAAAAACTCACCGTCTGACTTCCAGATACATCAGAATAACAAAGAACTCATCGCCTGACGCCCGGCCACATCATAATAACACAGAACTCATCAACTGATGCCCAGACACCTCAGAATAACAAAGAGCTCATCGTCTGACGGCCAGACACATCAGAATAACAAAGAGCTCCTCGATTGCCGCCCAGGCACATCAGAATAAGAAAGAACTCATTGTATGACGCCCAAACACTTCAGAATAACAAAGAACTCATCGTCTGATGCCCAGACACATCAGAATAACAAAGAACTCATCGTCTGGCGCCCAGACACATCAGAATAACAAAGAACTCATCGTCTGACGGCCAGGCACATCAGAATAACAAAGAACTCATCGTCTGAAGCCCAGACACATCAGAATAACAAAGAACTCATCGTCTGGCGCCCAGACACATCAGAATAACAAAGAACTCATCGTCTGACGGCCAGACACATCAGAATAACAAAGAACTCATCGTCTGACGGCCAGACACGTCAGAATAACAAAGGACTCCTCGTCTGACGCCCAAACATATCAGAATAACAAAGAACCCGTCGTCTGACGCCCAGGCACATCAGAATAAAAAAACAACTCACCGTCTGACAGCCAGACACATCAGAATAACAAAGAACTCGTCATCTGACGCTCAGGCACATCAGAATAACAAAGAACTCGTCATCTGACGCTCAGGCACATCAGAATAACAAAGAACTCATCGTCTGACGCCCAGGCACATCAGAATAAGAAAGAACTCACCGTTTGACACCCAGACACATCAGAATAACAAAGAAATCATCGTCTGACGCCCAGACACATCAGAATAACAAAAGACTCATCATCTGACTCCCAGATACATCAGGATAAGAAAGAACTCATCTTCTGACGCCCAGACACATCAGAATAAGAAAGAACTCATCGTCTGACGCCCAGACACATCAGAATAACAAAGAACTAATCGTCTGACGCCCAGACACATTAGAATAACAAAGAACCCATCGTCTGGCGCCCAGATACATCATAATAACAAAAAAAATCATCGTCTGACTCCCAGACACATTAGAATAACAAAGAACTCATCGTCTGACTCCCAGACACATCAAAATGAGAAAGAACTCATCGTCTTGCGCCCAGACACATCAGAATAACAAAGAAATCATCGTCTGACGTCCAGACACATCAGAATAACAAAGAAATCATCGTCTGACGCCCAGACACATCAGAATAACAAAGAAATCATGGGCTGACGTCCAGACACGTCAGAATAACAAAGAATCGTCTGACGCCCAGACACATCAGGATAAAAAAAAAGAACTCATCGTCTGAAGCCCAGACACATCAGAATAACAAAGAACTAAGTGAGAATAACAAAGGGTTAAAGGGTGGAGCCATAAAGTATATGGACATTTACAGAAATTAAATTAATATTAAATGCTATCAAAGATGGTGGTCTAGTAACAATTAGAAGCAGAAGTGTACAAATAATGTTATTACTAGATGTTAAAAAAACAACACAATCTCTTCAGACCAGCAAACTTGTTTTAAATAAGTATATCTGAATGAATAATTATATGTATCTGACACAACCTTCATAAACCTATCTATGTTTAAGCAAAAATGTGTTTATACTTGTTCCATGCTATTTAAAAACTATATACATATTTTCTTATACACACCTATTTAAATATCCAGAAATCAGTAAATCGTATGTTAATTTGATGAATACAAACTTTACCACAACAAATGTCCTGAATTTGATTTGAATATGATGTGTCAACATACGAGCCTAACTGGGGTTGTCCTCTCAGCGGAGTAGCGCCACCAAGGACGAAAGGCAATATGACAGTGCTTGCAGGTTGGGCTTTGTATCTGAAACTCACCAGTCTAGGACAAGAGAGTCAGGATCTCTAAAAATCGGTGCAACGGAATGCAGTCGCGCATCGACTAGACATCGTTTTTTTTAACTCTGCCTTCACTTAATACAATACAATCAGGACCTTACAATTCCAACATAGCATTTTATTATAATAAATCCTACTTTATCATAAATATACTGTTTTTCAATTTGTACAAGTTGAAGTTAATCTGGCGAATAAAATTTCAAACAAACCTAGTTTTTAATTACACTTTTAAAACTCTTGTAAAAAGTACAGTATCCACAGTTACTATGGTAAAACAACATTTCCGCTAGATCGGATGGTTACACGCCTAAAGGCTTACTTACACTATCATCTCATTTCATCATTAACACAGAAAGTTTTTTCCCACCAACACGCTTCAATCTATTCCGCACTGACGGAACCTGACCTCATTTTGAATTCATTTGACATCCATAAGTGCCATATTCAACCAATCATTGCATTGTGTTGTGGCCGTGACAATAAAATATGGCTGACAGCTTTCAATGCGTTGATTCGTCTTGGACAGAGTAGGCACAGCCACTGTAGTAATATTAAATGTTGATGGGAAAGAAAATGAGAATGTTGGGACAAAATTAGCTTCTATAAAAAATAAATAAGAGTTTACGTAGTATCGTAGTTAAATTGCGCTCATCGATATAAAAAACAGGATTTAATTCTATTTGCATTCAACACCATTTCAACGCGATGAGCGCATCGTACACCGCTATACATCGCATTTCATAGCATTTCCACCAATTTTCAACGCAGTTATGGATGCGAGTGCGGAGGCCATTAGAAAATATAACGGCATCCCAATTCGCTCACTGTCTTAGTTACTTTAATCTTCTGAATGGCTTCCATCGTCGCCTCCCGCAGCTCGTTCTTTGCCAGCTTGTTTATTCTCATTGTTTTCCGAATGCTCTTCGCAATAATCTTGGAGTTGACGTTGATCATCTTGTTGCCGAGTAGTATAGCGCGAGTCGGTGTGCTGCATCTGACTCAAAAGTGCGCTGCTAATGTCCCAGCTTGGTAGACTTTGAAGGCTGGACATCTGGGCTGGCACTTTACATTCCGTTGTGGAAATGTTGGAGGATACGGCTGATATGGGGTACTCTTCCTCTCGATAGTCAACCGCACAAGGACCTTGTTCAGGCAGTACAAAATTAATCTGTGTAGATCCGGGGATCTCCCTTTCCAGTCCTAAAGTGCTGACTTGCCTTCCTTGGCACGCCTGCTGTTTGGGTTGACGTGGGTGAATAGAGTGAAAGTCGCTGCACGGTAACCCTGCACGGCCATCCTGAGACAGAAGTTGCAACTGGTTGTCAGGATTTAACGGTGGTTCCGTTTGGCCGAAAGGATGATACAGTAGCGGATATGAACCAAGAAAGGGACAAAATGACTGTGCTTGGATGGGAGAGTGAGAAGGTGGCTGAGTTTGGTTCATTGATCCTTCCTGATGACGTGTAGCGGCTGGCTGGAACAGCTGGCGAACCTGATCTGCCGTAGCTACTGAACCGATTTCGTGCTCGTTCAGCGAGACGTCTTTTCTTTCTTCTTGCCTCGCTGATGTGTTGCGACGCTGTGCTGCAATGCCTTGTTCTGACACAATCACTTTGGCCATCGCCTCCATCGGTTTATCAAGTAGTGTGCTAACGTTGCGGTTCTTGTCGACCCCAGTGGTGCCGCTGCTGTCTGCAGTGGCAGATGCTGATGTCTCTAGTGTGTGAAACAAGACATCTGTTTCCGTCGTCAGCTCTCGATCAGATTCAGACTGCCTTGAGGAATCCCGTGACCGAGTCAAATCACTCGTGCTGAATGGTGAGATAGGACATCCGTCTGGCACAGATGAAGTGGGACGTAGGGCGATTTGTGCTGCACTTAATGACTCTTCTTGAACGGGTAAGTTCAAATTCACGCGACTTCGTTCCTGCACTCTGACGTCACCACCACTCCAAGAAGACCTGATGTCGCTCGTTTCCGTGGAAATGTAGGCCCTCGATAGTGATGAGGCGGATGGAGCAGTGAATGACGAGTTGTCCATTTGTAAAGAGTTCAGAACTGATGCGCCGGGGTTTGTTTGAGCCTGACGATCAACGATAGCTGTCGCGTGTTGCGCTTCTTGACTAACCGTTTGTGACGCAGCTTCATCGGACACCTGTCTTGAGAGAATGATGTTGCTCTCAACCTGGCTCTGAGGTCGGTTTTGAGTCTGCTGGGAAGTTTTGCACTGCTGATTATCTAGTGGGCATCGCCGATTGTCTTGTGGGCATTGTTGCATGACTTGCGGGCATTGTTGCATGACTTGCGGGCATTGTTGCATGACTTGTGGGCATTGTTGCATGACTTGTGGGCATTGTTGCATGACTTGCGGGCATTGTTGCATGACTTGTGGGCATTGTTGCATGACTTGCTGGCATTGTTGCATGACTTGCGGGCATTGTTGCATGACTTGCGGGCATTGTTGCATGACTTGTGGGCATTGTTGCATGACTTGCGGGCACTGCCACTGCTGCATGGCTGAGAGATACCATTGCAGCAAGGCTGCCATTTGTAGTGGGTTTTGCTGTATCAGAGCTTGAACTTGGAGGAATAATTGCTGCTGCAGGGCTGAGGGATAGTGTTGCATAATCGATTGTCTTGATGCAAGGCCGGGGGATACTGCTTCAGAGTTTGGTTGCAATGTCGTATGGTTGGGGTGCACTGGTGGACTTAATGGTGTTGGTGTACTGGGGTGTTTTGCTGTTTGGATGGAAAGAACAGTTGCAGCTGGGTTGGGCACTGGTGCAGGGTGGTGAACAATTCCTGTAGTAGGATTGCATGGCCTTGATGCAGAGCTATGGGGAACTGTTACAGTAGAGCTGAGCATTCCTGCATAGCTAGGGACTGTTGCTTCAGAGTTCAGGTCCCGTGCTGCATCAGGGTTAGGAAACATTGTTGTAGGACTGGGAGAAGTTGCTACAGAGATAGGAACAACTGCTGCACCAACATTCGGAGTTATTCCTCTTGCATAGCTGTGTGAAATGGCTTCAGTGCACGGAGGCAATATTGTGCGGCTGCGAACCATTTTAGCATTACCGCTGGAGGTAACCTCTGTCGAGCTGTTGTACTGCCCTGCTGTTTTAGGACTAGAAAATGTTGCTGTAGATCTGGACATTTCTGCACAGCTAGAGAGAATGGCTGTAGGAATGGAATATACTTCTGCATAGCCGGGAACAGATCCTGCAAGAGAGCTGGGAGATGTTTCTGCAGGGTTTGTGGTACTTGAGGAAGAGCTAGGAGGAATTACTGCAGCGTTTTGGAATTTTTCTGCGGAGCCAGTAAGTATTCTTGTACCTGACCCGGGGAGTGCTCCTGTAGAGTTTAGAGCAGTTGATGCGGCAAAGCTAGGGGACATTGTTGTACCGCTTGGATGAACTGCAACAGAGCAAGGGACAGCTGCTGCGTTGCTAAGGAAAACTGCAGCAGGTGCGGTTGCTGCATGGCTATGGGACATTCCTGCAGAGCTATCAAGAACTGCTGTTGAGTAGGTGGACACCGCTTCAATGTTTGAGAATACTGCTGTATGGTTAGGGAGAACTGATGCAGGCCATGAGGGCATTATTTCAGAGCTTGGGCGCGTTGTTGAACTGCTGAAGTTGTATTGTTGTTCAACTGCTTCATTGTGATCCAAGGGTATTCCATTTTGTTGCAGCAGTTCTTCGGTTTCGGTGGGGGTCTGTACAGCGGCTTCTACATGTGGGTTCCTGTAGCCTAATACAACGTGTGTAGCTCTTGAGCTGGCAGCTGGCAATGCCTCAGCTCCCCTGAAACAGTGACAGTGAAAATTGTTGTATTTGCATGAGAGAATATTACTTCCAAAACCAAAGGAATCAAAGATACATGTAGATGTTTAAAAAAGTTAAGGATCCTAGACCCTTCTTCAATGCATACATAATAATTATTGTGAATGACTATGAGTTAACAGGAGAAAAATGCTTACGCCAAACCACGAGCACGGATGCCGGACATCGACGTCTTCTGAAGGACTGCTGGTACCTTGAACAACATTGAGACTCCAGACCTGTAAATGTGACCTTTGTGCTCCAATTGTGTCCATACTGACGTGACGTCGGCAGTCTTTGGGAAGGCCAAACAAGGCTGGCATACAGTGACAATGCGTGACCTCAGAGACTCTTTTTGAATGGGTAAGACGTCTGGATTATTGTTGATACAAATAATGTCACAGATGATTTGTTGATGTGCCTTTATGCGTTCGTTAGAATCACCGTGGAAGTTAGCCAGCAGCTGAAAATGACAATTATTGAGTAAAACACAATGTATACACTTAAGTTTAAATTCTTTCAACCCCATTTCTGAGAATATTTGTAACAGATGTATATCACGTTGGGCCGTGTTACAAAGATTTATCTTCGCACTTATTGAAAACTAGACGATTTTTCTTAAATTCAGGACTTCCTGTAACACTTGATATAACAGTGTCTGCCTTAAAAGGGGCACTCCTGAATTTCTTTACTATACATAATGCACTGACAAACGATTAAATCATGTTTTGAATGACAGACTGTCCGTTCGTCTGTCTGGCAGATGTATCTTTACTAACTCTATTTCTCTAAGCCAACAACTCTATCGAGAACATAATGGCGGTTTGTCTTTGTGAATGTTTTTTTCGCTGTTCTTCTTTGTTTGTCTCCAATGGAAAATATTTCAGTGAACTTGTCCCTCTGGATATTCTTACAAATCACGTTAAAAACATACCTTTTGTGCCCACTCCATCAACGATACGACTTTTACTGAAATCCATCCGTCCAGCTGAGCATAGTGTTCAATAGTTGACAGCAGCACCAAAATACCATCATCAGTCTCCGTGAACGTTGGATCGTTTGCCAGATCACAAATGTCCTAAGACGAAGAGCACAAAAATATTACTACAAATAATTCTAATAGTAGTAATAGGCTTAATATACAACTAAAGTTATTTTTTTTAAATGTTATTCAAACATTGCGACTGTTTCATAATGGTTGATTATATCGTCTCTGTCCATCAACCCAGAGAATGAATAATGCACCGTCCTACTGTCTATGAAGACTGGCATGTAATGAAATGTGTAATGTTAAGAATGAATGCGTGAGTACTGCGCTTTGAACTGATATTGTTCATTGGGAAAAAGCGCTATATAAATATCATTATTATTATTTATTATTAAATCCACAGTAATAAAAAAGGACCCTAACTATTCAGTTAGTGGAGAGTACTAGCTCTGAGGCAAAACTTCTATCTCACGCGCCAATAGTTTCTAGTTTGGCTAACCCGAAAGTTATATACGAAATGCTTTTCCTGACATTAGTCGACTTTTCTGTAGTTACTCTTTAGACAGCGTTCCACTTTCCTACTACGATGTTTCACCGGAAAGTAAAAGATCCCGGTCATTCAGACCACTTCCCATAATGTCGCTTCAGTGGCACTTTAAAGATCCCGGCCATTCTGTTAATAGACGCGCATATACGAAACAAAGAAACCTGTGGACAAAAAACCGAGGCAGGATACCAACAAAAAAGTGGTAGATACTTTGGAACAAAGGTCCAGAAGGAACGTTTAAAAAAATCCACTGCACTGAGCATTCTATAGTGAAGGATGTATAATCATCATCATGATAATATTAGAAGTTTTCCTGTTACCTGTAAATACTGCCGTGTACCCTGGTAATCCTCCTGTTGCCACATGGCATGGACGTGTGCCAACGTCAAAGTTGTTTTGCACCTGGATTCGTGCTTGGGGTTGCAGCGTTCGTAGATTTTTCCCGCCTTTTGGAAGTTCTCGGTCGATTTTTGGTAATCTCCCCTGAAATAACTTTTAATGTTATGTATCTTGCACAAGGCGTGTTATTGTAGCAAATATATTACTGGTAAAAGACCCAAGTCGGCGTCTTCGTCATCATCATCATCATCATTTTCATCCCCATCATCATCATCCTCATTTTATCATCATCAAATCATCATCATTAATCATCATCATCATCATCAAATCATCATCATCAATCATTATCATCATCATCATCAACCTTCATCATCAATCATCATGAATCATCATCAATCATTATCATCATCATCATTACTGTTAACTTCATTACATCATCACTACTGTTTCCATCATCATTCTGATCTCCAGATAGGAAGCTTTCCTCTTATAATTACACAAGTCGCAGTAGAAACAGACATCGGGCGGTCTGTGTTTTACGTCCTATTGCTGTGGTAGCGGTTAAACCCAAGTGGTAGGCAGAAGTAGTATCTGAAGTCAGGTGTGAACAACCAGGCGACAAATGGTCAGTCGCCATCAGTTAATGTCAAGTCTTACTCCCCTTGTAAGATAAGCGTATCTTCTCCAGGATATCATCACATTCTACCACAACACTGAAAGACCACGATGCAATACAGCAGACCGTATACATTTTGATCATAGGAAAATTTCGACCAGTCTGGATTGGCTAAAAATGGCATAGTCTTTTTTATGAGAGAGCATATACGTTTCAAATGGAGTCAAGCATCGATCATTCAGGCAGACCTGTGAGAACATCACGTTTCTTTCAACGACGATCGACGATGAAGATGAAAAGCGCTGATACGTGAAATATCATCTTTTACTTACAGTTTGATGTAAGTGTAGCCCAGGTGCTGGTAGGTGAGGCCAGTGTAGAAGCTCCAGGGGATTTCATCAAGGCATATTTTTAAGGCCTCCTCCAAAGGAGCTAGAGCAGATGCTGAACAGAGTAGCAGAAAAGACTGTCAGCTATTGAAAGCAACAAACTTGTTGGAAAATAGATCTCATTCAATAGCATGGGCTATATACCGTGGAAAGTACAATTCGTAGATCTAGATTCAATAACTGACAAAACTCAAAAGATTAATATTAAATTTAAAACCTAATAGTTAATCAAATAGCTTAAAAGTTTGCTACCAAATTCACGTCAATCTAAAGCAAAATCTAAGTAAAATAGGAAGTTCCTTCCCTTGATCTAATGAACTAACTTGTGCCCAAAACGGGACACCATACAAATAAACCTTTCACTAAAACAATGTGAACGAATTTGAACAATTGGCAATGTCCACACGTACATCTTATGTCTGCTGTTGTCAAAAAACTCGTCACAAAGGGTGCATGTCTATTTTCCCCAAGTATGTGTTCCCTCAGCCATAGTTTCCCCCAGGTCTTTTTCCATCCCCTCTGCCCCACCCACCCCTACCCCCACATATGTTTCTGACATACCTGGGGAAGAGGGACCTAGGGGAAGGGGGTAACATACACACCTGAGGAAGATGGACCCAGGGGAAGGGGGTAGCATACACATCTGGGAGAATACCGCTTGCCCCTATACAAGTCTATACATACATTTATTACTTTTAAAATATTTATATATTTTATTCATGTATTTATTTTTAACGGAGTTTACTTGGGTCTCCACGGCGTACGCGTTGCATGCCAACATTGTTCAGGCCGGGTACACACTCGGTGGGCGCCATGATTTTGTATGGTGCTCGTTCAGCCAGAGATCTCTGATAGTAGAAAAACGCCTTATCCTGATCCCTCCCGCCTGTAACCACACATATATGGCGATGACGAGGGAGATGAAGGAAGGAAAAAAAGAGGAATAAGAAACGTGGAGATGGTGTTGACGGTGGTGGTGATGACGACGACGACGACGACGACGACGATGATGATGATGATGATGATGGTGATGATGATGATGATGATGATGGTGGTGATGATGATGATGATGATGATGATGATGATGATGATGATGATGATGATGATGATGATGATGATGATGATGATGATTATGATGAGCTTTTTAACAGGGTGACCGTCTTCTTTAAGTAAAGCTGTATGTTTCGTTTAGAGACGAATCAGGACTACAAAATCAGGACTACAACTTGGTTGAAAGAGGGCTCAATCCTTGATCCGTATAAAAGACCTGATGAAACAACCCTAGTGGTAACACTAAAGGCACTCCACCAGCTGGTCACTTTACAATAAAGGCATCCCACGCAGGGGACATTGAGGCTGTACTCTAATTTATCGAATCCCCGTTTACAAAAACGAAATAAAATATAAACAGCGTGATAAAATATTTACAAAACACACACCATACATATAAAATGTCTACATAGCTAAATAATAATACCATAGAAAGCCCTAATGACCATTTGGCAGAAAGCGTTCAATGACCTCAAGCTGACCCAACAGACCCCATGCACAAATGAGTTTTGAGAGAGTTTTCAAAAAAAAAGGTAGGTGACTGGTCTAGCGAAGAAGACAGTAGATTGATAGAACAGAGTAGGAATGAGAAAGAACAAAGAAGAAAGACAGCGACAGTGGTAATTTAAAGCAGTAAAATTCCATAAAATGGGAATATTGTTTCAACAGGAGCCCCCGGCCCCCTTTCGGGGGCGTATGTTGAGCGTAAATCTCTCCCAAAAATAATAGAGAGCATGTAAAGCTAAATGGTGTAATTTCAACTCTTACTTCTTTCGTGGCGGAGTCCAATGCTGTTGATAACATCTGCCTTAGATGGGTGATGTGGGGCTACCATTTCTATTAGTGCCATCGTTTCCTCTTGCAGCTTTTCCGTGTCAGAAAATTTACCTGTGGTTATAAGACCATAAAATCCAATAAGGGGCATGCGTGCTTCATAAAGTCACTCAACATCAAGTCAGGTATCTGAATAGTTGGTTAGATGGTCCTATCCTATCCTATCCTTTCTTATCCCGTAACTCAAAGGTCGTTGGGGTACCACAGATGATCGTTTAACCAGCTTACTCCATCTTTCTCTGTGCTCAACAACCCTCATGGTTTCGTTCAGTGTCAAACCAGTCCATTCTAGAATGTTGTCCTCCCACCTCTTTTTCTGTCTCCTTCTTCTTCTGCCTCCTTGCACCGTGCCTTGCAGGATGGTTTTGGCAAGGCCTGATGCTCTGGTGACGTGGCCATACCATCGGAGTTTCCGTTTCTTCACCACTGTGAGCATTTCATCATGTTGTCCAATGGCTTGTGTGATGGTCTGTCGAACTTCGTTGTTGGTGATGTGCTGGGTATAGGAAATGCTCAGAAGTCTTCTGTAGCACCTCATCTCCGTGCTTTGTATTCTTCGTTGTAGATCTGCTGTGAGAGTCCATGTTTCGCAAGCGTATAGGAAGATGGAGATGACAAGGGAGCGCAGCAGCCTTACCGGTTAGATGGTCAGTTGGTTGATTTTGTTGGTCGGTTTATTTATTTAATTGCATACTTATATATGATAACAGGAAAAGAATACGCAACGCATTTAATATAAATAACATAAATTTAAATCATACGGTGAAATACTGGTGATTTAATTAAAGCCTTTGTCAAACTCAGACGTTAAGAAAAGAGCATGCTATCAGGAAATCGTTGCTGTATCAAGGTTAATTGATCAGATGAATTTCAGTTGTACCGATTCATATACTTTTGCAGCAAAAATTCTATTAACTTTAAGTCAGTTCATATCAGACGTGGGTATTCCTCAGGGCTCAACACTTGCTCCTGATTTGTTTTCTTTTCTGTATTTAATCTCTATTATCTATCCTTTTCCATCTATTCTGTATTTGCTCTCCGTTCTTATTTTTCGCTCTTGCAGTGTCTATGGGTCTGTACGTTACAAATGGTATTGGTACCTTGAAACAGGATGGATAGTGAGAGACGGTATCTAACGTTGATTAGGTGATAGATTAACTTGGGATCTTCCTCCACGTATTCACCACTGCTGTACATTTCAACTGCTCTGCGAAGATACCTGATCACAACAAGAAGTAAATGCATAAATAATAGCTATTTCCCATGATCTAACCAATTGACTCACAATCTAAGAAGACTAAAATCTGGACCGTTATTTAACTATCGGAAATTTAAAGACAAATACTTAAAAGTTATTATAATAAAAATACATAAATAAAATTTAATTTAAAAAACCCACCATGTTATGAGTCACTCAATTAGCACAATTAATATACCAGGGGAGGTCAAATTACATATTTGATTTTTAAGCATACTTAGTGCCAAACCTTTTAGAAACTTCGTCATTCAACGACAAATGCAAGAATTATCATCCTTGATGAAGACGACGACGACAATGATGATGATGATGATGATGATGATGATGATGATGATGATGATGATGATGATGATGATGATGATGATGATGATATCATCATCATAATCATCATCATCATGACGCCAAAGAGAATGGCGAAAATTATTACGATAATGATGAAGATGACGATGAATACTCAACTCTTCTGACTTGCGTTGGTCGTTGAGTTTTTGGTAAGTGGATCCAATATCACTGAGAAGACGCAGGAGGCTGAGAGAGCGGGTCTCTTTCTCAAGAACTCTCAACGCCTTCTTAAAGTAGACGAGTGCTTTCTCCGTGCCTTAACAACAATGGTTTAGCGTAAATCACCTCCTCACCATCAAATATGCCATCTTTTATCAAAAAATCATATTTCATTGATTACCTCACTTTTAATAGTACTATTTATGCTGTTCATAACAGTGAAACCCGTTTTTATATCCGAAAATTACCGACTTAACTACTTTTTTAATTTAGAAGAAAACTAGAAGGGCAAAGCCCTTTGTGACTTACATACTCTTTATAGAACTTGCAATATTAATATGAAAATGAATGCTTACAAACACTGACACAAAACGGTGGCATCACAATGCAAATACTGACTTTGATCTTGCGAAGATAGTGACAATGAGATGACCTTGACTTCCGGATCTAAATGGACACTCATGTATGATCAATTTAACAAACGGTTATGCACCCCATCCCCTAACCCACAAAATACCCTGGCATGACATTGACCTTCGATGATCTTGACCTTGGGATGACGTTGACCTTCACACGACCTCTGATGCTCATGTATGATCAATGACTCCTGTCACTATATTAATTAATATCTGTGAGGTTATCTGTATTACGATTCGATGTTTTGTGGAGTGACTCAAATAATTAACACCTTAGTAACCAAGGCAGTTTTTCTGGATTTGCTGTGGATTTACTAGAGGAAATGTAAAATCATCATCACTGTGTTCCTTGCTTTAACGCAAAGGCAATTTTACAGCGCAGCCAAAACAGACACGCTAAATTTAAGCAAAATAGCAGAAAAATGTAATTGTTAGGGAAAAAAATAATATTAATAATAATATGACTGTTTACTGTAACATAGGGAAATAAATAGGGCCGGTAGAACGGCTTTTTTTTTTTTTTACATTTTCCATCTTGGGTGCGATATGCTTTTGCTTTTTACAATTTTTTTTCAGACAATCCCAAAAAATGTTTAGGGTTGTGCCAAAAAATTAGGGTCGGTGGGGATACTGTCAACATACTTTTTTTTTTTTTTTTTGGGGGGGGGGGGGCTTAGAAAGAACACACACACACACAGAGAGAGCAAATTATGACCTAACTATGATGACGTCACCCGATATTTTTTGTTTCCATCTGATTGTGGATTCGGGCACCGAATAGAATAGACCTAACGTTTCCCGGCGTGTCGTAAGAAGCGACTAACAGTACAGGGGTGATGTCAGCACGGCATCACTGGGCGAAAGTCTTCTACACAGAAGTCACCGGCCAGGACGGAGGAACCTCACGTTACTACAGGTTCAACGACCACGCGTTCGGGGCCAAGGTAAGCCACACTGTACTTGTGGATTTTGGCTGTGGCCAACAGCCTGGAGAGGATTGGGTCCCGCCAGGTCTTTCTTGCCCAAGACAAACCGTATGATGAAAAGACCATTCATTCCATACCTGGTCGGTCGTCGCCCGGGTCACCAAGAACCGCGCCTTTCGTTGGCCACCAGGACAGAGGTGATAAATGGGTTACTGGTGGACAACTCAGCAAGATCCGCACGAGTGACAACATCGTCATAGTGTAACGTATGGATATTTTGATCGTGTGCGCCTGTTTATATTAGCTAACTCAATGCAGATTATATTTGACTCCTTGAACGAAATAAGCGTGCGTGCAAGTTCTCTGTTTACTATCACACCCACAAACGTACAGACTCTTTCCAATACAGGCAAACACCAACACAAAATATACGTTCCACGTTCTCTAACTTTATACAAACAAACAACAATATTTTATAGCAAGCCTTCACTCCAATTCTTTCATACAGAGATTCTAACACAGCTAACCCTAACACATGTCTCTCTCAACACCAGCTTCACACAAGCTTGAAGAAGTCGAACCTGAATGCTCGAAATGGATAAACGAAGCCCGGCAATCGCTTCCGAGGCCAATACAAATACGCAAAACAACAGTACCTTGTTAGATGCGAGAGGCAGTGTTTCACACAAGCTGGCAACAAGATGCCAGTGACGTTGCGGCCAGAGATGTGTGCAAATGCTGTCGTCGACAGGTGGAGGAGCGCTTTCTAGCCCCAGTCCACCCGACCTTGAAATCGTAGTCTTTGGTCAGCAAAGGAATATGGCTGACCCGATCCGATGCCTCACGGATCGCTTTATAATAATAATAATAATAACGGATTTTTATATAGCGGATACTCCAGCCTATGACCAGACTCACCACGCTTTACATAGTCATTACATATAAGTAATAATAATAATAATAATAAAAGTAGGCTTATATAGCGCGATACCCCAGCTCAGGGCTGGGCTCACCGCTCTGAACATAGGATATATCTTTAGAACAAACATAAACAATAAAACAGGGTATGCAAGCATTCACACCAACCGTACTCACAAAGGCGTACAAGAGAACAACAACATATGCAATACATTACACATGCAAAATAAGCAAACAAACAAACAAAAAATATTAATACAATGGCATATTAAATAATAATAAGATTCACCATACAGATTTAAAATGTAACTAAAAATTTGTTACATCTAACAATGGTTAATTAATACAATGATCGGATAAAAAATATAAGACCCGCCTCTCCTCACTATTGCAGAAATAAAATATTATTAAAAACATAATGTACAAACTAATGCAAAAATAATTATGCAAAAATAATTATATAAAAATAATTAGATACTCAGATATAAATGTACAGACTATTTATGTGTCAAGCCATGGACGGCACCCCACCGGCATCCGTCGTCAGTCAGAGGGTGAGTCAATCAGGATAATACAGTTTGAAGAGATGGGTCTTGAGTGCGTTTTTGAAGGCCTGGGTGGTCGGTATGTTGCGGATGTGTGGTGGAAGAGAATTCCATTGCTTGGGAGCGCAGAAAGAGAAAGATCGTTCACCGTATGCCTTAGAGCGTGTCTTGGGAACAGAAAGAGTGCGCGCGTCTGCAGAGGAGCGAAGCGGTCGAGAGGGTGAGTAGACAGTTAGAAGATCAGTAAGATAGGAAGGGCAGGAGTCAGAGAAGAAGTTGTGGCAGAGAGTGGACAGTTTGTAGTCGATGCGGGCTTGAACAGGGAGCCAGTGAAGAGAGTGGAGAAGTGGTGTGATGTGATCGCGCTTTTTTGCCTTAAGAACTAACCTAGCAGCAGAGTTTTGGACCCTTTGCAGTTAATCGATAAAGTGTTTAGGTGAACCTGACAAAAGAGAGTTGCAATAGTCTAGACGAGAGAGAACGATGGCACAGACTAATGTTTTTGTAGCACTAATAGTGAGGTAATGGCGGATGGAGCTGAGCTGACGAATGGCGGTGTAAGCAGAGCGACAGATGTGAGAGATGTGATTGTTGAGGGACATGTCATCGGAGAGAATGTAGCCAAGATTCCTAGCAGAGGGAGAGAACTGTATGTCAGAGCAGCCTACTTGAAGAGAAGTGGGGAGAGACGAGGCAAAGGATGATTTGTGATTGTGGATAAGAAGTGCTTCTGTCTTGTCGTCATTCAACCTCAGCCTACTGAGGGCCATCCATGACTTGACCTCACCAATGCACTCTTGCATGGACTGGACAGCGAAGTTAACAAGAGAAGGATGGGTGGGTTTGTACAGCTGTGTGTCATCTGCAAACGACTGGCTCTCAACAGCATGCTTTTCGAGCAAGATGAGCAGTGGCTTGGTGTACATTATGAACAAAACAGGGCCTAAAAACGGACCCCTGTGGAACCCCGCACACCAAATCAGCTCTGCTGGAGAAACAGCCATCCACAGCGACCGCCTGAGTTCTATCGGAAAGGTAAGATCGAAACCAATCCAAAACTGATCCAGAGATTCCAAAGTAATCCCGAAGGGTCTTGAATAGGGTGTGATGGTCGACGGTGTCAAAGGCCGCACTAAGATCTAAGAGGGTTAGGATGGAGACGTTACCGCTGTCCAGAGCGAGCAAGAGGTCATTGGTGACTTTCAGGAGAGCTGTCTCTGTGCTGTGAAAAGGTCGATAAGCTGACTGGTTTGGACTAAGAAGGGAGTTATCATTCAGGTAAGCAAAGAGTTGTTTTAAGACTAGCTTTTCAATGACTTTAGACAAAAATGACAGATTAGATACAGGTCTATAGTTTTTTAGGTCATTCTTATCTAGACGGGGCTTCTTAAGCAAGGGTTTGATGACAGCTGACTTGCATGAAGAAGGAAATGCGCCAGAAGACAAGCACTCGTTGACTATGTGGGTTATGGTTGGGAGCAACTGATCTAACGACTCAACTAACAGTGGAGTGGGGATGGGATCCAGAGAACATGACGTTGGTTTAGATTTAAGAATAACACTTTTGACTTCTTGTTCTGATACAGGGTTAAAAACATCAAAGCGTGAACTAACACTAGAAGGAGGAGACAAATCATGGGGATGGATGCCATGACGGTCAAGATCAGCACGAATGTCAGCTACTTTGCCTGTGAAGAAGTTACAAAAAACATCAGGTTGCTGAGACAACGGATACACTGAGGGAAGAACAGTTGCTTTGCCACTACCTTTGAGATGGTTACAGACGTCAAACAGCTGCTTGCTAGTTTCACTACTACTGATCTTATTGCAAAAATACAAAGATTTGGCACGGTGGACAATCTGAGACACACGCTTCTTGGCAGCAGAGTAAATCTGCTTAAAAACAACAAGGCCTGACCTCAACCACTTCTTTTCCGCACTACGCCGGTGTTTCTTGGCGTCACGGAGTTCTTTTCTAACAGGAGCGTACCAGGGAGATGACCGAGCTAACCCAACCTTGCGGCGGGTAGCGGGAGCGTGACGGTCAAGCACAGCACGCAATGCACTGTCTAGCATTTCCGCAGTGGGGCAGAGGGCAGGGGACACTTCAACGCTAAGGTCATGCTTAAAGGCAACTCTATCTATAGCCCGCAGGCTGCGGACCTCCTTGAACTCAGGGGGAGGAGGGGGGGCGCAAACGTTAAGGTCACAAATAACGCAGAAGTGGTTCGAGGACAGCTCTTGAGTCACTGAGGTGGACGTGACAACACTATCCTGAGGCCTATGTAACACCCAATCAATAACATGTCCACGGTTATGGGTGGGTTGGTCGACTGACTGCTGGAGATCATCTTGGCCGTAGAGGGGTTCTGAGGCTGGTCAAAGTGAAAGTTCACATCACCCACTACAACATAAGTGGCAGTCAGTGTGTTGCAATAATCTAATAAGTCTGGGAATTCCCGATGGAACACAGCGTCTGTCAGTTTGTTTTTTCTGCTGGGGAAGGTGCGATAGATGCACATAAAATGGACGTTCTGCTGGGGCACAGACAAGGAAAGTCGGACAGCTTCAAAGGATGTGTGTGCAAAAGTAAAGTCAGTGACGAACGATAGATGACGGAACAACGTGTCTTTGTAAACAACAGCAAGGCCGCCACCGCGGATAGAGCGAGGAAACGATCGAACAGAGTAGCCAGATGGAGCAAGATCTGTGCATTTCCCTTCGTCGCCAGTCTGCCGAAACCAGGTCTCCTGGATGAATAAAATGTCAATCTGCTTATCTGTGATAAATTCACAAACGGCGGTGCGTTTCTCAGCGGGGCCGAGCGACTGAGCATTGAAAGAGGCGATGCGAAGCTGTTTCTCCCCGTTGTACGAGTCACTGCCGTGTCCAGGCGTATGGAGCCACGCCCGCTCCCAGGTAGGCAGCTACACAATAAATATATGCAAACGTCAACTCTCTGACCTTTATAATTTCATTATTCTTCTTTTGTTTCAACCTTGCTGACCTCCCTTTGTTTATTCACTTTTCCACTTCCGTTCTATAATAGCGATCGTTTCTTCGTTCCACCACGATGTTATCCATAACTAGGTAATTACTTCATGAATGAAAATTACTATCAAACATGCTCACGCCTTTCATTCATATTTCAATATCTACTACTCTATACTATAGCCCCATATAATTACCAATACTATTACATCAATGAAAAATATATTCCATCCTAGTGGACAACAGCTCACCACCTTTCAGTACAACAAATGCAATACAAAAATATACTTATCCGACATTTCACAATCATGAAAAACATTATAAATACCTGTAATCTTTACAGCACACAATTACTTCTTTCAGAGAGAAAGTCCACAAACCAGTTCACCGTGATAGCTTTCAATGCTTTCTACCTCTTTAGTTTTCACAGTTAACTTTTTCCTTTTCTTTCTTTTTTAAATCTTTTTACCTTTTCCCTGGCCTACCACATACAAGACCGCACAGCCTGACACACACAATTCGACTCACTCACATTGCCCTTACTACGACCTATTCCTTATCCTACTGGCTGAAGAATTTTAGCCAATCAAAAATACCATACAATATTCAATTTTTTAAAAACCCGGAAAAATCCCGTTCTCTACACATAGGAATCTGGAATGTCAGGACCCTAACCGCGGAGGGAAAATTAGAAGAACTGGCCCACGAGCTGGACCACTATCGATGGAACATTTTACATGTTAGGTATCAGCGAACTGTGCTTAATAGGTGCAACAATGACCGACAATGGCCACAAGCTTTATTTCAGCGGTAGAGATGACAGGCACGAACACGGCGTTAGATTCTTGGTCCACAAGGACATTCTGGCCACTGTCATGGGTTGCCGCCCAGTCTCCAGTAGACTCATTATCATCCATCTGAGAGCAGACCCTTTCAACATCACCATCATCCGGTACTTTTCACACTCTACACAAACGATTGCAGAGGAACTGACGCCACACCGGTCATAAAGTACTCGGGCGACTCTGCCCTTGAGGACCTGTCCAATTCAAATGCTGTGTATTTCTCTGCAGTTGATAGGTTCAGCTCCTGGTGCAAACAAAACTATCTGGACTTAAATGTAAAGAAAACTAAGGAACTTGTCATTGACTTTCGTAAAAACAACGCTCTCATTCCAGACCTTGTCGTTGATGGTGTTACAGTCGAGAGAGTCACTCAATACAAATACCTGGGAACCATCATTGACGAGAAACTGAAGTTCACTGAAAACACCCAGGCCATCCACAAAAAATGTCAGTCTAGAATTTACTGCCTTCAAAAACTTCGAAATCTCCAAGTCAATAGGGATCTTTCGAAAGCGGGTGAAAGTGAAAGTGAATGTGAATCGGGACTACTTAATAGGGATCTTTCGGAACGGGTAAAAGTGAAAGTGATTGTGTGTTCGTTTCGTCCAACGAGAGGCACGCCGGGAGATTCTTACGCCGCGTTACGAAACGAAACGAACGTGTTTTTTGTGCGCTTTCGATTCCAGCACCTAGTTTCGTTGTGATTTTATTGAGCACACACAGGGCAGGCCCAGAGGCAGAGCACTATTATGCCTACGTAAGGCTTCTTCTAACAAATCATGATTTGACACGAATGTAACGATTAGGTTGAACTTTAAAGATGGATTAGTGCTCTAACATTGAAGATATTTTACATTCTAGCTTCGAGTTTCATTTTTGTCACATAAAACAGTTTTTGGACTGCTGATTGGTGATACAGAATAGATAGATTCTAAACAGCCATGACGGCTTTTCAGTAGCTCGTTTGAAAATACGTTTTAAGTCTGAGACCGAGTTTAGATCCCCATTATTCCTTCTAAAATGGTTGAGTAATGTACCATATACAAATTCAAATCATTTTTGGACATTTTACAAACGATTTAATAACCAAAATGTACTCACTAACATTAGTTCGTGGAAATCAGGTTTTCCACGAAGTTTTATTCCTTGTGGTAGGCAGACTTCGTGACCTTTCACCACGGGAAGTTAAAGCGTCACATAAATTGCTGACGTCACAACAATAAGTAGTCCCGATTCACATTCACTTTCACTTTCACCCGCTTTCGAAAGATCCCTATTGTTGTGACGTCAGCAATTTATGTGACGCTTTAACTTCCCGTGGTGAAAGGTCACGAAGTCTGCCTACCACATTCACAGGGCTCGAAATTAGCGGGGGCCCGGGGCCAAAAACCCGCAAAGTTGATTTCGGGCTTGGAAAGTTGAAAAACGAAGGGCCCGCTTGGCCCGCAAAATAATTCGTCGGCTACAGCTAGCTCTACTTGGCATTTTCGTATTTGGGCCAAGGGAAGCAACCCACACCGGTGCCCTAAATTTGGACAGAAAAAAACAACAGAAAAGAAGCGAAAAGCCTTTATTTTTGCACTCAAAAGTTTAATATACACTTCAATATCTTTTTAATATAATAAACAAAAGGCTATGGCACAACATAAGCGCAAAATGTCCATCTTTGCAAGTACGAAAGTATGGCTACATATCGTCGCCATACAGTTGCTAAAACAATCGGGGATGGCGTATTTTCCAATTTTTGGGAAGCGAAAGACGCCAGAAGAAAACGTCGACGAAAGGAAAGAACAAGAAAAAGAGAGAAAAAAGAAGTATGAAGAAGAAAAAATATCAAGGAACTACAATGAAGGGTGGAAAAATAGATCTCCATGGCATGGCCTTGAAGTGAACGAGGAAGAGTACTGTTAAGTTTAGTTCCCTTTCATGGTTTTGTGGTAAGATTTTTTGTTAGGTTACTCATATTAATGTAATGATGTGTATTGTGCAATACTCAGTCACAAAACTGAAAAGTATTATACAAGAGACTCCCTTGATTTTTTTCTATTTTGTTTAATGGCCATTTCAGGCTCACTAGTCACTGGAATATGTGTGTCACTGAATGTGTGTGTGTGTGTTTTTTTCCCCCTTTTTTTGTTGGTAATGTTTGAAAGTGAAAGAAAAGGCAAATAAAAATGACATCACTCAGCAAAATTGGAAATTCAATTGTTTTTATTTTAGATTATCAGACAAATTGTACTTTCTACTTATTATATTGTCAATAATTCTTTTGTTATTAATTTGCATTATTTTTCAAGTTGGGCCCCGAAAGTTGTTTGTGGGCCCTCAAATTTTTCAATCAAGGGGCCCGGTGGCCCCCAAAGAAAAAAAGTTAATTTCTAGCCCTGTGTCGGATAGTGCAGTGGTTGGAGCACTCGCTACTGTGTCGAAAGTGAAGCACCGTCCGGTGCGGTTAGCACTTGGATGGGTGACCGCTAAGGTGTGAAGCGACAAACAACAACGCCCCCAGTTGACTCAACTGTGATTGAGTACCTACTCTCTTGAGGGTGGGGAAGGTAAAGCAGCGAGGGAGAGAGTTGGGCATCACCCTCATTACGCTGGCCCAAGATAAGTGTGATCTCCAACATCACGCTCCCCTACGGCCACAAGGCTATGGGACTACCTTTACCTTTACCTTTTTACCCTGCACAAGGAATAAAACTTCGTGGAAAACCTGATTTTCACGAACTAATGTTAGTGAGTACATTTTGGTTATTAAATCGTTTGTAAAATGTCCAAAAATGATTTGAATTTGTATTTGGTACATTACTCAACCATTTTAGAAGGAATAATGGGGATCTAAACTCGGTCTCAGATTTAAAACGTATTTTCAAACGAGCTACTGAAAGGAGTGCCCAAACCCTCATGCCGTCATGGCTGTCTAGAATCTATCTATTCTTTATCACCAATCAGCAGTCCAAAAACTGTTTTATGTGACAAAAATGAAACTCGAAGCTAGAATGTAAAATATCTTCAATGTTAGAGCACTAATCCATCTTTAAAGTTCAACCTAATCGTTACATTCGTGTCAAATCATTATTTGTTAGAAGAAGCCTTGCGTAGGCATAATAGTGCTCTGCCTCGAAGAAGAAAGTGGGTTAAGGGGAAGTCACTCGCGCAAAATCACAACGAAACTAGGTGCTGGAATCGAAAGCGCACAGAAACACGTTCGTTTCGTTTCGTAACGCGGCGTAAGAATCTCCCGGCGTGCCTCTTGTTGGACGAAACGAACACACAATCACTTTCACTTTTACCCGTTCCGAAAGACCCCTAATAGCCGCATCCTTCAGACTTTTTACTCTTCTTTTATTGAGTCCGTTCTTATCTTTTCTTTTATCTGCTGGTATGGAAGTTTGTGTGTAAAAAACAAAGTGTGCTGGATCGAGTGGTGAATGTCTGTGGGAAGGTTGTGGGTGTGAAACAAGAGATTCTGCAGGTGTTGAGTGAAAGGCGTGTTGTGCGGAAAGCCAGTTGTATTGTGCTGGATAGCACTCATGTGCTTGCGCACCACTTCCAGCTCCTGCCTTCTGGAAGGCGCTACCAAACACCAAGGGTCAGAACTCTCAGAACGAAAAACAGTTTTATGCCAAGGGCTGTCTCATTACTTAATAAATGACATGTGAGTGTGTGTGTGTGTGTGTGTGGGTGTGGGTGTGTCAGAACTCTCAGAACGAAAAACAGTTTTATGCCAAGGGCTGTCTCATTACTTAATAAATGACATGTGAGTGTGTGTGTGGGTGGGTGTGGGTGTGTGTGTGTGAGTGTGTGTGTTTGCCCAAAATAATTTCATTTAACATTTGCTGTCGTTTAATGTTAGCATGCATAAGTGTAATAATATTCATGTGTGACTGTGCAGTGTTATCCTCATTGTCATTATGATTGTGGTTATTATTAATGTGATGTTTATTCCTTGTTGATTGTAATATTATTGTACACCACAATGTAATTTCTTGTAAAAGATAATAAAGTTGTCTTATCTTATTTTATCTTATCTTATCTTATTTTATCCAGGCCTACGCCCCAACATCAGATTATGACGAAATGGAGGATTCTATGAACAACTGCAGGCTATCCTTGACCAAGTGCCGAGAGAGGACATAAGACACACAAAATGTCAGTTTACGGTAACATAGGGGGGAAAATAGGGTCGGTAGATCAGCCTTTTCCACTTTGAGTGCGATTATTTTGGCTTTTTTACATTTTTTTCCAGACGATCCAAAAAACGTCTAGGGTCAGGCCCAAAAATTAGGATCAATTGGGATACCGTAAACAGGCATATATTTGGGCCTTATATTGCCAACATTTTGCCAATGCCTTAAATCAAAGAAGATGTAAATTAGGTTAACGTTAGTCAAAAAAGGCCAGAATACATTTCTCAATGCCAATTGAACTGGGCCAAGCCAAACAGACAAGCATACATTTACCAATGCTATTACAAACAGGTAGGTACAATTGTATCAATGCTAGTAGTTAAATATATACGTAGATTATGACAAACGTGCCAATACAACTAATACCAGTGCGATGGGAAATAGAAGAGGAAGAAAAAAAAGAAAAAAAAGTATTAATATTGAATGAATATACCTTGAATAGCACAAATAGGTTAGCATAAAATTGTTAATAATAAATGACTGGTTTACATGCATAAGATTTGTTATTTTACCGCTGCCAGTAGAATGGGCCATGCCAACAAGTCCTTGGAGAACAGCATGTTCTCGTTGCGAGCCGAACCGCTTTGCCGCGCTGGCCATAGTCTTGTAGAAATCTACCAGGTTCTGCTGTGGCAAGCATCTCTTTAGCAGCTTGTCAAGTTTCAGTGCAACCTGTTATGAAAACAAAAAACTCCTTTATTCTGTTCTTTAGGTTAAAGTTACTAGGGATCTCTTGGAAACAAGTGATTTTCGTTGATTTCGCACTACTTTCTCTTTTAGTGGTTGGCGCGAGGTGGTTTCATACGCCACAAAATGACGAACTTGACCTACTTCCAGAACCTCAAAAACAGTGAGCCTGCAATGACCTTGGTTTAAACAAATGTTTGATTCAAGGAAAACGCAATTACAAACAATGATTTACAGACTAGGCAACAAGCGAGCTTATATAAACCCAAACTGTATAACAAAATTTCTACATAATAATTAAGCGACAGGCAACTGATAGTTACATAACCTATAGATACAGAAAAATACATGACTTAAGATCACGAAGGCACAGTCAGCATAGGGGGAAGGGCAATCTCCAACCTTCGTTTTGCGGATGACGTTGATGGATTGGCTGGAGAAGAACAAGGACTTGAACAGCTGGTACAGAGGCTTGACACCACCTCCAGAGCCTATGGAATGGAAATAGCCTAAGTGCAGAGAAGACCAAAATGATGACCGACAACACCAATGGCATCAACACGGACATCAAAGTCCAAGGCCAATCCCTCAGCACAGTGCATAGCTTCAAATATTTAGGAGCCATTGTATCAGACAAAGGGTCCCGACAGGAAGTCCTCTCCAGGATCGCACAAACAACTGCTGCCCTGGCGAGGTTGAAGCCAATTTGGACAGACAGGACCATCTACATTCCAAGGTAAGGCTGCTGCGCTCCATTGTCATCTCAATCTTCCTATACGCTTGCGAAACATGGACCCTCACAGCAGATCTACAACGAAGAATACAAAGCATGGAGATGAGGTGCTACAGAAGACTTCTGGGCATTTCATTTATCCAGCACATCACCAACGACGAAGTCCAACAGACCACCACACAAGCCATTGGCCAACACGATGACCTGCTCACAGTGTTGAAAAAACGGAAACTCCGATGGTATGGCCACGTCACCAGATCATCAGGTCTTGCAAAGACCATCCTGCAAGGCACAGTGCAAGGAGGTAGACGAAGAGGGAGACCGAAAAAGATGTGGAAGGACAACATTCGAGAATGGACTGGTTTGACGCTGAGCGAAACAATCAGGGTTGCTGAGAACAGGGAAAGATTGAGTACGCTGGTTAAACGAAAATATGTGGTGCCCCCCCCCCCTCTCCCCCCCTTCTCCCTCCCCTCTCCCCCCCTCTCCCCCCCCTACGACTTCCGAGTTACGAGATAGGATAGGATGGGATAGGAATTTAAAAATAATAAGGTTTAGTAAATAATTATATGTATAATAAAAACGACGAATCAATTTAAAAAAAAAAAATAACTTTATAATCACCGAGGTGAAATTCGGGCACTTCATTTTCGAAAGTGCAGCAGCCCCAAGTGAAGCGCTTTACCCAAGGTACATGCTGGGTGTGTTCTTGTCATCGGCACTCACCCGTCTAGAACATGAGCGTCAGGATCTTTAAAGTCCGTTATTTTGGAATGCATGCGACTCAAACTAGACCTCGGTTTATACTCTCATCCGAAGAAGTAGGAAACGGAAGTAAAGTGTCTTTCCCAAGGACACAACACATTGCCCAGGCCTGGGCTCGAACTCGGGACCTTCAGATTCGCAAGCCAACGCTATAACCACTCGGCCACCGCGCCTCCCGTTTAGCTGGAAATTAAATGCGTAGACAAATGAGTAATGGACATTTTAAAACAAATAATTAAAGGAGATGTTTGTGTGTGTGTGGGGGGGGGGGTGCGTGTGTGTGTGTGTGTGTGCGCGTGTGTGTGTGAGGGTGTGTGTGTGTGAGTGTTTGTAAGTATTTGTGTGTGTGAGAGAGAGAGAGTTTGAACTGAACACCGGGACGCTTGTGCGATGAAGCGGAGAATTTTACTTAACGAAAACGCCTTGACTGATAAACTCTTGAGTGGTGCTGAAGAGAAGTTGATTATCCAGTAGAGAAAGGGTTGGTTTCCGTACAGTAAGTTATTCAACGTTCTTGTTCTTGCCTGAGGATAGCGATAGTAGTTAGTCTGATGTTAGTATAGAGGGGACAGTGAAACAAAAAATGTTCGACAGTATCATTTTGAAAGTAACATGAGCACGAGGGGTTGTTAGAAAAATGCCGAGTGAACAGATCGTGATTGAGATCACTCATATTTCTTCTGAGTCGACAGTGTATTATTTGTTCTTGTCTGTTTCCAATGTAAAAATGCGGACGATTGCAATGGTCGTCTTTGTGAAGATAACGTTTAAATGCTCATACTGATGTGGTTTGCTGTATGCTGTCTGGTAGAGAATTCCACAGCACAGTGGTTGATGGAAAGAACGAGGTGTGGAATGACCTTGACCTTGGGATGATCTTGACCTTAACATAAACTCTGTATGGTCAAATAACTTGATGCTGATGCATAATGTGGATCAAATATAGAACCATTTTACTGACAAATGACCTTGACCTTACAGATCAACACCAAAACGGAACATAAAAGATCAATCTATGATAGCTACATACAAGTTTGGATTTATATCTCTCATAGTTTATGGCCAAAGCCACACGAAAGTACCCAATGAACCCACTTTAGACAGCTCCAGTGACCTTGACCTTGGAGTGAGGTTGAACAAACTTGCATGGTTGGTTTGTATCATTAATAGATGCTATGATTCAAACAATCGTAAGTCCACTATTAATATTTTGGGATAACTGTCAAATATTTTTAACAATTGTCATTTGTGATTAACAGTTTTTTGTTGTTGTTTTTTTATCAGTGCCAGGAAATAGAGAACAGTCTGAACAATGACAGCAGTAAGAAGGCCTACCAGATTGTAAAGCGGCTTATAAGTGTTAAAAACCCCAAGATCTCCACGATCCAAAGCAAATCTGGCATATGCCTTACAGAAGAACAAGAAGTCTTGGATGAACAGAGTGCTGCTCTG
>CM072527.1:52359484-52554315 GCA_036898135.1 Oncomelania hupensis
ACTGCCGCCTCGAAATGTTTTGGTGTAAATCGATATCTCCTACATTGTAAGCGTAAGCGCACGAACGTTGTAAATACACCTTGTACTTTATTATCAGCATACTTGTCACTTGTATCAACAATGAGTTAACAATGACCGAGTTGTTCCTGTAGTGGTTGTTGCTTTACCAATATAGCTTAATTGCATTTGTGTTGTCAGGTCGTGGAGGGCTTTGCTACACCCTCAACGGGTTTACGTGGGGGTTGTTACAGGCTCTGGGCTACGGCGTCTCGTTTTGTATGGCCACCATGACCGTCAGAGCCGTAAAGCCCAACTTACACATATTAGTCATCGTCAGCGACCTGCTGCGTTCTGGCGACCGCTTCCTAGTAGACACCGGGGTAACTGTACCAACATTCCAGGCTATTAGTTTGGATTTCAAAGAAGAATCACCCGTGTACAAGGACTCATTTCTGGAATATAAATACATCAAAAGTGAAGGACTTCTTCTCAGGATGCACGGCGAGGGAGACACAGCTCCCAGACCAAATCCACCTCGAGATGAGATTGATAAATACATCGGCAAATGGCGGCGCTTTTATTATTCAGACCTGAAACTGGTGTCTGAGTTTTCCAAGGTTTATGCATATTTTGATGAGGTGTACACTGACCCAGAGACATTCTTGCACAAGATTCCTTTAGCTGTGTCTTTTCCGGACCAAAATCTGCTGATGTTATTGGAAGACCTTCTGAAGTTGGAGAATGACGGGATAATTGAAAGAACGAAAGTTCAGCCGGAAAACGCTAAACACGATGACGCCATTATAAATTGCTATCGGACCTACTTTCCACAGTTCCAAGAGAAAGAGGTGCTCAGTGCATACCAAGAATGGAGACGCATTAAGATTTCCCATTTGACCCCAAATTGCGTTGCATCCTCCGGACTACTTTAGAGATAGAGGAATTGGCTGTTCAACACCATTAGAGATAGAGGAATTGGCTGTTCAACACCATTAGAGATAGAGGAATTGGCTGTTCAACACCATTAGAGATAGAGGAATTGGCTGTTCAACACCATTAGAGATAGAGGAATTGGCTGTTCAACACCATTAGAGATAGAGGAATTGGCTGTTCAACACCATTAGAGATAGAGGAATTGGCTGTTCAACACCATTAGAGATAGAGGAATTGGCTGTTTAACACCATTAGAGATAGAGGAATTGGCTGTTCAACACCATTAGAGATAGAGGAATTGGCTGTTCAACACCATTAGAGATAGAGGAATTGGCTGTTTAACACCATTAGAGATAGAGGATTTGGCTGTTCAACACCATTAGAGATAGAGGAATTGGCTGTTCAACACCATTAGAGATAGAGGAATTGGCTGTTCAACACCATAAGAGATAGAGGAATTGGCTGTTCAACACCATAAGAGATAGAGGAATTGGCTGTTCAACACCATTAGAGATAGAGGAATTGGCTGTTCAACACCATTAGAGATAGAGGAATTGGCTGTTCAACACCACCCCGCTCTTTATCCCCTTCTTTTCTCCTAAAATATGCGCTTTTTAAGTATTTTACATCACTCTTCTCTCTCTCTTCAATTGCCCTATTTCTGTTAAAATACATGCTATTTTAAAGTGTCTTAAATCCTGTCTTGAATTAGGCCCCTCATTTCTCAAATACATCTATTTTTTACTTGTTCTCACCTCCTTTAGCTCTTTTTTTGTGTATTTTGTATTACAGACATTTAAAAAAGTTATTTACTGATAATATTACTTTTTTTTTTTTTTATAACAGTCAACCAGCAAACCAGGCTTTAACTGAACAGAATATTAGATCAAAGATTAGATGTGGAGGTCTGCTAAAAGTATTTTTTGCTTAACTTCTAGCGCTAGCGCCCTATAACGAGGTAATGCGCACCTCGCCTGTAACCCTGAAGCGCGGTGAGGCGCGCACCACTTTTAATCATGACATCACAGGAAATAGGAACTCTCAGGTGCATGAGAGAAGGTTTAGTCAACTTCCGGAAAGGTTCACATGCGTTTTTCTCTATCGTTTTCGCAAGTTTCAGGTGGTTTTGTGTACTTTTTTAACGATTTTGTTTGAGGTTTGAGTTTGCGAAATTTTCGGCCATGATGGCAGTGGATAGCTCCGACAGTGATAGTGAGTTTGGTAACCTTATCTATCAGCTTATTGCTGAAAGAGAACAAGGACTTGCTGTAGACAACCAGAGTGATATTTCAGTCTCATCTGTACACACAAGTAATTTGAACGATCGTGAAATTGTATCTTCCGACTATGTTGATGGCAATGCCAAGTGGTAAAATACCTGTAATTATGAATTAATTACAAGATTCCAACAGGTAAAATAGTACTAAAGTCAAAATGGTTCTTTGGGTACATAGAATAACCATTTTGTAAAGATATCCTAAAATATGAAGTCAATGTGACAATAAATAAATGTTTTGCATTTTTTAAAAATTCATAACCCAATTTATTGCAATAAACTTGAAATCCTTACAGGATATAGGCACAAATGTACAGAAAACCTTATAGGTCACCAAGAGTTAATGAGGTAATCTTTTGTTGCCATAGATAATGTTGAAATTCCAACTAGCTTACAATGTCTGCAAGATTTTTTTCCCCTAATTCAACAGGCTTCATTTTAAACAGATATTTTGCATCATTGCACATGTTGTATTCAATACAACTATAATACCTCTGTGGTAGGCGAGATTCGCAAGGGTCTGTTCATATAGCACGCTCATTTTTATATATTAAAAATTAATTTTAAAAAAATTAATGCATTGAAAATACATCTAATGATGGCTTTGTTTTGATAATGGAGATGATTCAATGGTTTCTTTTTCTATGTGTTTTTGGAGGCGTCTGTTTTTGCTTGTTACCTTTGTAATATTTATACATTATGTAACCAGAAACTCTGAGACCAGCAGCAGCAACAAAATAATAAAACTTTTATGCTTGTAAAAGGTTGATTTGGCTCTACTGATCCTTCATGTTTTGCTGCTAATGATTCTTGCTTCTTCTTTTGACTGTTCTTTGTTTAATATATTCGCTTTTGTTTGTCAGTTCCATCTGTGTAATGTATTATTTTTGGCTAACTTTTTTCCAGCAAAGATTCGTCCTGGACTTTTTCCCTTAGTCATTCTTTGTACTGGGTTCATTAGAATCTCCTGTAGCATAGTTTTCTGTATCTCTGTATTCTGATTCATCTCAAGATTGGAAGAGTCAATTTTATATAATGGCAGAGAAATTTACATGTTGAAAAGTAATTAGCCCAGCTGAAAATTATGCCAACAAACCTCCAAACTTATAATACAGAGTCCTTGTCACTTTGCTAAGGCAATTATTAATAACAGGATTCTTATTCAAATTATGAAATAAATCTTCGTCAGAATCTAAAACAAGGAACGCTTCTACAGTTTTTGTATATAAATTTATAATAGACTTCCCCAAACTTTTGACCATTTGAGCTACAAGCACTTTGTCATATTTATTATGTAAAGTAATGATTTCTTTAGGTTTTAGTCTTATTATTAGTGCTTGTTCAGGTGTTAAGTCAACACCTAAATATAATTTAGATTTTCCTGAAGCAATCAACCTCTCTCTTTTCCCTGTATAAACGTAAACGTCCATGGCTGTAACATTAATTGTTTCTGTGGTGAGCAATTTGTCATAATTCATTTTTAATAAAAATCAAACATTTAAAAACTAATTAAAATATGTCTGGCGCTGCTATGGTTCTTGGCACTGCTGCTTTCAATGCATTAGCTTTTTTAGGATCCAATTATTTGTTTTTAAAACTAGACAGTAAGGAAGAATTTAAACGTCATATCTTAGCAATAGAAAAATGTTCACAAGATCAGGCCAAATAGAGAAAAACAGACTATTCGAGCTTGATTTCGTTAATAAAAGAATGAAAGAATGAAAGAAGAAGATCATGCTGATAAAACATTTGAAGATGCTGATGAAGCTTTGCCTATCCTATCCTATCCTATCATACCCTATCTTATCCTATCTTATCCTATCCCGTAATTTGAAACTCGGAGGTCGTAGGGGCACCACAGATGATCGTTTAACGAGCGTACTCCATCTTTCTCTGTCCTCAGCAACCCTCATGGCTTCGCTCAGTGTCAAGCCAGTCCATTCTCGAATGTTGTCCTCCCACCTCTTTTTCTGTCTCCCTCTTCTTCTGCCTCCTTGCACCGTGACTTGCAGGATGGTCTTTGCAAGGCCTGATGTGGCCATACCAAAGGAAGTTTCCGTTTTCACCACTGTGAGCACTGTGAGTAGTGAAAAAACGGAAACTCCGATGGTATGGCCACGTCACCAGATCATCAGGTCTTGCAAAGACCATCCTGCAAGGCACGGTGCAAGGAGGTAGAAGAAGAGGGAGACCGAAAAAGAGGTGGGAGGACAACATTAGAGAATGGACTGGTTTGACACTGAGCGAAGCAATCAGGGTTGCTGAGGACAAGGAAAGATGGAGTATGCAGGTTAAACGATCATCTGTGGTGCCCCTACGACCTCCGAGTTACGGGATAGGATAGGATAGGATAGTAAGCATGTCATAGTGTTGTCCAATGGCTTGTGTGATTGTCTGTCGGATTTCGTTGTTGGTGATGTGCTGTGTATAGGAAATGCCCAGAAGTCTTCTGTAGCACCTCATGTCCATGCTCTGTATTCTTCGTTGTAGTTCTGCTGTGAGGGTCCATGTTTCGCAAGCGTATAGGAAGATGGAGATGACAAGGGAGCGCAGCAGCCTTACCTTGGAATGTAGACTGATGATCCTGTCTTTCCAAATGAGCTTCAACCTTGTCAGGGCAGCAGTTGTTTGTGCAATCCTGGTGTCACAGAAGGCTATTTAGACCCTGCACTAAGACTTCTCGCCTTAAATAGTTCAGCCTGCTGTAGCCTTTGTAAATTAAAGTCGATGCCAAGCAGACGACGCAAGTCAGTTGTGTGCTAAGCATGTGTGCGCTAACGCTGGCTCAGTTAGGCAGTGACCTCATTCAGCTGACGTAGGGCCAGAGACACCCGCCAGAGGCGCCACTTGTAGTCTAGTTTTCACGGACTTTTGCTGACCACTACACTAGGTAGTCATTCTGTGCCTAACTCTCACACGAGACGGAGCCACGCTCTGAAAGATCGCTAGCAGAAGACTAAAGCAGGGACGGGTGAAATTCAATTCAACCTAGTATAGCCACAGCCTGACAAGGTCAAACAGGTAAATTATCTATCTTTTGTTTCATAGCGCTTTATTGATATTATTGCTGTATTATGTTTGTGAAGTTTTGCCATGTTTAGAATTGTGAATGTTAGTCAAACTTTGCTTGACCACGTGGTGGACACGCGACCTGTTTAGCCACCTTGAAGTATCCCCTACGGACCCAGTGTTGTTTCTCCTATGTGTATTCTTGCAGACCAGTGGCTGTACCGGAGAATATGTATATTGGTAATTACTTCTCCATGTGTTTAGTTTAGCCATGATGTGTTTATGTATAGGAATTAGAGTGGAGATTCCAGTGGACCAAGGGCATAGAAGATTGTTCGTCGCTTATTATATATATATATATATATATATATATATATATATATATATATATATATATATATATATATATATATATATATATATATATAGAGAGAGAGAGAGAGAGAGAGAGAGAGAGAGAGAGAGAGAGAGAGAGAGAGAGAGAGAGAGAGAGAGAGAGAGAGAGAGAGAGAGAGAGAGGGATCAGTGGAGCTATCACTGAGGGTTCTTTCTGCCATCAATGAGACGCTCTGCACACCCTTAGTTAACACGGTGTTGCAGAAATTCGTCTCATATTTTGCAGACGAGCAGGCATCGTTGGCCCGAGGCAGGAGGACGACCACCTGACATTCGACCTGCAGTGGAGCATCTAGCACTGAGCTACGATAGCCCTATAGTCTACAACCAAGGAGGAGATACCATCACCACACCTCAACTGCAGTTAAGTGACACCGAAAGCGTGCACCCACACTGACATAGAAGAACTGCGCGGTATTCCACTCTTCTAAAACCAGCATTAGGCCAACCAGAACAAATAGCCCAATGATGAGACATTAGCAAATATCAAGAACAGTAGCAGCATAGACCCATCAAGGAACGAACTATTCGAAGTGAATTTAGACATTTAAGTTAATAGAGTGTTTAGAGAATTATTTATAGAGTAGAGGAAATAAATATGTGATATTTACTGTTAACAGGTGGCTGGACTACCTATGTTTCATAGCCGTGTGAGAGCTAGTGTGTCAGTGAAGCTATTACACTTTTCTCCCTATCTCTTTAACCCCATCCTAACACAGACTGAGCTAAACTTATAAATGTATTAAGATTAGTCACAGGGTGATTACACTAGCCGATCTCCGCAGACAAAGATGAGTGGGTAATAGCATTCCATTGTGCAGAGCCCAGTAACAATAGACCCACCGTCACACTTGGAGAGGATTTCCTGTCGGGACCCATTGTCTGATACAATGGCTCCTAAATATTTGAAGCTACGCACTGTATCGAGAGATTGGCCTTGGACTTTGATGTCCGTGTTGATGCCATTGGTGTTGTTGGTCATCATTTTAGTCTTCTCTGCACTTATTTCCATTCCATAGGCTCTGGAGGTAGTGTGAAGCCTCTATACCAGCTGTTCAGGTTCTAGTTCCACTCCAGCCAGTCCATCAATGTCATCCGCAAAACAGAGGTTGGAGATTGCTCTCCCCCTATTCTGACTGTGCCTTCATGATGTGCAAGGGCATCTGACATGATGCGCTCTAAAAAGATGTTAAAGAGTGTTGGAGAGAGTAGGCATCCTTGATGCATGCGCACACCGATTGTTGTTCTGAACCAGTTCTAGATGGCGCTGTTGTGGAGGCCTGCACTGGTAGCCTTGTCATACAGGCTTTTGATGACTTCAAAAATTTTAAGGCTGATGTTGTACACTCTCATGGTTGCCCACAGAGCTGCATGCCAGACTCGGTTAAACGCTTTATTGAAGTCTACAAACACATGATATAGAAGTTGTTGGTGTTGTAGGTATTTCTCGCAGATCATTCTGAGGTTGAAAATCTGTTCAGTGGTACTTCCCCCTACAATGAATCCTGCATGTTCTTCAGCTATGATTTGTTCAGCTTGGGGTTTTAATCTGTTAAGTATTATTTTCAGGAGGACCTTGCTGGGATGGCTGATGAGGCTGATGGTGCGGTAATTTTCACACTCCTGAAGGTTACTCTATTTAGGAAGAGTGATGACAAGCGACTGGGTCCATGGTGTAGGCCACTCCCCACTCTGCCAGATCTTGTTACAAATAATGGTGGGGGCGTCAATCATTGATTCTCCTGCTTGAAGCAATTCTGTGGGTATGTTGTCCACTCCCGCTGACTTCAGCGATTGCACTGTTGCCTTAACTTCTTCTCTGAGAATTAATTGGGAGTATTTCTTCTTCTTCTCTGCTCTGGGGACATGCTAGAACTGATGGGTCTCTGTTTGGTGTGTGGTTGCAAAGGTCAGAGCAGCACTCTGTCCATCTATCCAAGACTTCTTGTTCTTCTGTAAGGCATATGCCAGACTTGCTTTGGATCGCGGAGACCTTGGGCTGTTTAACACTTGTCAGCTGCTTCACAGTCTGGTAGGCCTTCTTGCTGTTGTTCTTGTTCAGACTGTTCTCTATTTCCTGGCATTGACCTTCTATCCAGTTCTCCTTTGCTGTGCGCATGGCTTTTTGGATGTCATTGTTGATTTTTCGGTAGGCATCAGCTCCCTGTGAGGTGTTCGTTTTCTTTTTCATCTATCTTCGTTAATCACACAGACCCAAAAGTTCAGGTGTGATCCACGGTTTCTTCTTTGGGCAGTGCTTGCCAAGGATCTCAGTGGCATCTATCACAGCTGAGTTGATTTCGGTGTCATGGTGTCGACGTCTACTTTACCAGCTCCCAAAATGAGCAGTGGTGCACATTTCCCTCCAATTGTGGGTTGAAATATTTCTGCCACCTCCGGGTCTTGCAGTTTGTCCAGGTCGAACTTCAGTCTAGTGCACTTTGCTGTGTTTACTCTCTTCAAGTGGAGCCGGAAGGACCTTATCACGAGATCATGGTCACTTCCGATGTCTGCTCCTGAAAATGTGCGTGTCCTGCCAATGTTGATATTTGATCTGAAGCGTGTCTTCACCATTATGTAATCGATCTGGTTATATGATGCTCCCCGCTGGGACTGTGCTATGTCCATCGTCCGGATTTTTTTGTGGAAGCCAAGCGTGTTTGCCAGTATCAGATTAATGTTGTATCTGGCAAACTCCAAGAGTCTTAGACCTCTGTCATTTGCACCAATAGTATTTATTTACCAGCAAAATACTACCTCCATTAAAACAACCAGTGTTATCTGATTACTATACACTGTCACGAAGAAAATTGGTAAATATTTACATTTGTGTATACATCAGGTGTTTATAGAGTTAGTACACAAACGACGGCTGTTGACATAAGCACGTGGCATATGTATTAGCTTTGCATTGGTACTAATCACAAAACTAATTTGTTTTATTTTCTGATATTATTGTGACTTACATTGGTGAGTGTTCACGGATTTGACCTTACATAACGGTACGTTTAGTCCGTGCTTTTGTTCTTAACCTACCTCCGACGTTAGTTGCCTTTGAGCGAATTCATAAGTTTTTATTGTACATTGCGGGGGTCTAGAGAAAAACTATTCTAAGTGACTTTTTTGAAATTTTACAGAAGCAAAAAATCTTCCTATTTCAATAAAAAGTAATTTTATGGTCTGAAACCCGTATTTGTAGGAGATACATGGATCGTGGTCGGTTTTTGACAATACTTTTCTCAAAAATCTTTTCCTATCTTGTTAAAATAAACAAAATGCCACTTAGAATATTTTCCTTCTGTAAAATAGTATGAATAAAACTACTCTATCTGCCACATAGAATAGTTTTCCATTGAAAATGTTGAAAAATTAATGGAAAACTATTTTATGTGTCAGAAAGAATAGTTTTCCTCCATTGCTGAGAAAAGAAAAGAAAAAAAATTATTGTAAGAGTCAAATAGCATACTTTTCCTCTCGAAAAATTATGAAAACTGAGGGAAAAAAACACAAAAAACAACTTACACATGATACACTTACAATAGTTTTCTGTAACAAACAAAAGAACGAGAAAGCAACACTGTATATTCATCCTCAAAAACGAGTTCCCAATTTTATTCAAACCAAATACAAAACCGTAACCTTATCTTCATTTTGCAAAGTACCATTAACATAAAATAATTAAAATCATATTAGACATAAGTCGTTATGTACTACTCTTGTACCACTACTACTCATGTATTTTATTAGTGCACTAATAAAATAATGACAACGTGTTATGCAGCTACCAAAATGAAACAGCATTGATAAAGTGAACAAGACTGGTCAAATTACACTGCATTAATACACAAAAAGACTTTTATTTAGATCTAGTACAAATGGAGCATTGCCTGTTGCGCTCTCTTAGTATGATGCACTTCGAGAATAAAACTTTCAACGGTCATCAACGAACTGGCTTTGGGGAGAGAGAGAGAGAGAGAGAGAGAGAGAGAGAGAGAGAGAGAGAGAGAGAGAGAGAGAGAGAGAGAGAGAGAGAGAGAGAGAGAGAGAGAGAGAGAGAATTCTTCATCACCCTAGCCTCCATCACTTTATCATCTTCTCTCCAACATCCAACACCACTACACAAATTTTGGCGCTGCGAGCAGGATCAAGAAAGATGACAAACCCAAGGAAGGCATATAAGAAGGCAAGGCAGCTGAGGAACCGACCAGTGGAAAGCGAGAGCTAAGAGACTGCCCTCATCCAGGAAGGAGGGGCCCACAGAGGCGACACCACACCTCATCGCCCATCCAGTCACGAGAGGACATCAGAGTCGGCGCAAGATGGCATTTCTTCCACCCACGCACCCTCTTCGACCATGCAGAAGTTGTGGATGATGCCACCCCCAAACTTCCAACCTTCACGGGGGATGGCAATGACGTCGAGGACTTCACACAGGAGGCGCGGCGAATCCTGGGCCACTGCCAGCTGGATGGTGGTACAGCTATGGAGTGGCTGCTTTAATCGCTCCGCGGCTGTGCCCGACAGGAGATCATCCAGCGGGCAGACGTGAAAACGGCAGAGGAGGCCCTGGGTGTCCTGGAGGAGACGTTCACCGACCAGAGGGGAGTCACCAGCACTTTAAGCAGGTTCCACAGCAGGGAGCAGGAGAGACCGTGCTGCAGTACGGCCAACAACTTCAGCAGCTGGCCCTGCGGTCCAATACAAGAAAGGTTGGCAGCATCCCTGACGAAATGCTGCGTGATAAATTCGTTGAGGGGCTCAAATCACAAGACCTTCGACGGGAGCTCTGCCGCATCATTAGGGGAGAGGATGTCTCCTACCTGCGGGCCAGAGCGGAAGCCCAGCGCTGGCTGAAGGAGGAGGACCGTGACGGCGACAGCGTGACAACCCAACAACAGACAGCAACGCCGGTGCCCAACCCCCAAGGAATGGCGGCTCTGCAGAGTCAACTAGCGGAGCTGAAGGAGCAGCTGCAGCAGCTAAAGCAACGTCCACAGTCGGCTCCTCAACGTGACACCAGAACTGCCGTCTGCTGGGTTTGCGGCCGAAGGGGCCACCTCCAGAGGAGCTGTCCTCAAAGACAACCCCACGTCCAACCACCACGAGGACAACAATCACCACGAGGGCAGCAGGGAAACTGCTAGCCCCGTTGTCGAAACATAGGCAACGGGGGACAAGGGCAGTAAAAGGCTGATTGGCGAATGCCCCACGACAACCGCACGCATCAATGGCCGAGCTGTGCAAGCTCTCCTCGACACGGGCAGCGAGGTAACGACTGTGACGCAGACCTGGGTCACCGAGAATCTTGGTGACGTTTTCCTTCAGTCGTCCCACCTCAAGCTGCGGGCAGTAAACGGCGCAGAGGTACCCTACTCCGGTATCCTGGTCGACGAGCTGCAGTTGGACGGGACCACGTTTTCTGGTATTCCCATCCTGGTCGTCAGGGAGCCCACGGAACCGGTCATGAGGGAACGCAAGAAGCGCCTGCCGTTGTTGGTCGGGATGAACGTCCTGGGAGAGTGGATGACAGCCAGTCCGACCAGCTTACCTCAAGGCCTGTTTGCGTCCATCCAAGAAGTGCGACATGACAACACCTTGGTCCAAGGCATCGCCAAACAGTGGTCCCACCCTTCGCCATGGCCACTGTGTGAGTGACCTCAACGCAGCGCCTACACGACAGCTACTGGCGTCACCTTTAGCACAACCCCTGCCTGGAGGTCTGCTGATCGTTCCGACCGTCGTCAGCGGTGACGCTTCACAGCGGTACGTGTGAGTGGCCAATCTCTCAGAGGTGGACGTCATCCTTCCAGCCCGGACTCCACTGGCGTCACTGCAGACAGTAGAGGATGTCCAAGGAAAGGACGAGGCGGCATTCACCGCCACTGTAAATGAACTCGTGGTCACCATCGGAACACCATCAGGACAGACCACCAAGAACACCATTCCCTGCCCCACGTTCGATGGCACAACCAGACAGTGGGAACTTCTTCAACATGTCCTGGACAAGAACAGAGAAACCTTTGTCCAAAACGAGTTGGATTTGGGCTACACGGACATCGTCCAACATCAACTGAGGACGAGAGACGAAGTGCCCGTCGCCCAACCCTACAGCGCATCCCACCTCACCTATCCTATCCTGTCCCATAACCCGAAGGTCGTAGGGGCACCACAGATGATCGCTTAACCAGCATACTCCATCTTTCGCTGTCCTCAGCAGCCCTCATGGCTTCGCTCAGTGTCAAACCAGTCCATTCTCGAATGTTGTCCTCCCACCTCTTTTTCGGTCTCCCCCTTCTTCTACCTCCTTGCACTGTGCCCACCTCACCAGCTGAAGGAAATCCAAGACCACATCAGAGGACTCCTGGAGAAGAACAACATCGTCGAGAGCCACAGTCCATACGCGGCACCAATCGTCGTTGTACGAAAGAAAGATGGGACTGTGCGGCTATGTGTCGACTATCGCCGCCTAAACGCCAAGACGGTTGGTGATGCGTATCCGCTACCTCGCATTTAAGTCCTGTGACGCGCTGGTTGGGGCCCAATACTTCTCCACGTGGGACCTGGCCAGTGAATATCACGAAATCGCCACGGACCCCCGAGATCAACACAAAACAGCCTTCGTCACTCCTATGGGCCTCTATGAGTACACCCGGATGCCAATGGGTCTCATCTCGGCCCCCGCCACTTTCCAACGGCTGATGCAGACTTGTTTCTTTCTTTTTTGCTTGCTTGTTGTTTTTGTCTGATGTCATCAAACAAAAACAACAAGCAAGCAAGACAGAAAGAAACAAGCAAGCGAACAAACATCTAAAAATAAAGCAGCATAGATCTAGGTTATTTGCAAACAGCAACACGCTGCTAGTACTATTCTTTAGCATTACGGCATAGGTTAGCCTAATTACATTTTGGTGGCATACTAAATAGTGTGTCGTCTCTGTCATTTCTTTCTCACCATCCCCATGCATATAAAGATACACATAACCAAACCGACACACGTCTGTGTAAAATGTAAACTCACCTTATCAATAATGTCTTGGGCTAGAATCGCCACAACATTGTTAGAAACACACACACCAGCTCTGCTACAGAGCAGAAAGTACACCCTGCGTTAGTGAGTGTTCATACTAAAATTGCTGAAAATATTGAGCACGCTTCTCACGCAGGACTCCTAATGGAAAAATCCACTCAGATCATGATGTAAAGTATTCTAACTGGTACTTTCCTTGTTCTCATAGCAAAGACGTTTGTGAGGAAAATTATTCTAAGCGGTACTTAAAATATATTTTTGGGGTTTTGGAAGAAATGTTTGAGAGGAAAAGTATATTAACTGACTCTTAGAAGAGTTTCTTCATTTTTGAAGAAACCATTTTGAGAGGAAAGGTATTCTAAGAGGTAGTTAGAATAGTTTACTTCGTTTTCAAAGACACATTTCGAGAGGAAATCTATTCTAACTTACACAGTATTAATAGTATTAGAAAATATTTGAGAGGAAAACTACTCTAACTGCCATATATGATACTTTTCCACCAAACATTTTCTGAAGACAAAGATAGAATATTTTTTTCAAGGGTTATAACTGTCATTTTTTAAGCTACAGTTCTGATATTTTGACAGAAGTTGCCCCCCTCTATGGCTGTTTAAACCATGGGAAAAACTCAATTTCGGTCAAAATGTCACTTAGAATTTGCAATATTTGTATTCAGTTCCAACATTATTTTTGGAAAAAACATTTCTTGTTAATAATACTTGGAAAAATGTCATGAATAAAATAATGATAAATTATTTAAACTTATTTACATTGGACTTTGAACATTGAAAAAAAATGTTTTCCAGATACTTTTTACTTGTTAACATTACTGAATACTGACTTGAAATCAGTTTCTAAATAGTATTTAGTGTATGAATGTTGTTGTTTAATATTATTTTAAGTAAATAACTTAACAAGTTAAACTTGGTAAAATATATTTAAATAATTTACTACTCTTTAGCTACTTAGCTTCACATTGGTTGATATGGTTGCTCTGTTTTCAATGTTTACTCTTTTGTTTACCCCCGTTGGGGTGTCGGGGGTTTCAGTATAAATAGTATCCCCACTTTCTGACTAACCACTGTGTTTAAACAACCACTACTGAAATACCAGCAGTCATTATAACCCAAGTGATCTAAACGGAAACCACAAATACTTTCGCTCTGTGGGTTCGGGCAAATAGAATAGACCCAACGTTTCCCGGCG
The DNA here is from genome assembly GCA_036898135.1 of Oncomelania hupensis. Lineage (NCBI taxonomy): Eukaryota > Metazoa > Mollusca > Gastropoda > Littorinimorpha > Pomatiopsidae > Oncomelania > Oncomelania hupensis. The sequence continues at coordinate 52,373,332 of CM072527.1, forward strand.
TGTCGTAAGAGGCGACTAACAGGGGTGATGTTAGCACGGCATCACTGGGCGAAAGTCTTCTACACAGAAGTCACCGGCCAGGGCGGAGGAACCTCACGTTACTACAGGTTCAACGACCACGTGCTCAGGGCCAAGGCGAGCCACACTGTATTCGTGGATTTCGGCTGTGGCCAACAGCCTGGAGAGGATTGGGCCCTGCCAGGTCTTTTTTTTTTGCCCAAGACACAACACATGATGAGGCTATCCACTAATTCCATGCCGGATCGGTCGTCGCCCGGCTACACAAGGACCGCGCCTTCCGTTGGCCACCAGGACGGAGGTGAAAAGTATGCTACTGATGGACAAATTAGCAAGATCCGCACGAGAAACAACATCGTCATAGGAACCTGGAATGTCAGGACCCTAACTGCGGAAGGAAAATTAGAAGAACTGGCCCACGAGCTGGACCACTATCGATGGAACGTTCTAGGTATCAGCGAACTGCGCTGGAAAGGCCTAGGTGAAACAACGACTGACAAAGGCCACAAGCTCTATTTCAGCGGTAGAGATGACAGGCACGAACACGGCGTTGGATTCTTGGTCCACAAGAACATTCTAGCCACTGTCATGGGTTGCCGCCCAGTCTCCAGTAGACTCATTACCATCCGTCTGAGAGCAACCCCTTTCAACATTACCATCATCCAGGCCTATGCCCCAACATCAGACTATGAAGACAGCGAAGTGGAGGATTTTTATGAAAATATACAGGCGGTCCTTGACCAAGTGCCGAAGAAGGACATAGTCATAGTGCAAGGCGACTGGAATGCCAAGGTTGGCCAAGATGCGCACCACAACTGGGGAGACACATGCGGACCCCACTACAACAACGAGACAAATGACAGGGGTCTGAGGCTATTGGAGTTTGCCAGATACAACAATCTGGTACTGGCAAACACGCTTGGTCTCCACAAAAAATCCAGACGATGGACATGGCACAGTCCCGGCGGGGAACATCACAACCAGATCGACTACATCATGGTCAAGAAACGCTTCAGATCAAGCATCAACATTGGCAGGACACGCACTTTTCCAGGAGCAGACATTGGAAGTGACCACGATCTCGTGATGATGTCTTTCCGGCTCCATTTGAAGAGAGTAAATACAGCAAAGTGCACTAGGCTGAAGTTCGACCTGGACAAACTGCAAGACCCGGAGGTGGCAAAAATATTTCAGGCCACAATTGGAGGGAAATTTGCACCACTGCTTATTTTGGGGGCAGGCGAAGTAGATGTCAACACCATGACCAATACCTTCAACTCAGCTGTAACTGAAGCCGCCACTGAGATCCTTGGCAAGCACCGACCAAAGAAGAAACCGTGGATCACACCTGAACTTTTGGATCTGTGTGATAAACGAAGAGAGTTAAAAAAGAAAAAGAACACCTCACAGGGAGCTGATGTCTACCGAAAAATCAACAATGACATCCGAAAAGGCATGCGCACAGCAAAGGAGAACTGGATAGAAGATCAATGCCAGGAAATAGAGAACAATCTGAACAAGAACAACAGCAAGAAGGCCTACCAGACTGTGAAGCGGCTGACAAGTGTTAAACAGCCCAAAGTCTCCACTATCCAAAGCAAGTCTGGCATTTGCCTTACAGAAGAACAAGAAGTCTTGGACAGATGGACAGAGTACTGCTCTGACCTTTACAACCATACACCAAATGGAGACCCATCAGTTCTAACATGTCCCGAGAGCAGAGAAGAAGAAGAAATCCTCCCAATTCTCCGGGAAGAAGTTGAGGCAGCAGTGCAATCGCTGAAGAAAGGGAAGTCAGCGGGAGTGGACAACATACCAGCGGAACTGCTACAAGCAGGAGGAGAAGCGATGACTGATGCTCTCACCATTATCTGTAACAAGATCTGGCAGAGTGGGGAATGGCCTACACCATGGACCCAGTCGCTTGTCATCACTCTTCCCAAAAAAGGTAACCTTCAGGAGTGTGAAAATTACCGCACCATCAGCCTCATCAGCCATCCCAGCAAGGTCCTCCTGAAAATAATACTCAACAGGTTGAAACCACAAGCTGAACAAATCATAGCTGAAGAACAAGCAGGATTCATGGCAGGGCGAAGTACCACTGAACAGATTTTCAACCTCAGAATAATCTGTGAGAAATACCTACAGCACCAACAACATCTATATCATGTGTTCATAGACTTCAAGAAGGCATTTGACCGAGTCTGGCATGCAGCTCTATGGGCAACCATGAAAGTGTACAACATCAGCCCTAAAATTATAGAAGTCATCAAAAGCCTGTATGACAAGGCTACCAGTGCAGTCCTCCATAACAGCGTCATCGGGAACTGGTTCAGAACAACAATCGGTGTGCGTCAAGGATGCCTACTCTCTCCAACACTCTTCAACATCTTCCTAGAGCGCATCATGTCAGATGCTCTTGCAGATCACGAAGGCACAGTCAGCATAGGGGGCAGAGCAATCTCCAATCTTCGTTTTGCGGATGATATTGATGGATTGGCTGGAGAGGAACAAGAACTTGAACAGCTTGTACAGAGGCTTGACACCACCTCCAGAGCTTATGGAATGGAAATAAGTGCAGAGAAGACCAAAATGATAACCAACAACACCAATGGCATCAACACGGACATCAAAGTACAAGGCCAATCCCTCAACACAGTGCACAGCTTCAAATATTTAGGAGCCATTGTGTCAGACAATGGGTCTCGACAGGAAGTCCTCTCCAGGATCGCACAAACAACTGCTGCCCTGACAAGGTTGAAGCCCATTTGGAAAGACAGAACCATCAGTCTACATTCCAAAGTAAGACTGCTGCGCTCTCTGGTCATCTCCATCTTCCTATATGCTTGCGAAGCATGGACCCTCACAGCAGATCTCCAACGAAGAATACAAAGCATGGAGATGAGGTGCTACAGAAGACTTCTGTGCATTTCCTATACCCAACACATCACCAACGTTGAAGTCCGACAGACCATCACACAAGCCATTGGACAACACGATGACCTGCTCACAGTGGTGAAGAAACGGAAACTCCGATGGTATGGCCACGTCACCAGATCATCAGGCCTTGCAAAGACCATTCTGCAAGGCACAGTGCAAGGAGGTAGAAGAAGGGGGAGACCGAAAAAGAGGTGGGAGGACAACATTCGAGAATGGACTGGTTTGACACTGAGCGAAGCCATGAGGGCTGCTGAGGACAGAGAAAGATGGAGTATGCTGGTTAAGCGATCATCTGTGTTGCCCCTACGACCTTCGGGTTATGGGACAGGATAGGATAGGACTTTCTGGAAATTTAGTGCTTTAAATTCCCACTATCGCTGTCTTTCTCATTTGCTCTTTCTCATTCCTGCTCTGTTCTATCAATCTGCTATAGTATCGTCTTCTTCGCTAGACCAGTCTCCTACCTTTTTTCTTGAAAACTCTTCCGGGACAAGACTCCTTGTTTGTGTATGAGGTCTGTTGGATCAGCTTGGGAATATTGGACGCTTTCTGCCAGGTGGTCACTAGGGCTTCCTATGATGTTATTATTTAGCAATGTAGGCATTTTATATGTATGTGTTTTGTTGATAATTTATAATGATGTTTGTATTCTATTTTGTTTTTGTAAACGGGGGTTCGATAAGTTGGGGTGTAGCCTCAGCCGTCCCCTGCGTGGGATGCCTTTATTGTAAAGTGACTGGCTGGTGGAGGGCATTCAGTTTTCCCACTAGGGTTGTTTCAGCAGATCTTTTATGCGGATCGGGGGTTGTCCGGTCCTGATTTGGCTCGGAAGAGTCCGCTGGACCTAAAGCAACAATTATGTAATGTAATGTAATGGTGTTGCTTATATCTATGTTTAGTATAAACAATTGTTGATTTCCATTTGAACTTTAAAAGTTTATTCTTTTCCACTTAGCTTTTACTATCACGAGGATAAAGATTTTAGTGCTTAGCTATTTGCCCTGTTGTAGTAATATGCTCTAACTTTGGTGCAGTCGTTGGTATAGTCACTGCTTATGCTTATGGTTCAGTATTTGTGGTTTCCGTTTAGATCACTTGGGTTATAATGACTGCTGGTATTTCAGTAGTGGTTGTTTAAACACAGTGGAACTGGTTCATAATTTTTTTAAAAATATTATTTGCTTTTCAATACTGTAAATATCGTATTTGACCTTTCGCCATCATGGCTCACGAAGATCCTACTGAGCAGCTCCTTGCTGAACTCCGTCATGAGGGAGATTTGTTGGGGTTGACAAGTAGCGATCTCCAAAATTATTTACAAGACAATCTTAGACAAGCTAGGGCTGATCGCAGAGAGCTTGAGAAAGATGAAAAGATTCAGCAAACTCGCTGTGCTGAAGAGAAAGCTCTTATGGAAAGAATAGAGAGACTAATAATGTGTTCTGTGACAAGCTTTTAAAATATACCTTTTCATTCAAATATATGCCGTTTTAGAACACTTCAAAAGCACTCCAAAAGCACTCTGTAAATCCTTCTCCTGCTGTTAAATATTAATCCTTGTGCCTGTGGTTGGAGGACATTGCTGTTACATTGCCGGCCAGCAGGCCCTGTTCAAAACGAACACCGCAAAATGTCGTTTTAGCTTTATTATTGGGGTGATTAATTATTTACAGGCTCATCGGCTGTTGTTCATATTATTGATTTTTTCAAAGGGACTGGCTTGTCTTGTCTGTAGCACATTTGGCATTTCCATGGTAACTGCAGGTCAATACCTCCCTGGTGAAGCTGTCAACAACTGATGCTGTTGTTCTGAAGAGACCCTACAGCAAGGGCGAAACAGCTTCTTTTTTCTTTTTTTAAAAAGTCTACGATGAATTGACCTAGCTAGTGTAAAACAGAGCGAAACAGCGTCTATGCAAAGAAGTGACAAATGACCCAGCTTTTCTTTCAACAGCAGCTGAGTTATTAGTGTAGGAGCCGCCGCACTGATGATTTCAGTTTGTGATCCGATGCGCCGGTGATTGAATGCCAAGGTCTTTAGCTATAACAAGGTGAAGGTTGCACGTAAGAACAGAAACAAAATTACGCACTTTCAGTTTGTGATCCGAAGCAATGGATATGTGGTAAATATGCGCATGTTACATTTGAGACCCACATGATGGTAGGTGTGGGACGCACGTGATAGATCTGATCGTTTTATTTGCAAAGCATGCAATAATAGAGTGTATTTATCTTTGATTTGATTTTGCGTTTGCTCTGTGGGTTCGGGCAAATAGAATAGACCCAACGTTTCCCGGCGTGTCGTAAGAGGCGACTAACAGGGGTGATGTTAGCACGGCATCACTGGGCGAAAGTCTTCTACACAGAAGTCACCGGCCAGGGCGGAGGAACCTCACGTTACTACAGGTTCCACGACCAAGTGCTCAGGGCCAAGGCGAGCCACACTGTATTCGTGGATTTCGGCTGTGGCCAACAGCCTGGAGAGGATTGGGCCCTGCCAGGTCTTTTTTGCCCAAGACACAACACATGATGAGGCTATCCACTAATTCCATGCCGGATCGGTCGTCGCCCGGCTACACAAGGACCGCGCCTTCCGTTGGCCACCAGGACGGAGGTGAAAAGTATGCTACTGATGGACAAATTAGCAAGATCCGCACGAGAAACAACATCGTCATAGGAACCTGGAATGTCAGGACCCTAACTGCGGAAGGAAAATTAGAAGAACTGGCCCACGAGCTGGACCACTATCGATGGAACGTTCTAGGTATCAGCGAACTGCGCTGGAAAGGCCTAGGTGAAACAACGACTGACAAAGACCACAAGCTCTATTTCAGCGGTAGAGATGACAGGCACGAACACGGCGTTGGATTCTTGGTCCACAAGAACATTCTAGCCACTGTCATGGGTTGCCGCCCAGTCTCCAGTAGACTCATTACCATCCGTCTGAGAGCAACCCCTTTCAACATTACCATCATCCAGGCCTATGCCCCAACATCAGACTATGAAGACAGCGAAGTGGAGGATTTTTATGAAAATATACAGGCGGTCCTTGACCAAGTGCCGAAGAAGGACATAGTCATAGTGCAAGGCGACTGGAATGCCAAGGTTGGCCAAGATGCGCACCACAACTGGGGAGACACATGCGGACCCCACTGCAACAACGAGACAAATGACAGGGGTCTGAGGCTATTGGAGTTTGCCAGATACAACAATCTGGTACTGGCAAACACGCTTGGTCTCCACAAAAAATCCAGACGATGGACATGGCACAGTCCCGGCGGGGAACATCACAACCAGATCGACTACATCATGGTCAAGAAACGCTTCAGATCAAGCATCAACATTGGCAGGACACGCACTTTTCCAGGAGCAGACATTGGAAGTGACCACGATCTTGTGATGATGTCTTTCCGGCTCCATTTGAAGAGAGTAAATACAGCAAAGTGCACTAGGCTGAAGTTCGACCTGGACAAACTGCAAGACCCGGAGGTGGCAAAAATATTTCAGGCCACAATTGGAGGGAAATTTGCACCACTGCTTATTTTGGGGGCAGGCGAAGTAGATGTCAACACCATGACCAATACCTTCAACTCAGCTGTAACAGATGCCGCCACTGAGATCCTTGGCAAGCACCGACCAAAGAAGAAGCCGTGGATCACACCTGAACTTTTGGATCTGTGTGATAAACGAAGAGAGTTAAAAAAGAAAAAGAACACCTCACAGGGAGCTGATGTCTACCGAAAAATCAACAATGACATCCGAAAAGGCATGCGCACAGCAAAGGAGAACTGGATAGAAGATCAATGCCAGGAAATAGAGAACAATCTGAACAAGAACAACAGCAAGAAGGCCTACCAGACTGTGAAGCGGCTGACAAGTGTTAAACAGCCCAAAGTCTCCACTATCCAAAGCAAGTCTGGCATTTGCCTTACAGAAGAACAAGAAGTCTTGGACAGATGGACAGAGTACTGCTCTGACCTTTACAACCATACACCAAATGGAGACCCATCAGTTCTAGCATGTCCCGAGAGCAGAGAAGAAGAAGAAATCCTCCCAATTCTCCGGGAAGAAGTTGAGGCAGCAGTGCAATCGCTGAAGAAAGGGAAGTCAGCGGGAGTGGACAACATACCAGCGGAACTGCTACAAGCAGGAGGAGAAGCGATGACTGATGCTCTCACCATTATCTGTAACAAGATCTGGCAGAGTGGGGAATGGCCTACACCATGGACCCAGTCGCTTGTCATCACTCTTCCCAAAAAAGGTAACCTTCAGGAGTGTGAAAATTACCGCACCATCAGCCTCATCAGCCATCCCAGCAAGGTCCTCCTGAAAATAATACTCAACAGGTTGAAACCACAAGCTGAACAAATCATAGCTGAAGAACAAGCAGGATTCATGGCAGGGCGAAGTACCACTGAACAGATTTTCAACCTCAGAATAATCTGTGAGAAATACCTACAGCACCAACAACATCTATATCATGTGTTCATAGACTTCAAGAAGGCATTTGACCGAGTCTGGCATGCAGCTCTATGGGCAACCATGAAAGTGTACAACATCAGCCCTAAAATTATAGAAGTCATCAAAAGCCTGTATGACAAGGCTACCAGTGCAGTCCTCCATAACAGCGTCATCGGGAACTGGTTCAGAACAACAATCGGTGTGCGTCAAGGATGCCTACTCTCTCCAACACTCTTCAACATCTTCCTAGAGCGCATCATGTCAGATGCTCTTGCAGATCACGAAGGCACAGTCAGCATAGGGGGCAGAGCAATCTCCAATCTTCGTTTTGCGGATGATATTGATGGATTGGCTGGAGAGGAACAAGAACTTGAACAGCTTGTACAGAGGCTTGACACCACCTCCAGAGCTTATGGAATGGAAATAAGTGCAGAGAAGACCAAAATGATGACCAACAACACCAATGGCATCAACACGGACATCAAAGTACAAGGCCAATCCCTCAACACAGTGCACAGCTTCAAATATTTAGGAGCCATTGTGTCAGACAATGGGTCTCGACAGGAAGTCCTCTCCAGGATCGCACAAACAACTGCTGCCCTGACAAGGTTGAAGCCCATTTGGAAAGACAGAACCATCAGTCTACATTCCAAAGTAAGACTGCTGCGCTCTCTGGTCATCTCCATCTTCCTATATGCTTGCGAAGCATGGACCCTCACAGCAGATCTCCAACGAAGAATACAAAGCATGGAGATGAGGTGCTACAGAAGACTTCTGTGCATTTCCTATACCCAACACATCACCAACGTTGAAGTCCGACAGACCATCACACAAGCCATTGGACAACACGATGACCTGCTCACAGTGGTGAAGAAACGGAAACTTTGATGGTATGGCCACGTCACCAGATCATCAGGCCTTGCAAAGACCATTCTGCAAGGCACAGTGCAAGGAGGTAGAAGAAGGGGGAGACCGAAAAAGAGGTGGGAGGACAACATTCGAGAATGGACTGGTTTGACACTGAGCGAAGCCATGAGGGCTGCTGAGGACAGAGAAAGATGGAGTATGCTGGTTAAGCGATCATCTGTGGTGCCCCTACGACCTTCGGGTTATGGGACAGGATAGGATAGGATAGGATTGATTTTGCGTTGTTGTTAGAAGAAGCTTTGTATAACATTGGTAATTTTATTTGGTCGATATTATTTGAGAATTTTCTAGAGTTGGTTGTTTACCATCGATAGAAGCATGTGAATAAATCTTAGTGGTAACTACGAGACGCTTCCTTCCTAAATAAGATTATATGACGTAAGACAGTGATGACGAAGTTTATTCTGATTGGTTATATTTGTGTCACGCTCGAACATTCGAACGTTCTCTTGAGTATAGAGAGACTATATAAGTACCGCACTGTTTCAGTTGAGAGCAGAGAGTTGAAAAGCAGAGAGAAAGTGGAAAAAGCGGTTGAGCGATTGTATGCAGTTGTTGATGTATGCTGATTAAGTCGGAAAACTTCATACGACGACTCCTGCCTTGTTGCTGAGTGAACAGGTTGCGTGGATAAACGAATCTGAGTTACACTTATTAGGATTCAAGCATTGGGGCTGAATCAACTACTAATAAAACCAACAATTAGTGTAACATTCTGGGGGCCAAGCCGGATCCACGCCATAGCCAATGGTTCAATTGCGACAACAAGCGAGTCTACATTACGAGAGGCAGTCATCGAGGGTAGCCGCCAACCAGTTGCGTCGGGAGGGGCCAACATACTGGGACTACATCCCCGATAGAATCGGGTTGACTGCAAGGGCGTGTAGTCGCCGAAGAGTTCCTTCATGAGCGTACAACAGACCGGGACTACGTGGCTCCCGCAAAACCACGTCGAGGGACAGTCTTGGAGCTACATCGCCAGTTTTACTGAGAGCGACGAGTGGATGTGCGTCTACTTCAGTACAGGAGCGTATACATCAACACCAGCGTGGTGCAGCGTCGCATACGACGAAGACAGCGGGGCCTGCGTCAGCATAACAGATAACAGAACTTTATTTCGCCAGGTGACAAGCACGAGGAATACACTTTGATGTTGGCACACATATTTATACTAAACACAATAACAAAGCCAACCACACCTTCTCGCAACCATCCACTTGCGGGCACACTCATACAAGACTAGGAATAATACTGACTGGAATATAGTAGAAACAGAATGATCAAATCAAATAGGCACACACATCCACACACACACGTGCGCGCTCTTCTCTGTTATCTCTCGCTCTCTCAATTCCCTTCTCTTATCTTAATAATAAAATAATAATAATACAGGATGCTATACGCGCCTTACCCCAAATCATTCAGGCTCAAAGCGCGGCGACCTATACCAACATACACGCTCACCTGTCTCATCCACCCTCACACATACCAAACACACATCCATCACTCAAACAGGTGGTGTAAAGGCAGGGAGATCGCTATTAGAAGACGGAAAGAAAATCGAATTTTTATTTTTGAAATTTTTATATTGACTGCGTCCTGTACCATTATTGAAGGGAGGGAGGAAACCGGAGTGCCCGGAGAAAACCCTCGGTGACCTCAATAGTCTCGTACCTAAGTCACATACGTTCGCCCCTTGCGGGAATCGAACCCGCGACCTTCGGCATAGGAAACCGGCGACTTATCCACTGCGCCACAAGCACTCTACATACATCTATAAATTCTCTCTCTATCACTTCCTCTACTCTCTCTCTCTCTCTCTCTCTCTCTCTCTTCCTCTCTTTCTTTCTCTTTCTTTCTTTCACACTCCCCCTCTCTCCCCCTCCCTCTCTCTCTCTCTCTCTCTCTCTCTCTCTCTCTCTCTCTCTCTCTCTCATGCATAAGTCACTGAGATAGTCTGGTATTATCGGGTGCCAGACAAGGAGTTGAGGTTTGTCACTGCTTGTGGAAAAAAACTGTTCTTGAAGCGGCAGGTACGGGTCTTCATAGTTCTGAGCCTTTTGCCAGATGGAAGCAGCTCGAAGAGGTAGTATCCTGGGTAAGAGGCATCATCCGCTATCTTTCTGGCTCTGCTCATCAGGCGTTTGGTATAGATGGAGGCCACAGAGGGGAGGTCGGTGTCAATGATCTTGCTGGCAGCAGAGACAATATGGTCTAGTTTTTCTTTTTGTTGCTGGGTTAGGGTTAGGGTTAACCCTAACCCCCATACCACACACAGATGGAAAATGGAAAGCGACTAGGGACAAGCATCAGCGCTACTGCAGAAAGCGTGCTGTTCTAGAACAGTCTAAAAAGATACAGCATAGTCAAGAACTTTCCTGAAAAGCATCAAAATGGCTGACTTCTGGCTGAAAGGGATTGAACTGAATCTAAAAGGCAAACAGCTGACGAAGTACGTCAAGTCCCAGGAGAGAATATTGCGTGAAGAAAGAGAAGAACAGCGTCGCCGAGAAGAAATAAAAAAAAAGAAGAACAGCGACGGCATAAAGAAAGAGAACTAGAAGAACACCGTCGCCGAGAAGTACGAGAATTAGAACAGAAGCGTCTAGAAAGAGAAGAACAGCGTCTAGAAAGAGAAGAGCAACGACGGCGTGAAGAAAGAGAAATTGAACAGCAGCGGCAAGAAAGAGAAGAGCAGCGGAAAGAAAGAGAAGTTGGGCGCAGGCGTGAGAAAAGAGAAGCTGATCGGTAGTTCCACTTAGAAATAGCGCGTGTCCAACAACAGCAGCACGCGCCACACGTTATCAGCGACCACAAGGCTCCAAAATAACCAGCGTTCGTCGACGGGAAGGACCAGATCGACAGTTATCTGGCGAGATTTGAAAGGTTCGCCGAAAGCTCTAACTGGCAACCTCAAGACTGGGCAATTCGACTCTGTGCACTTCTGACGGGCAAGCACTCGAAGTTTATACCAGACTGTCGAATGATGACGCGAAAAACTACGACGTCTTGAAAGAGGCCTTATTGCATTGCTACAGCTTTACAGATAAGGGCTACCGTAAACGCTTCCGTGAATGCCGGCCTTTGTCAGACGCCAAAGCAGTTTGTGGAGCGCCTGTCGTCATACTTACATAAGTGGGTGGAATTATCAGGCGAAGGGAAGTCCTACAATAGTCTCCATGACCTGATCGTGAAAGAGCATATTCTCAATGCCTGTCACAAGGACCTGGCGACCCAATTAGAATTATAAAAGCTGCAGACGCTTAAAGATGTGACCGAGGCTGCTGAAAGATATCTCATCGCTCACGGGAAGACCCTGGGGGCCACCCAAGGCGACGAAACATTTTCAGAAGACTGGAAACCATGGAAACCAGATCCAGGGGAGTCAAACGAGCCAGAGACAGACGGACTCCACGCCACCTTCCAGGGAATATCAACGGCGCGAGACGACCCGACGACCCCGATCCAGAGTGGAGTCCTGCCTCAATTCAACACTTCGAGGTTGCGGAGGAGGATCCATTGCCGTTTCCCGATGGAGACCTTACAGAGCTGCTACGGAATAATGTGGCTACTCCGGTTCAACCCTGCCGACCAGAGATCGTCAGTGCTGTCACTACCAGGGCCCATGCCAAGAGAAACAGGACATCTACGCCACTGAAGGTCGCCGACAGCTCCAAAGCCGCCATCGTGAACAGAGAGAAACTGATCCAGCTCCAGGAAGCTGATGGTACTTTAAACAAGTACAGGAACCGCCAAGACCACGTTACCAAGGGCAATGGCACGGTCTATTTTGAGGTGAAGGCCAAGATCCTGTACAAAATCTTCCAGCACCCGAGGGTCAACGGAGAAAAACCACTACGTCAAGTCTTGGTACCGTTACCCCTAAGGCGCCAAGTGATGGAAGTAGCTCACGATTCCATCATGGGAGGTCACCTGGGCATCAAGAAGATGCAGGCAGAATCCAGGCGGTGTTCTACTGGCCAGGACTTCATGCGGACGTCAGCCGTTTCTGCCGATCATGTGACATTTGCCAGAAGACCATACCTCGAGGAAGGGTCCCGAAAGTGCCTATGCAGAGGATGCCTTTGATCGACCGACCTTTCCAGAGGGTGGCCTTGGACTTAATCGGCGAAATAAAACCTCCGAGTGAAGAAGGTCATCGGTGGGTACTGACTTTAGTGGACTATGCGACTCGGTACCCAGAAGCAGTGCCTCTGAAGAAGATTGACACTGAACCTGTGGCAGAGGCGCTTGTGGACATGTTCTGCAGACTTGGGGTGCCTGAAGAAATTCTGACAGACCTCGGGACGCAGTTCGTCTCTGACTGCATGAAGGAGGTCAACAGACTGCTGAGCATCCGGCATTTGACTACGACACTCCACCATCCAATGTGCAACGGGCTCGTCAAAAAGTTCAATGCTACGCTGAAGTCCACCCTGAAGAAACTGTGCAGCGAGCAGCCCAGACAATGGCATCGCTACATCAACGCCTTACTGTTCGTCTACAGATAAGTACCGCAGGAGTCCACCGGCTTTTCTCCGTTCGAGCTGCTGTACGGAAGAACCATCAGAGGGCCGATGCACATCCTAAAAGAACTGTTGACGAAAAAAAGTAGAGACCCCAGAGGTGAAGAACAGCTACCAGTGCGTGTTTGAGCTACGGGAGAAGCTGGAGCAGACTCTCGAGATAGAGAGAAGATCTGAAAAAATCCCAGGACTGTGGAAAGCACTACTATGATCGTAGGGCTGTGAACAAGAAGTTCAAACCTGGCAACAAAGTGCTGGTGCTGCCACCTACCGATCACAATAAGTTGCTGATGCAGTGGAAAGGCCCGTACGAAGTGGAGACCTTGGTGGGGATCAACGACTACAAGTTGAAAGTCGGCCAGCATTCCAAGATATACCACACCAACCTCCTTAAGCTGTACGTGGAAAGGCCATCGTAGACTGTACACGCAGCAACAGCAGCTGTGATCGACGACAGCTTTGACAGCGAGGAACTGTTGGAACTGGGAGATTTCCACAGCAAAGAAGGCATCGATGATGTTAAGCTAGGACCAAGCTTGACGAGGGTCAAAAGATGGAGCTCAAAGACATTATGGGCGAGTTTCCCCACCTTACTTCAAATATTCCCGTTCGATCCAAACCCTTCCCGATCCCTTTCAAGGCCCGTGAATCCTTGAAGGAAGACATCGATGAAATGCTGAAGATGGGTATCATCAGGGAGTCCAGTTCCCCCTACGCGACCCCTGTCGTGGTCGTGAAGAAGGACGGGAGCAACAGAGTATGCATCGACTACAGGAAGGTTAATAATATCACCGTCTTCGACCCCGAGCCGATGCCTACTGCAGTAGACCTCTTCCGCCATTATCGGGGAGTAAAATCTTCTCAAAGATTGACCTCAGCAAGGGTTATTGGCAAGTTCCCGTGCGTCAACAGGACATATCAAAGACTGCTTTTATAACCCCTGATGGGACGTACGAATGCCTGAGGATGCCTTTTGGCATGGTCAACAGCGGTGCTACCCTGAAGAGAGGAATGAGGAAGATGCTCAAAGGAATGGACAACGTCGTGTGTTGGTGGGACGACCTGCTAGTCCACACCCAGACTTGGAAGGAGCATCTGCAGACCTTGAGGGAGCTGTTTCATCGTCTTACAGAAGCTAACCTGACCGTGAGACCCAGCAAATGTATTCTGGGAACTGACAACGTTGACTTTATTGGCCATTCGCTGAAAGAAGGACAAAATGGGCTTCTGCTAGAAAATGTCACCAAGATTCTAAACGCTCCACGTCCCCAAACAAAGAAGCAAGTGCGGTCTTTCCTGGGATTGGCTGGGTATTATAGGGAGTTCGTACCGAACTACTCAGCCATCACAGCACTTTTGTCGGACCTGGTGCGGAAGGGCTGTTCTAATCAAGTGCAGTGGGGACCGTCTCGAGAGAAGGCATACCAGACTGTGCGCGACCTCCTTTCGAAGGATCCGGTGCTACGTCTGCCCGACACTGCCAAGGAATTCATCTTAAGAACGGACGCAGCGGACGAAGGTATCGGCGCCATATTGATGCAAGATTACGAAGGGAAACTATTTCCGGTTAGTTATGCCAGCAAGAAGCTGTCCAGGGCTGAGAGAAATTACTCGACCATGGAGAAAGAGTGCCTTGCCATCATATGGGGAATCCGGAAGTTCGAACTGTACCTTCAAGGAGTGAAGTTCGTGCTACAGACTGATCACAAGCCACTAACCTACTTGAACTCTGCTAAGTTTGTGAACAGTCGCATCATGAGATGGGCTATGTACTTGCAGACCTTTAACATGCGAGTAGAATCCATTAAAGGATCAGACAATGTTGGTGCGGACTTTTTCAGCAGAGTGTGTGAGTAAAGAATACTGACAGTATCCAGACAGACTGAAATAAGTTTTAATTCTGGACGTTGTTTATTCATTGCGTCTCAACGTTGTTGAAAGAAATTAAGTAAATTTCTTCTTGAGTATGGGGTTATGTTACTTTGAGACGCGCACGATGGTACGTGTGGGACGCGCGCGATAGATCTGATCGTTTTATTTTGCAAAGCATGCAATAATAGAGTGTATTTAACTTTGATTTGATTTTGCATTGTTGTTAGAAGAAGCTTTGTATAACATTGGTAGTTTTAGTTGGACGATATTATTTGAGAATTTTTTAGAGTTGGTTGTTTACCATCGATCGAAGCGTGTGGATAAATCTAGTGGTAACTACGAGACGCTTCCTTCCTAAATAAGTTTATATGACGTAAGACAGTGATGACGAAGTTTATTCTGATTGGTTATATTTGTGTCACCCTCGAACATTCGAACGTTCTCTTGAGTATAGAGAGACTATATATGTACCGCACTGTTTCAGTTGAGAGTAGAGAGTTGAAAAGTAGAGAGAAAGTGGAAAAAGCGATTGAGTGATTGTATGCAGTTGTTGATGTATGCTGAATAAAGTCGGAAAACTTCATACGACGACTCCTGCCTTGTTGCTGAGTGAACAGGTTGCGTGGATAAACGAATCTGAGTTACACTTATCAGGATTCAAGCATTAGGGGCTGAATCAATTACTATTAAAACCAACAATTAGTGTAACAGCGCATAAGAACGGGAGTGAGGCTCGGCACTTTCAGTTTGTGATCCGATGCGCCAAAGATCGAATACCAAGGTCTTTAGCTGTAACAAGGTGAAGGTTGGATCCGGTGCAATGGAGGCGCAGTAAATATGCGTGTAAGAACAGAAACAAAACTCGGCACTTTCAGTTTGTGATCTGATACAGCGGAGATCGAATGCCAAGGCCATCAGCAGCAGCAAGGTGAAGGTAAGATTCTGTGGACTGGTGATCGAATGTGAAGGTCTCTAGCTATAGCAAGGTGAAGGTAGGATTCAGTACGCCGGTGATCGAATGTGATGGCCGTCAGCAGCAGCAAGGTGAAGGCGAAAGGGTCATAATGATTGACCCCGCAAATAAAATGAATGTATGCCCTCCCACACTCACATCACTTACACAAACAGCATCAAGCAATATGAGACTCACTCCCCTCCTTACGCATACACAACACTTAAACAATTAACAAGCAAAAATGAGACGCAACTCCACTTACCTTATATTCACCCGCCCAGTCCAACACCCTCATTATCATCACCATATTGTTAGTTAATTAAAATAATACTTCTCCACCACCCTCTTATCCCGCCTCCCGTCCCTAACATTTGCATCAAGCCTTATGATATTGGCTCTATTATCATCACTACCCACCCCAACAGGCGCATTAATTAAACAAACATTAAGCCTTTCCCTCATCATCATATTATTATTTAATTAAAGTAATATTCCAGTGGGTATGAAGGTGGTTGGGGTGGGGTTTATAGTATTTATACACACACTCATATTACAATTGTGCCTACTCAAACAATCTCTTTGTTTGCCTGTATTGTATTACAATAGAGTTAGTTCTTCCAGTTCAACATACCATGACTTACAGGTGCCTTTAGCAAGTAACTTTCAACTTACAACAACTAAATTATAAAAGAACTTTTAAAAAATAACTTTTTTACTTACATAAGTATCTTTTAGTCAGTTGGCTGATCAGTTTTTAATAATAAATTTAAATGCCTGCACTTTTTAAGTTGCTCTTTTAATTTAATTCTTTCCTCTTTTGAATCAATTACGCCATTTTCTTTTAACCCATTAATGCCTGAATTTTTTTTTTTGTTTGTTTGGTGACAAATTATATTTGTAGGTAACATGTAACTGTCATTTGGATTATTTCAGCAGGTGTTGTGATTTATATACAATATAACGACCGTCCTCATATGAGGACGCTAGGCACGAGTGGGCACAGGTTAATAACAAGACCAAAATAAGACAATCTCTTGCAGAACACATTGCACATCTTTAATTTCTTCCAACAGCAAACTGTGAACAGTTGAAAGTGTGAACCTAACATTCAAACAACTACGAAGATATGGACCTGTCTCTTTGCATGTTCAAATTGATGACATTTTGGCACTTTTTCTAGTATTGGTCAGAAACTTATGCCCTTCACTAGCAGAATTTGCGATCGGAAGAATACAAATATGTGCATACTACATTAGCACTTGACTAGCACAGAGTTATTGTTTTAGCACTTGACTTGGACAACAGAAATCAAGAATTGAAATTGTTTAGTTCACTCAGTGTGAAATAGCTCAAAGCATTTTACATGTACTCCGACGCCGCATTTTCTACACTTTTGCCTGCATTTCTTTGGACAGAGAGCACAGCGGATTTGCTTGTCGATCCACTGTACCACGTGGTCTCTGCCATCGAAGCGTACAGCTCTGGAAACTCTACGGTCAAGTTGTGGAGTATGGCCTTGTGGACGACCAACAGATGGGGGTTGTGCTGCTTTGGCCAAATAGTTTTTGACAATGGCGCGGCGAACTGCAAGCAGGTCCAGTGGAGTGTTGGTCGCTGCAGCTGTGTGTCGATACAGAAGCCATGCCCGTTGCACACAAACATCTAGCATGTAAGCAAAAATAGGCCACCACCACTTTTTGGTTCTTATGGTGATTATGTACATGTCCACATTTTGGTCCATGCGGTCGACACCACCCATGGTCTTGTTGTAGTGGGAGATCAGAAACGGTTGACCGATCTGCACTCTCTGGTGAGCAGATCGGGACCAACGGCTGGCTGTCTGAACAGGATGGATGCCCACACAGTTGGATACAACATTCACCACGCTGTTGTCATTCCAGCGAACCGCAACAAAACCGGTCTTGTCATCTGTGAAGTAGTCGTAAGTGCCTCTGCTTGCCTTCTGCATGTCTTTGACGCTCTTGAGTGGACAATCTTCCATGCGGTTGGACCTAATTGTCCCTGTGCATCCGATGCTTTTTGAAGTCAGATGGTCAACTAACTTCAGCGAGGTAAAAAGATTGTCAAACGTCAGATGATATACATCATTCCTCTGGATTTCGGAGATCAAATCAATGACAACAGAGCCTCCCATCCCCAGTCCAGGACACTCGACAACCTGCTGGCCTTTCGCACCTTGGTAGGGTTCGAGCTGAACCACATATCCAAGAGGGGTAGCCAGGACCCAGAACTTATAGCCAAACCGTATTGGCTCCCCCCTGATACGTTTATTGTAAAGAGATCTGTAGGATCTCATCTTTGATATGATGATGATAATCATTGTTGTCAGGGTGGCGACGTGGTGATCGTCCTTAACGCTGATGCAATAGGACGTTAAGCTTCGTTGTTCCTCCTTCCCCCCTGATAAACTGTCTGCATCCATGACGGCCATAGTACGGCACCATGCTTTCATCAATGCTGAGGCTTTGTTGCTTGACAAAGTTGTTGAGACATCTTTCATTTATCATGGACAGGAGAGGACGGACTTTACTCATCCTGTCTTCAGGGTCTAGTCTTGTGTTGTCCTTGAGATGCAGGTAACGTAAGATTTCTTCAAAGCGGTCTCTGGTCATCGCTTCGGAGGTGGCAATGTTGTGGATGTCCTTGTCAGGAGACCATCTCATCCTCCTCCTGGGCACCGTGCTATAGCCCGACAACAACAGAATCGTAATAAAAACACGCATTTCATTTGCGCTGACTGTGAATGTGTGATTTCCTTTGAACGCAGCATAAGCAATACTTTCGGTGGCAATGAGATCAATAACATCATCATCAAAGAACATTTCAAAAATTTTAACAGGATCTTGAGGAAGTCGATCTGTGTTCACAGGGGGCGAATTCCAGGAAAATCTGCTTTTTTGTCTGCTCGTAAGATCTGCTTTCTTCCAGGTTCTTTTGTATGCTGGTGGACGCGAAGGCTTGGGTCGCTTTTTCGCCTTTGCGGCTGGTACACACGCCTGCCTCTTTCTTTGTCGGCTTGCTCGACTTGATGTTGATGGGATAGGTTCCTCCTCCTCAGAATCTGGTTCTTCTTCTGATGCTGATGTTTCCTGCAAACAATAATGATGATGATGATAATAATGTCACAGGGCAGCCTGTGAGAGAAACCGGCCAGGGTGTGGGTGGAGAGGTAATGAGTTAGGGGGTGGTAACTGCGGGTGTCGTATGGTTATGCGTGCAAATCGTGACTAAACAGCATAAGGGCGGTCAGCCAGTGAAGAAGTTTACTCACTGTAGTCAGAACAGGTTTTGGCAGAGCTACGGTGTAGACCGGGTTGTTTTGTTGCTCTGGGTGTTTTGGTTGTTCTGGAAAAGTAGGGGGGACAGTTATTAACGAATAATAGTAACTGGTTCCAAAAAGAGTATACTAGTTGGAAAAGGTGCTGTGTTTTGTAGTTTAACTCTCAGATTGGAGTGCAGCTATAATATAGCAAAGTTTGTGCAGTGTGGTAGTTTAGTGTGAGGCATTGTCCACTAATGGAAACTATGCACTGGATTTACCCTACTTGGAGTACTGTGTTAGGCAAGCAGTGAAAGCTGGCTACAGGTACTTTACAATCGAGCCGTTGGGTAAGTGTGATGGTGACTTTCCTTTACTGTGCTAATGACCGATGGCCGGCTGTTTGGGGTGTTGAACGATAGCTGTGCGTGAGGCTGGGGGAAGTATGGTTGCACTGGGGAGAGGAAGGGTGCGACTGAAGGAGGGAGAATGAGGGAGGAGAAAGGGGGTGAAGCGTGATGAAGGTAGGATGGAAGTGGTTGCTGTTGTTGAGGTTGCGGTTGCTCAAGATGGATAATGTGTTGATGATTTCATGTATTCATTTGCAGCATTGTTCATTTCATGCATTCATAATGTCATTTAGTTTTTGAATTATGTGTTGGATTACAAGAGACAGTGAAAGTAGTCAAGGGAAGTGAAATGAACAGCAGTGGCGCTTCCTCAAGATACAGGAATTAGTTAGTGTAGTAAGGGGGGAGAGTGTGAGGAGAGAGGGGGACAGAATCGGGTGGACTTGACATTAACAATACGGCAAGCATGTTGCAGGTTCGAAAGTCTTTGTTCGTCGCTCGAAGTTCGTCGAACTCTTCAGCGCGACGACGACGACGACATCCGGTCGTTGGACCCACATCATCATCACCCCCCATTCGTCCACGTCCACGTTCGTGAACATCCTCATCGTTCCCCAACCCCATCTTTCCCGCGTGATCGTGACGTCTGTTGCGGGACCTAGCCTCGGCGTTACGAGGTAGCCGACAGGAGGAGTCAGGCTGAGAGGCGTCGACGGCGGCAGGGCCGCCGCAACTACCACGTCATCATCACCATCATCGTCATCGTCAGCGGCGGAGGGAGTGGCGACACCACAGCGCCTGGATTAAACAGCGACAGTCCAGCGTCAACCACAACGAGGAGGCAGCTACCTTTCGGAGGCATCAACGGGGACACCCTACTATCAGGTCGGCTCGTTCTTTATTTGTCCTCCTCTTGACACTTGCCCCCTCTGTGCCCGGACATTGGCGTTGCACAGTCGTTAGTTAGACGTGGTTGATCAGCAACCCCCGTTCATCTGACATTTCCATTTCATTGTTCATCGGGCCATTGATTGTTCCATCACCATTTCTTCGTTCCATGTGTAAATGTTGTATGTGTATGAGTGTATGGTATGAATGAATAAATAGCTTGAAAGTTGTATATATAATTGTTGTGTTATCATCGCTTCACGTCTGCGGGAAACTGTCATTCTGTCTGGGTTGTCTGCGTGTGTAAGGTGTTTGTTTGTGGTGTCTACCCAGGGGGAGTCGTGGCAGTGACATTTGGTGGAGATGCAGGGTAGGTGTGAGTGTGCCCAGACGTGAAGTTGTCTTGTAATTGTCTTGTGGTGTCCGAGTGTGTGAGGCGTGATTCGGTGAGAGTGTGCACCCCAGCGGGTGGTTGGAGGGAGTCAGGTCGCTGTTTAGCGGAGGCTCACAGCCGGCCTAGGTTCGACCACACGTGAGGGAAGGGGCCATTGCACTCTCTAACCGGTTCGCTACCTTGCAGGCCAGTTTCCACTGTTTGAGTGGGAGGAGGTGGGTGATAGGTAAGGAAGATAGCTTAGATAGGTAGGGTTGTAGGACTTTGACTTGTTGTTGTTGGTTGTTGTTGCTTTCCTTAAGCAGGATGGCATCGATCGAGGAGACTGAAGGAGTGTCACCGATCGCGGCTCGTACGCGTTCTCGCGTGGGTGTCACGATGGACGAGCGCACGGCGGCAGCAGCTGATACGGGAGTCACCGATCTACCTTTTACGATCGAGCAACGGAGATCGCCGGTCAGGTCATCGCGTCGTGGGTCAGCAGACGAGGAGTTGACGACGTTCGAAGCCAGAGACACAGTGAGTGATCCTTTTGTGACGGGATTTGGCGCGACTGGCGGGATGTCAGCAGGCACCGACGTCTACGGAGACCAGGATCGTCTGAGCGACGCAACGAGGCTGAAGAGGTTCGAGACCAATCCTTACCGTTCGATCTACAAGGTCGAGGCGGCACCGACGCCGAGGACAGGACCGTTCGCGGATGAGACGCCGATGGAGAGGATCTTGAGGCTCGCCAAGCGCGAAGGACTGAAGGGTCAGGCAGCGTTAGACTACGCGATAGACCAAGCGGCTAGGGAGGAAGACGCAAACCGGAGGGAGCGGGCGAGCCGGGAAGACGCCGAGTTGAGGGTCAGGGAAGAAGACGCAAACCGACGAGAGAGAGAGAGAGAGAGGGAGATGGCGCACGAATTAGCGATGGCGCAACTTAGGTTGCAGGGCGGCGCCGGGAACCGCAGGAATCAACCCGAGTTTGAGACAGTTAAGCTCCGGTTGCCATTCTTCGAGGACAAGGACGACCTAGAAACCTACTTGTGTCAGTTTGAGCGTTTCGCCAAGGCTCAAGACTGGAAGAAAGACACGTGGGCTATTCGCTTGGGGACCTTGCTGAAGGGGAAGGCGAGGGAAGTTTACGTTGGCTTGAATGAGGACGACTCTGCCGACTACGAGATCCTGAAGGCAGCGTTGTTGGTGCGTTTCAACCTGACGGCCGAGACGTATCGGAAGAAGTTTCGCCAGCTACGAAGGGAGCCACCAGAGACTTTCAAACAGTATCTGCGGAAGTCAGAGTTGTTCCTGGAACGCTGGATGGGACTAGCGAACAAGAAGGCCACGTATGCGGACTTACTGGACCTAGTGCTGATGGAGCAGATGGTCAACGGTTTGACACCAGAACTGGTTACGTTCGTGCGCGAGCGCAACCCAGCAACGGTGGAGGAGGCCGCGACGTTAGCACAGCAGTACGTCGACGCCAGGGCGGGAACCAACCTACGTTTCCCACCACGTCAACCCTTTACACCCAGGGACAAGAGCGAGGGTCGCAAGCCAGCGGGACCACGACCCAACTCGCCAGACAAGCGAGAGTGCTACAGCTGTGGGCAGAAGGGGCACCTTAAGCGGAATTGCCCGAAACGCAGCGAGAGAGCTGGAGCAGCGTTGCGCGTCTTGGAGGAGGAGAAGGAGGCAGGCAAGAAGGGAGACTCGCGTTTCCAGAGCCAAGTGATAGTGGAAGGTGTTCCGCTGACGGCCATGAGGGACACGGGAGCTGACCTGATATGCCTGCGGAAGGGAGAGGTTGCCAACCTTATCTACACAGGACGCACGCGGCGCGTCGGATTCGCCGTTCGCCAGTTGTCCAAGTCGCTACCGACAGCGTGGGTGCAACTGGAATCACCATTCTACACCGGGATAGTGGAGGTAGTCGTGGTACCGGACTTGATCTACCCAGTGGTGATCGGCAACTGGGCGAGGACAGAACAGCAACGTGATACAGCACTGCCAGTGTTTGCCGAGGGGAGTGCTGAGTGTTGCGCGGTGCAGACGCGAGCGAAGCCAGCCAAGGACCAAGTCGCTACGGAACCATTGGCGGTCGGACCGTGCAAGAGCGTCGTCGCGACGCCGAAGGAGATTCGTCAACTACAGTTGGAAGACAACGAACTTGCAAAGGTGCGGCAGCTAGCAGACCGGAAGGCAGGGAAGGAGCAACGAGGCAAAGGGCAAGTGGCATTTGTCTGGAAGCGAGGCCTGTTGTATCGCGAATACACAGGACAGGACAAAGTGGATCGCAGTCAGTTGGTGGTACCAACCAAGCTTCGATCGGAGGTGCTACGCGTGGGACACGACACGCCTATGGCTGAACACCGAGGAGCCAAGGGGACCCTAGATCAGGTGTGGACCAGGTACTACTGGCCAGGGATGTGCCGCGATGTCAGGAAGTACTGTTCTTCGTGCGACATATGCCAGCGGACGACACCCAAGAGGCGCATCAGGGAAGCGCGTGTGCAGAGAGTCGGCAGGAACAGGAAGCCGTACCACACGATCGTGCGGAAGCGCTATGAGGAACGCCGAGCAGAACCGGAACCGACGGTGGCCGTCGTGTTGGACCAAACTGAGACAGAGGGAACCACAGATATCAGCTACCAGGGCGCTGTACCACTGATACCGCTTCAAGCGAGCGAAGGGCCGGTGGACATACGGATAGACACGGAGCTATCTGCGCTACATGAGAGAGCACCGCCGCTGGACGAGTGCGAGGTGATGTCGACCGACGACAGCCCTGAACGTAACCGACAGCATCCGCTACCATTTTCGCAGATGGAAGTCGCCAAGAGTGAAGTGGAACCGATGCTGGAGCTGGGCGTTACCGAGTCGTGTACATCGCCGTACAGAGCACCGATCGTGCGAGTAAGGAAGAAGGGAGAGGTCAACAGGAGGGATGACTGCCAGAAAGCCTTGGATGACATGAAGAGAGCGCTGACAAGTGAGCCAGTAGAAAAGCTACCGAACTTGGATAGGGAGTTCATCTGGAGGACGGACGCACTTCAACAGTGCCAGACTCACTCGATGGACTATGCAGTTGCAAGCCTATGTCTTCACAGTTCGACCGATTCCAGGAAGAGACAACATAGAGGCGGATTTCCTCAGCAGATCTGACCCTGTGGAAGATTAAGTTTTGAACTCTCCGTAGTTTCGTCTTGGGAGGGGGGTGTGTCACAGGGCAGCCTGTGAGAGAAACCGGCCAGGGTGTGGGTGGAGAGGTAATGAGTTAGGGGGTGGTAACTGCGGGTGTCGTATGCTAGGTTATGCGTGCAAATCGTGACTAAACAGCATAAGGGCGGTCAGCCAGTGAAGAAGTTTACTCACTGTAGTCAGAACAGGTTTTGGCAGAGCTACGGTGTAGACCGGGTTGTTTTGTTGCTCTGGGTGTTTTGGTTGTTCTGGAAAAGTAGGGGGGACAGTTATTAACGAATAATAGTAACTGGTTCCAAAAAGAGTATACTAGTTGGAAAAGGTGCTGTGTTTTGTAGTTTAACTCTCAGATTGGAGTGCAGCTATAATATAGCAAAGTTTGTGCAGTGTGGTAGTTTAGTGTGAGGCATTGTCCACTAATGGAAACTATGCACTGGATTTACCCTACTTGGAGTACTGTGTTAGGCAAGCAGTGAAAGCTGGCTACAGGTACTTTACAATCGAGCCGTTGGGTAAGTGTGATGGTGACTTTCCTTTACTGTGCTAATGACCGATGGCCGGCTGTTTGGGGTGTTGAACGATAGCTGTGCGTGAGGCTGGGGGAAGTATGGTTGCACTGGGGAGAGGAAGGGTGCGACTGAAGGAGGGAGAATGAGGGAGGAGAAAGGGGGTGAAGCGTGATGAAGGTAGGATGGAAGTGGTTGCTGTTGTTGAGGTTGCGGTTGCTCAAGATGGATAATGTGTTGATGATTTCATGTATTCATTTGCAGCATTGTTCATTTCATGCATTCATAATGTCATTTAGTTTTTGAATTATGTGTTGGATTACAAGAGACAGTGAAAGTAGTTAAGGGAAGTGAAATGAACAGCAGTGGCGCTTCCTCAAGATACAGGAATTAGTTAGTGTAGTAAGGGGGGAGAGTGTGAGGAGAGAGGGGGACAGAATCGGGTGGACTTGACATTAACAATACGGCAAGCATGTTGCAGGTTCGAAAGTCTTTGTTCGTCGCTCGAAGTTCGTCGAACTCTTCAGCGCGACGACGACGACGACATCCGGTCGTTGGACCCACATCATCATCACCCCCCATTCGTCCACGTCCACGTTCGTGAACATCCTCATCGTTCCCCAACCCCATCTTTCCCGCGTGATCGTGACGTCTGTTGCGGGACCTAGCCTCGGCGTTACGAGGTAGCCGACAGGAGGAGTCAGGCTGAGAGGCGTCGACGGCGGCAGGGCCGCCGCAACTACCACGTCATCATCACCATCATCGTCATCGTCAGCGGCGGAGGGAGTGGCGACACCACAGCGCCTGGATTAAACAGCGACAGTCCAGCGTCAACCACAACGAGGAGGCAGCTACCTTTCGGAGGCATCAACGGGGACACCCTACTATCAGGTCGGCTCGTTCTTTATTTGTCCTCCTCTTGACACTTGCCCCCTCTGTGCCCGGACATTGGCGTTGCACAGTCGTTAGTTAGACGTGGTTGATCAGCAACCCCCGTTCATCTGACATTTCCATTTCATTGTTCATCGGGCCATTGATTGTTCCATCACCATTTCTTCGTTCCATGTGTAAATGTTGTATGTGTATGAGTGTATGGTATGAATGAATAAATAGCTTGAAAGTTGTATATATAATTGTTGTGTTATCATCGCTTCACGTCTGCGGGAAACTGTCATTCTGTCTGGGTTGTCTGCGTGTGTAAGGTGTTTGTTTGTGGTGTCTACCCAGGGGGAGTCGTGGCAGTGACAAATAACAACAACAATAATAACAACAACAACAACAACAACAACAACAATAATAATAATAACAACAACACTGGCTATTGACAAAGCATAACATTTGCTTTATTGTAGTGGATTACAAAGAGTAAATTCAGTGCTAAGGCTCTTAAACAGCTATAAAAGCGGTCGCGATCTTTACAATATAGAACAAACACACACGTATTTTCCGGGTGGGCGTTCCCCAACGCATAAACAGAAAGTAAATTACATCATTGTAGTAATTTTCTAAAATGTATTATGGCTACTGGATGCTGAACATTGCAAATAAGCAGAAACCATTTTCGACTAAACTACAGATTCTGTACCCCATATTAATTCTTTTGCTGGAGAGGAACAAGAACTTGAACAGCTGGTACAGAGGCTTGACACCACCTCCAGAGCCTATGGAATGGAAATAAGTGCAGAGAAGAACAAAATGATGACCAACAACACCAATGGCATCAATACGGACATCAAAGTCCAAGGCCAATCCCTCAACACAGTGCATAGCTTCAAATATTTAGGAGCCATTGTATCAGACAATGGGTCCCGACAGGAAGTCCTCTCCAGGATCGCACAAACAACTGCTGCCCTGACAAGGTTGAAGCCCATTTGGAAAGACAGGACCATCAGTCTACATTCCAAAGTAAGACTGCTGCGCTCCCTTGTCATCTCCATCTTCCTATATGCTTGCGAAGCATGGACCCTCACAGCAGATCTCCAACGAAGAATACAAAGCATGGAGATGAAAAGACTTCTGGGCATTTCCTATACCCAACACATCACCAACGACGAAGTCCGATAGACCATCACACAAGCCATTGGACAACACGATGACCTGCTCACAGTGGTGAAGAAACGGAAACTCCGATGGTATGGCCACGTCACCAGATCATCAGGTCTTGCAAAGAATATTCTGCAAGACACAGTGCAAGGAGGTAGAAGAAAAGGGAGACCGAAAAAGAGGTGGGAGGACAACATTCGAGAATGGACTGGTTTGACACTGAGCGAAGCCATCAGGGCTGCTGAGGACAGAGAAAGATGGAGTATGCTGGTTAAACGATCATCTGTGGTGCCCCTACGACCTCCGGGTTACGGGACAGGCTAGGATAGGATAGGATAGGATTTAATTGCAATTTAAAGGTCGTAAAACGGAGGTTTTACTACTACTACTACTACTACTACTACTACTACTACTACTACTACTACTACTACTACTACTACTACTATTACTACTACTACTACTAGTGTTATTTTTTATAGCGCAAACCAAATGTAAAGCTTGCTCAAAGCGCTCATACACGCAGATACACTGTCAATGATAAATATTTAAACAATGTGTTTCAACATTATGAGATAAAACACGTTAAACATCGGATCTTTCTTTTTTTTTCTGAAAGTTCTGGTTTTTATTTATTTATGTTAAAAAGTAATTAAAAATTGTCTTTGTGTTCATATTGCTTTATTTCTTTTTTCCTAAATTTCTGTCCATTCTTTTAATTTGTTACTTTATTTCTTTCATAAAAATCCACCTTCTTTAAAATTCTTTGTTTTTATATAGCTTTGTATCTTTTTGTTTGTCTTTAGGGCCTGTGCGTCTTTCTATTTGTTTGTCTGTCGGGCCTGTGCGTCTTTCTATTATTTTGTTTGTCGGGTTTGTGCGTCTTTCTGTCTATTTGTCTGTCTTACTTTCTTTCTTGAAGTTTTTGTCTTCAACCTTTTTGTCTGTATTTAAGTTTTTTAAAATTCTTAATTCTGATTTCCTTCAATTATTTGTTTGTTAAATTTGTAGCCAGCTCCCCTTGCCCTCCCCTTCCACTGCATCTTCCATCATTCCATCCCTCCCCCCTCTCTCTCCCCCGGGATAATTTTCCACAACAACAACAACAATAACAACAATTAATTATAATAGTTGTTGTTTTGTCGGATGTGTGTCGCGATACACGGTAAGACTAGATCTTATGATACCCGCGTATGCCGCTGCAGATCTGATGTCTTTGCTGATACACGGTATGTATGAGTCATAAGCCTGTCAGTTTGTATGTCGCGGTTTTTCAGTGACCTTCACCTCGGAGTTCAATCAAATAGCTGTTTTGATTGGCTGTCTGACCTCCACTGTCGTATCGCGCCGTGAAAAAATAGAACATGCTCTATCGATAAGACTTGACGACAATTCCTACCGATCCGGGAATTTCCGTAGTCATATGCGGGTATCATAAGATCTAGTCTTACCGTGTATCGCCGCCTTAAAGAGTTTTCAATCCACAGACGTCCGTTTCTGGATACGAGAGTGTCTCTCTCCTCTATCATGTCCTTTCTATCCTATCCCGTAACTCGAAAGTCATTGAGGCACCACAGATGATCGTTTAACTAGCATATTCCATCTTTTTCTGTCCTCAGTGTCAAGCCAGTCCATTCTAGAATGTTGCCTTCCCCCCATCTTTTTCTATCTCTAAGATAGTCTTTGCAAGACCTGATGCTCCGGTGATGTGGCCATACTATACTATAGGAGTTTCCGTTTCTTCACCACTTTGAGCAAGTTATCGTATTGTCCAATGGCTTGTGTGATGGTCTGTCAGATTTCGTCGTTGATTATTTGCTGGGTATATGAAATGAAATGCCCAGAAGTCTTATGTAGCACCTCACCTCCATGCTTTGTATTCCTCGTTGTAGGTCTGCTGCATGTGAGGGGCCATGTTTCGCAAGATGGACATTATAAGGGAACGCAGCAACCTTACCTTTGAGTGTACGTAGACTGACGGTAATTCCGTTGTGACATCCTCACAGTTCCCAGTGCTATCATAGTCTTCGTAAGGGTTAGGGTTAGGGTTTGGGTTAGAGTTAAGAGTTTAGGGTTTGGGTTAGGGTTAGGGTTATGACGCCTAAGAACTTCGTAAAAAAGCCGGCCCGACATGACCTAGCGCATACGCAAATGCGCTCGGATAAACTAGGGACCCGGAACTTGAAGGATGTGACACCGTCTTTCCAAATGGTCTTTAACCTTGTCAGGGCAGCAGTTGTTTGTGCTATCCTGGAGAGGTCCTCCTTGTTAAAACCCATTGTCTAATACAATTAATCCTAAATATTTGAAGCTCTCTTCTCTACACAATTTTATAATACAACACAACCCAGAGACTATAGGGAGACACTCTCGTATCCACATACTGGCGCTTGCTTGTATGGTAGTGTTTCGCCCACAGGCGCTTGTATCCGGACACGCGAGCGCCTAATGCCTGTGACGCGTCTCCCTTTGGTTATCTATAATACAGATAGCCAAAGGGAGACGCGTCACAGGCATATAGGCGCTCGCGTGTCCGGATACAAGCGCCTGTGGTTTCGCCCTACATTGCGTTGCTACCACTACATTACCAGAGAGTGTGCGCAGGCCTACCAATTCAGTGCCCAGGCTTCAGCCATTAGATTCAGTTACCATAGGTCATTGCTCCAAAGTTTTTCTTTACAATTCTATGTACATGTATTTATGCTGTTTGCTTGTCACTCTTTGTGTATACCCTGTAGTGCATATTTTTTGTCTTCATGCAGTATCTGTACTTTGTGTTGAGAAGTTTATTCCTTGGGGATTTTACAGATACATGCCTGAAGACTTTTCTTTATTTTTCATGTGTGCCACTCCTTTGGGTTGGTTCCAGTATCTTGATCAGAGGTTGCTGTTGATCTTTCCAACCAGGAGTGGTTATCATATGATCAATGTTTGAAGATAGCGCGAAAAGAGAGATAATTTATTATTAAAATCCCAATTTTCTCCCTTTGGCATGTTTAGAGTGGCCTACCATATCAATCGATCCAAGGAAAGGTTTCCTGCTCTTGCTAGAAAGGTTATGTCTGTGATTATTTACGGTTTTGTAAAATCACTGTTGTCTATTACCTTTATTTGATATATGTTGATGAAAGAACTCGTCATTACTGTTATTTTCACGTCGATGCTGTCAATTTTCAACGTGTTTTATGACCGTAATTTTGTAACCGTTTCCACTTGTACTGCTCTTGTTATTGTTGTTGCACCCAGCGCTGGTTGAGAAGTTTTATAATTTTATCGTAGTGTTTCGCAACAAATCAGGACACGATGTACCTTGATATCTACTCCGTGTTTTTCTCGTATCTATTGACAGCATGACAGTAATCATAGTTTTGTTGAATTGTGCACGAGGATTTGCAAACTACGCAAACCAGTCTCATGCACTATTAAAGTATTATTGACGTTATTATACTAAAGGTTGAAATGGCATTGGTACTAGTGTTGTGCGCATTTTGTTGACATACATGCTATTCTGATACTGAGTGTCAGTCTGAGCAGATGATACTTTATCATTTGAGAATGTATTTCACAGTAAAATTTTAAGCCAGCTATGTAGACCTACAATTTCATTGTGGATGGAAATTGGGGATATTATATAACAATCATACTAATTAGTATAGTAAAGAAAACAACTGTACACTTTAGTAATTTTTTTTACACCACACTGGGAAACCATAAACAAAACCCCCAGTACATAGTGGCAACGATAAACAAATTGATCCTAGATATTATTGGAAGAAAACAAAATATTATAGGTTTGTGAAGGAATCACAATGTTAATTATTTCTCATTTGTTTCCAGAAATTGGGACTGACAATATGGGTTGGTTCTGACACACTCACACAGTGACAGTGGTTGTGATAAACAGATAGTAGTCCACAATGCCACTCTTTAGACGTCAAAGTGAGAAAGGACGTAAGCGACAGCAACGTCTGGAACTTTTGGTAAGCATTGTTGTTGTTCTTGTTGCTGTAATTGCTCAATTTGAGACAAATAGAGTTGTATAGTATTGTTGTTAGTGATGATGATGATAATGATGATTCATGATAATGAGGATGATGATAATGATGATACAGGGCTCGAAATTAGCGGGGGCCCGGGGCCAAAAACCCGCAAAGTTGATTTCGGGCTCGGAAAGTTGAAAAACGAAGGGCACGCTTGGCCCGCAAAATAATTCCTCTGCTACAGCTAGCTCTACTCGGCAGTTTCGTATTTGGGCCAAGGGAAGCAACCCACACTGGTGCCCTAAATTTGGACATAAAAAAAAAACAGAGAAAAGAAGCGAAAACCCTCTAATTTTGCACTCAAAAGTTTAATATACACTTCAATATCTTTTTAATATAATAAACAAAAGGCTATGGCACAACATAAGAGCAAAATGTTCATCTTTGCAAGTACGAAAGTATGGCTACATATCGTCGCCATACAGTTGCTAAAACAATCGGCGATGGCGTATTTTCCAATTTTTGGGAAGCGAAAGACGCCAGAAAAAAACGTCGACGAAAGGAAAGAACAAGAAAAAGAGAGAAAAAAGAAGTATGAAGAGGAAAAAAGATCAAGGAACTACAATGAAGGGTGGAAAAAAAGATTTCCATGGCATGGCCTTGAAGTGAACGAGGAAGAGTACTGTTAAGTTTAGTTCCCTTTAATGGTTTTGTTTTGAACTTTTGTGCATTGAGTTCAGATTTTTTGTTAGGTTACTCATATAAAAAATTTAATGATGTGTATTGTGCGATAGTCAGTCACAAAACTGAAAAGTGTTATACAAGAGACTCACTTGATTTTTTTCTATTTTGTTTAATGGCCATTTCAGGCTCACTAGTCACTGGAATATGTGTGTCACTGAATGTGTGTGTGTGTGTTTTTCCCCTTTTTTGTTGGTAATGTTTGAAAGTGAAAGAAAAGGCAAATAAAAATGACATCACTCAGCAAAATTGGAAATTCAATTGTTTTTATTTTAGATTATCAGACAAATTGTACTTTCTACTTATTATATTGTCAATAATTCTTTTGTTTTTTGTTAGCATTATTTTTCAGGTTGGGCCCCGAAAGTTGCTTGTGAGCCCTCAAATTTTTCAATCAAGGGGCCCGGTGGCCCCCAAAGAAAAAAGTTAATTTCTAGCGCTGTGATACATCAGCTCTAAATACCCAGCCAGTCCTGCCAATTAAATCATACAATTTGTTCCACTTCCCTGCGATTTAATCTCAGGACTGATCGCACGAAGCAACCGGTCACACGCTAAAATTAATTCCATACAACAGAAGTGGAAGTTGGCTTTTGCTGCGGCTCACTCATAGGCCTCTTACACTGTTCCTGTGTTGCTCTCCCTTTTGCTACATAGGCTACATGTTGTAAATGCTATGGCCAACAGATCGATTTTGAGAAGTTCAGAGAGTGAGAGAGAAGATTGTTTGCCATATTTAGTAGCAGATACGGAGGAAACCTCTGTGGATGGTGGGTACGGCGATGGATCGGGAGGAGGGATCGAGACACTCAGGGCTTATTCTGCTCTTTGATCCGATGACAACCTTTGTGTTGTGGTGTCAGCAATTTTCTTTAGTCTCAGTGGTAAAGATGCCACAGCATGTTCTGATTGATCCGGACTTATGCTTTCATCGCAGGAATTAGAACATGTTCTCTCCTCTGAATCTATGATGAATTTGCTTGAGATTTTATTGTAAGCTTGTTGTACAACTTATTGCAGCGTGTGACCAGCTAAATCTTTTAAGAATATGTAGGTTTGACCAGGGCTTAAAGGAATTCAGTATTTATTACTGTAACTGTTAAAGAGTTATCCTGCCACTCTTCCATTGTACAGTCATAAATGTAATTAAGACTAGTATAAGATGTACACTTTAATATATTGTATTTTTACAAATAGTTCACTTATGGTGGTTCATCTTGATTTAGATACAGTACAGGGCTGAGCTTTAACGTTCACCAACTCGCCAATGGCCCCTAAAAATAGTGTGTGGCGAGCTCGATTTGGGGTACCATTCGCCCGGCTGGCGACTTGAAAATACCGCCAGTGGTAGAGATTCTGTACCTGTATACGGACTTTTGACTTGCAATGTAAAACAAAACACGCGCCAACCGCTTCTGCTGTCAGCACCGGAGACCCGTTCCGATGCATGCTAGGAAGTTAGGTAACGCTAGCAAAGCGAGGGATTTGCGAAGTAAAAATAGCCTTTTCTCGTGAGACTTTCTTCTTTCCCTCGCCGTGAAACGCTACTGCCCTGCGAGATCCTAGCCTTCTTGCTTCCTTGCGTGTATCGGAACGAGTCTCTGACTTCCTTGATGAGTCACGCGAGACTTGCCGTACTTTCGATATTCCTCATTCTCAGTCTTTTGTCAATCTTGAACGATGTGGCGCTTTTTAAGCGGTGTCTCGGAGCCTCCAGCAAAGAAAATAAAGTCCGAAGAAGAAAAAAAACAGCTGAAGAAGGCACACCCAAGCTCCTTCAAGTTTTGGAACATTGAGGAGGAGGATGTCGATGATGAATAAATTATACAGTGCTTGTTTTAAAAAATGAAACAGTGTTGTTGTTGAAATTTATCTTGTTTATTAGCTGCAATAGTTATACAGTTTAAAAAAAATGACCGTGCTTTCAATCAAGGGGTCTGGCAATCTGAGCAATATTTTGGCAACTTCAACTTCCCAGGTTAGGAGCCCGGCTGGCTCCTTAGCCTGGCTTGCTAAATCTCAGCCCTGCAGTATCATTTTGATTTTCAATGTTTGATATTTTATTTTATTTATTGTGATGCAGGCTCAGCAAGATCCAGAACCAAGGTTTGATTTGTCAGACTGTGAATTGAAGGAGGTTAGTAACCTACTAAAATAATAATGATAATAATAATAATAATAATAATAATAATAATAATAATAATAATAATAATAATAATAATAATAATTTCATTATTATTTATTTATTTTAACTTTTTAATTGAATAAAATATACAAATTTTAACTCATAATTTGCTGTAAGCGCACACACATATATGTTAAAGTCAGTCTGAGGTCAAGATCAAAATTACAACATTTGTGTTGCTGTGGATTAACCAAGTGAAGGGGAATAACTTTGTGCCTGTAGCTCATTGGCCCTCAGTATTAGGGGCCCATTCTGCTAGTAAGCCCTGTAATGTTATGAGGGGCCACAATGACATTGTCAGTGACTTGCATGCTTATTTTAAAGCTTTAGCCTCATTAATGTGGAATAATAGATTAATACACTCTTTTTTATTCATCTCTACCGTCTAGTGTAAAAGTTTGAGGGAAAAAAACCCTCTCCGATTCCCTTTAATGATTTATTTGTTTTGCTTGGTTTATTTTGATATGCAATCACGTTATATCTATTTTCATATTATAATGGAAGTTGTATGTGAAGTACTTGTCATTTTAAGTTTTAGATTGAAATGACCTTTCTGGTTTTATTTCTTTTCCAGGTTCCATCAGGAGTGTTCTCAATATGCAAAGTCTTGCAAAAAGAAGTAAGTCATTCAGTATAATTTACTGTACAAAAAAATAAAGTTAACAATAAATTGAAATAGACTCGTTTGTGTTGGTGTGTGTGTTTCGATTGAGATGAGCACGATAGTTCTGAACATTTTGTTTTGCAAAGCATGCAATAAAAGCATGTATTTATCTTTGATTGGATTTTGCGCTTTTGCTAGAGAAAGATTTGTATATTTGGTGGATAGTTTTTATCAATCGTTATTGTTGTAATATTGTTGAGAATTTTCTGGAATTGTTTATTATCGATCGAAGTTTCTAGATCTATCTGGCGATGGCTTGTAAACTGTGGAATGTTCTATGACGTAAGACTGCATAGTTCCGGTGATGAGTTTTATTTTGATTGGGTGTTATTGCATCATTCTAAAATATTCTAAGTTCTTCTATATTGTTGATAGGCTTTATAAGTACGAGTAATACACTGCTTGCAAAAAGTGATTTTCAGAAAGCGATCTTGTATGCAGTTGTTGGTGTTTGCTGAATAAAGTTGGAAAACTGTATACCATGGCTCCCGCCTTGTTGCTGAGTGAACAGGCTGCATGGATAAATTAATTGGAGTTACACATATAAAGGTTGAAGCATGGGGGCTGAATCAACTATTGCTACAGGTGTAATAGCATGTGCATGTGTGTTTGAGTAAGTGGGTCAATGAGTGATTGTGTGTGCGGGTGTATGCATGCAAGTGTGCATGTGCAAGTGTGCATGTGCAAGTGTGCATGTGCAAGTGTCAAACATAATCAATACCTTCTGATCTCCAGGCTTTGTATCTTCATGGGAACTGGTTGTCAACACTGAATGGTGACCTCGCAGACCTCATTAATCTCAGGGTAATTACAATAAATATCTTCTTACAATCTCATATATATATACCAATCTCGCTATCTCCCTCTCATTCCTCTCTCTCACAAGTAGTCATCTCTTAGCGTGCACTAGACATTGCAACATTTAGACAAACATTTTGCAATTATTGGGCACAAAACCCGTATGACTATATAAAAAATAATAATCTTTTAGCATTAATTACACATTTTTTCCTCATTTTTTTGGAGGTGGTATGGGGGTATTAGGGACATTTTCATCTCGAACTCGGACACAATTTATACCTTATAATATATATATATATCCATTGCTAGCTAAAACATCGCGTTTTTTTGTTTGTCCAGATTTTAGATCTTCATGACAATGAGCTGAAGATGCTGCCAGATAATATAGGATGCTTGGAAAGACTTCAGGTAAGTTTTGCATGTTTGACTGGTACATGGCAATGGGGGTCTTATGTACCCACCCACCCCCTTCCTCTCCCCCTCTCCCTCTTCCCCCCTCCACCAACAACATTTCTAGGTTTTTGCAAATCTGTTCGAGATGAGTCCTAAATATTCCAAAAAGGACATTTAAAAAGAAAATTTCGTCCATCCTTTTGTCTTTCTGCCATCCACTATCCACTCTCCGCCACCTTTCTGTGCAAAACATGCAAGTGGATTAATATCTCAAAAGCTATTTCAACTATCGCAACCAAACTTGGTAAGATGGTGTATTTCCATGAGACCTCATAAATGATCAATCAGTGAATGACTTCACTTCAAGGTCACAGGGTATTCCCATAAAACCCCATAAATGATCAATCAGTGAATGACTTCACTTCAAGGTCACAGGGTCAACAAATGTTAGTAAAAAAATCACAATTTTCCACAAGATTTCACTTTTTTTCCCTACTATTCTAGTTTATTAATATTGAACTTATGATTCTTTGATGCATGATAGGTATCAATAAGACACACCTACTATACAAATTTGGTCATCTCCTTTCTAAGGTCAAGGTGTCCAAAGTCGATTAGTATAGATATTTTGAAGTGACCTTGATCCTAAACTATGAGAGATATAAAGTCCAAACTTGTTGTAGAGATGATAGATTAAACTTTCATATATGTTCTGTTTTTGCGTTGATTTTGAAGGTCAAGGTCATTTTAGGACTTGCAAAAATATACCAAAAAAAAGGTCATCGAACAGTGGAATGGCTGTTTAATTAACCCATAGTATGCAACAACATTGGGTTATTTAATCAGACATGCTTGATAACAGGATAACAGGATAACAGGAATTTATTTCGCCAATTGACATGTAATAGATACAACAATCGGAATATTATTTGGTGTTGGACAATGGCAGAATGTTTTAGATTTAACATCTCTCTCTCTTTCTCTCTTACTCTTTCTCTCTCTCTCTTACACACACGCACACATACCTACATACACAAATACACACATGTATGCACAACCACACGCACTCGCACAGCATACCCAACAATAACAGATAAACAGAAAGATATAGTAAAACACAAATGACTAGTCTAAAGTGATCACAAAAACATTCTAAATTATAGTAGTCACTGTAGTATATAGATATAGATGTACGAGCATGTAGGAAGAAGCAGGGCGTGCGCACGGCAGGGGGATCAGCGGTTGGAGGAGGATGCGGCGTTTAGAGATCTTACAGTTTGAGGGTAAAAGGAATCTTTAAAGCGGGAAGTGTGGGATCTGAAGGATCGAAAGCGGCGGCCAGAGGGGAGAAGTTCGAACAGGGGGTGGGCAGGGTGGGAAGGGTCAGAGAGGATCTTGTCGGCTCTGTTGAGAGAGCGGGTCGAGTAGATGGAGGCCAGAGAGGGGAGCTCACAGCCGACAATCCTGCCTGCCGTGCGCACAACCCGCTCCAGCCGGTCTTTGTCGAGCTGCGTTGCTGTTCCGAACCAGACCGTGATGGAAAATGTTAGGACGCTCTCCACCACGGCCCGGTAGAACTGGAGGAGAATGTCTTTGGAAAGGCCAAACTTCCTCAGCTGTCTGAGGAAGTACAGTCGTTGATGGGCCCGCTTCACGATGGTGTTAATGTTGGCACCCCAGCTGAGGTCGTCGGAGATGAGGGAACCCAGGAACTTGAACGAGTCTACTGTCTCGATGGCTTGTCCATTGATGAGCAGTGGATCTTTGGGGTCCTGGTTCCTGCGGTAGTCCACAATCATCTCGACTGTTTTGGAGGTGTTCAGTTCGAGGTTGTTGTCTTCGCACCACGACACCAAGTGGTCGACTTCCTGGCGGTATGTTGTTTCGTCGCCGTTGGAGATGATGCCCTCGACCGTGGTGTCGTCAGCGAACTTCACGAGCTGAACACTGTCAGCACGGGACACACAGTCATTGGTGAAGAGGCAGTAGAGGAGAGGTGAAAGGACACAGCCTTGCGGCGTGCCTGTGTTGAGAATTAGGGTTTTGGAAAGGGTCAGGGTCATCCCAAAGTCACTGTTATTTTTTTATGCAAAATACAACTTTTGCTGTACTAGTGTATTTGGAGCCAGAGGTCAAGGTCAAGAGAGTAGAAAGATCAAAGTCTGCATTATTTTGCATTTTAGGCCATTGTTTTATTTTGTTTTTTCTGGGCACTCATTTTCATGTTAAGTATTGCAAGTACCATAAGGAGCATGTGAGTCATATGGGCTTTGCCATTCTAGTTATTAAAATTTAAAATAAATATTGCAGAGAAAGCAACACTAAATGGCAGATACATTATTTTGTTTACTGATTTTTATTTCATCTATTAATATGAGCTTTTCCCCTTTCAAACTCCTGTCCTGACAGCATGTAGGTGTGCACTATACAGCCATGCATTGGATGGGATGGTATAGAATAGAAAGTGTAGTTTGAAACTCCACGTGTGTTGTCTGGGGAGTTTAGCAGTGCACTCGATGCAGCAAGTTGGCCTTTTCAGCAGCTTGATGTTAATCCTGATTGTGACCAGTGCCTTGAGCAGTTCTTTTGAGCTAATAACTTTGTAAGTGTAAGTTCTTTTCTTCATGCTGTACACAATAGTCCTGTTTGTTGGCTTCTTTGTGTTTTAGTTAATATAGTATTACATCTGTGTGTGAGTTTGAGCTAATAACTTTGTAAGTGTAAGTTCTTTTCTTCATGCTGTACACAATAGTCCTGTTTGTTGGCTTCTTTGTGTTTTAGTTAATATAGTATTACATCTGTGTGTGAGTTTGAGCTAATAACTTTGTAAGTGTAAGTACTTTTCTTCATGCTGTACACAATAGTCCTGTTTGTTGGCTTCTTTGTGTTTTAGTTAATATAGTATTACATCTGTGTGTGAGTTTGAGCTAATATGTAAGTGTAAGTACTTTTCTTCATGCTGTACACAATAGTCCTGTTTGTTGGCTTCTTTGTGTTTTAGTTAATATAGTATTACATCTGTGTGTGAGTTTGAGCTAATAACTTTGTAAGTGTAAGTTCTTTTCTTCATGCTGTACACAATAGTCCTGTTTGTTGGCTTCTTTGTGTTTTAGTTAATATAGTATTACATCTGTGTGTGAGTTTGAGCTAATAACTTTGTAAGTGTAAGTACTTTTCTTCATGCTGTACACAATAGTCCTGTTTGTTGGCTTTTTTTTTTTTTTTTTAAATCAGTTTATAGTCCCCTCTCTTCCCGATAAGGATTTTCAGAGAGGAGACTTGTATGATGGTGGCGCTAATTTGTTGGCTTCTTTGTGTTTTAGTTAATATAGTATTACATCTGTGTGTGAGTTTGAGCTAATAACTTTGTAAGTGTAAGTTCTTTTCTTCATGCTGTACACAATAGTCCTGTTTTTTGGCTTCTTTGTGTTTTAGTTAATATAGTATTACATCTGTGTGTGAGTTTGAGCTAATAACTTTGTAAGTGTAAGTTCTTTTCTTCATGCTGTACACAATAGTCCTGTTTGTTGGCTTCTTTGTGTTTTAGTTAATATAGTATTACATCTGTATGTGAGTTTGAGCTAATAACTTTGTAAGTGTAAGTACTTTTCTTCATGCTGTACACAATAGTCCTGTTTGTTGGCTTCTTTGTGTTTTAGTTAATATAGTATTACATCTGTGTGTGAGTTTGAGCTAATAACTTTGTAAGTGTAATTTACTTTTCTTCATGCTTTACACAATAGTCCTGTTTGTTGGCTTCTTTGTGTTTTAGTTAATATAGTTTTACATCTGTGTGTGAGTTTAGATCTCAAATGTTCCACCTTTCTATTACTCTCGTTGGGATGCCGGGGTTTTCTGTATAAATAGTATCCCCACTTTCTAGAAATTTAGTGCTTTAAATTTCCACTATTTTTGTATTTCTTATTTGTTCTTTCTCGTTTTTAATCTATTCTATCAATCTGATGTCTTCTTCGCTACTAGACCAGCCACC
This sequence comes from Oncomelania hupensis, assembly GCA_036898135.1. Classification (NCBI taxonomy): domain Eukaryota; kingdom Metazoa; phylum Mollusca; class Gastropoda; order Littorinimorpha; family Pomatiopsidae; genus Oncomelania; species Oncomelania hupensis. Next base: position 52,412,430 of record CM072527.1, read on the forward strand.
TATTTTTTGTCTTGAAAATTCTCCTCGAACTCCTAATTTGTGTTTGGTTCTGTTGGGTCAGCTTGGGGATATTTAACTCTGCCAAATAATCAATATGGCTTTCTATGGTGTTATTTAGCATTTTAGGCATTTTATATGTATGCATTTCGTTAATATTTTTGTTTTTTGTAAACGGGGTTTGATAAACTAGAGTACAGCCTCAGCATCCCCTGAATGCATCCTATTTCATCACCTCACCCACCCCATGCCTTACATCCTTAAATCCCTCAAACCTCTCGCTTTATTAAATTAAATGGTTCCAGTTAAAGGTTTCATATTAATTATTGTTAGCTTCCTTGTTACAAAATTAGTTATTTAATGGGTGTTTTTTTTCTCTTGTTTTTTTTTAAATGTAATGTTAAATCTCTGTCTGTCTATGGTGAATGAAGATGTATTATTAAATTAAATGTGTGAGCGACTGAAAAAAGGACTGATTGTAAGATAGCAAATTAATGCTAACATCACTTTCTTCTCCTAATAAAATATTGAATCTGAATCTGCATGGGAGGCCTTTATTGTAAAGTGACCGGCTGGTGGAGTGCCTTCAATGTTACCATAAAGGTTGTTCCAGCAGATCTTGCATACAGATCAGGGGTGAACCCTTTTCAACCAAGACGTGGTCCTGATTCGGCTCTTTGCAGTCCACTGGCCCTATAAACATTGACTAACAAACTAACTAAACTTTCTACTTTGTGTCAGATTTTGAACTTGGAAATGAACAGACTGAAGAAGCTACCAGACAGCATCGGAGAGCTACGGCACTTGCAGACACTAAACGTTAAAAGTAAGTTCATTGCCAAATTCCTGCTTTGTCTGTTGGTGAACGTTGTTATATATTATAATGGCATTGCACTGGCTATGGCGCATGCTTTTGTTTGAGCTTAAGCATTGTCAAGCCTAGTTTTACCCTGCCCAGCAGAAGGAACAAAATGTTGCACAACCACCACCCACGTTATTGAGCTGTGAGTGGATACCCGGCTCTCATGAGACAGGAAAGGTTAAGGAGTGAGAGAAAGGAGATGGGCACCCCTCTGTCAAAGCTCTCCATGAGAAAAAGGAGGTGCGTAAATTCTCAGCAACTGAAATGTTATGGGGAAAAAGCTTTGCCTTGGCATGTCAGTATTTTCACATTTCATTGTCCCGCTAGGAAGATTGACTGCTCTCCTCAGGTAAATAAGTAAAATATATTTAATATCAAAGTGCTTGTTTGAAGTATTACTTTTATAGTACTTGTAGTCATAATTATGTTTTCTTATAATTCAGCACTTGCTTCCAGGCAACAGACTGAAAGACCTTCCAGAGTCCATATGTGATTTGCCATCATTGCGCTTATTAGACATCAGCAACAATGAGATCACAGAGCTACCACGAAGACTGGCCTATGTTCGCACTCTGGAGACTTTGCTGCTTGACGCTGACAAGTTCAAATACCCTAGAAACAGTGAGTTGTTATTTTAAATTGTAGAGGAAAATGCAGGTTAGGTGTGACATTATGTATTGAAGGCCTTCCTTCTTTATTTAGTTCAGTTTTCATGTATTTGATATTTAAGGGGGTATTTTTCTTTTTTATACCTTGTGATTCTTCTTTTTTATATTTTTTTTTTCTATCACAAAGCTTTTAGAAATGTTCCATTGCAAACTTACTGTGTGGAATTCATTTACATTTGAAATTTGGTGGGAAGCTTACCAAGAGGATTAGAGGATTATGATGGTTATAAAATTGTTATATGCATGCTGATTAGAAACATAGTGTAAAGATGGTACTAGTAATTTTGTTTTTGTATGTAATGTAATCTGTTTGTATAGCTGTAAGTACAGATTGACATTGTCCTAAATAAGTTGTGTACAATCATGTTGCTGTGTGCAGGTTTATGTAAGGAGGGAACAGAAGCCATCGTGCGGTATTTATGCTCACGTAAGTATCAACCTCAGCCACTCCAGAACTTTTATTTCTGCTAGTGAGATGATACAATCTTCTTGCTCCTTTAATTTCAAGAATTTCTATTGACAAGAGTTGATTTGCTCTGAGCTTTATGTAATATTTTGTCCAAAATGAATTGAGGCTATCAGTCATTGTTGATAGTTTACAAACATCATTTGCTGTGAAGAAGGGTTTCTGTGCAAAGTTTCTGATTTTAACCATATTTTTCTATAGGGATAAGCATATTTATAATATATGTTGTGCTCACCGTGTTGTTTTTTAATAGTGATTGTATTTCCTCACAGAAAACAACATGGAATATGAGCCGCCCTCTAAGTTCTTGCTGGAGGCGTTGGAACCACCTCGCGGGGTGCGGTCCTCGCAGAGCGACAACTCCATCAAGTCCAAGCCGTGGCAGGAGGAGGCTCGCTTGCTGGCTTGCGTAGACCAGTACCAGCAATTGATGCTGCAGAAACGGCTGGAGGGAAAGGCGCTGCAGCAGCAGCTGGCTGATGAAGCTCAGCTTCAGGAACAGCTTGCAGCCCTGGCCAGCTACAGCAAGAAAAACTTGTTGGATACCATTACACAGGTCTGCCTCCAATGTTCGCATTTACTAACATCAAGTGCTGTTGTAAATTTGAAAGTAATCTTCATTTGTTTTTAGTTGTTGTACTCTAAGAGTATTCTGGAAGAACGTGGACTGCTGGAAGATGTTTTCCTTCCATGCTGTTGGACACTAAATTTTCCTGTCCAGTGATCATTGAACAGTGAAAGAAGAATGGGATAATGATAATTTCATTACGACTGAACATTTTAGTATTATTCTTTGTTACTGATGTCATCCTTCATCTCCTCATTCTCTTTTTTTCTTATTGATAATTTGGGTAACATTGTGATCATGTCTGTCAGGACCAAGAACGTATGGATCAACAGCTCAGTCAGCTGTCTGCTTTGAAGGATGAGGAACGTAAAAAATTCCTCCAGACTCTGCATAGTGGTAAGACTCTTCGTCCTCTTCTTCTCTTCTTTTTATTTTTTCTGTCATGTTGTTGTTGTTGTTGTTGTTGCTGCTGCTGCTGCTGCTACTGCTGCTCTTCTTCTTCTTCTTCTTCTTCTTCTTCTTCTTCTTCTTCTTCTTCTTATCCTTCTTCTTCTTCTTCTTCTTCTTCTCCATCAAAGTTAAAAATGCTGGAGGGACCATTAAAAAGCTCTTTTATCATTTATTTATTTATTTATTTATTTGTTTATTTATTTATTTATTTATTATTAATATTATTATTATAATTATTATTATTATTATTATTATTATTATTATTATTATTATTATTATTATTATTATTATTATTATTTGTTGTTGTTGTTGTTGGTAAAATGCACCTTAGAGAGTGGTTAGGAAACACGCATAATAGTTAAATAGAAAATTGTTTGAGATTGGGGGGCTACAGGTAAAACTTGGGTCACTTTGTCACACTGGAAATGCTGTGTGTGATACAGTGGAAAAGAGTGCCGACAACTTGCTGGCTCAACTCCTCAATGTCAACGAAAAAGCCAGAAAAACAGAGGCCCTGCTGGACCAACTAGAAATGGAAAGGTATGTGTGGCAGTAAGGAGAGTAGTGTTCATGCTTGTGATCAGCAATGTCAGCGTCATTGGCATGTCGTAGTAGTGTTCATGCTTGTGATCAGCAATGTCAGCGTCATTGGCATGTCGTAGTAGTGTTCATGCTTGTGATCAGCAATGTCAGCGTCATTGGCATGTCGTAGTAGTATTCATGCTTGTGATCAGCAATGTCAGCGTCATTGGCATGTCGTAGTAGTGTTCATGCTTGTGATCAGCAATGTCAGCGTCATTGGCATGTCGTAGTAGTGTTCATGCTTGTGATCAGCAATGTCAGCGTCATTGGCATGTCGTAGTAGTGTTCATGCTTGTGATCAGCAATGTCAGCGTCATTGGCATGTCGTAGTAGTGTAGTAGATAAAGGCTATTTTGTAGGCCTTTCAGACTATTCCACGCCTCTTCTTTCAACATTTTTGAGTGTTGGTCACTTAGCACAATTTTGATGAAGCATGATCTCTGATCATCATGTTCTTTAAACTTGTGGTTGCTTTCCGGAAGGTTAAACGATTATCTTTGGTGCCCCGACTATCCAGAAGGTTCTTGAATGAGTTGAGAATGATTTTCAGTTATTTCATGCTAACGATTTTAGACAGTCTCCACCCTCCCCCTCCCTGATACACATGTTGTCAATAGTCCATTCAGCTCCGATGCTTGAATCTTGATATGTGTAAATCGAATTCGTTTATCCAGGCAGCCTGTTCACTCAGCAACAAGGCAGGAGTCATCGTATCAAGTTTTCCAACATTATTCAGGAAACACCAACAACTGCATACAAGATCGCTTTCTGCAAATCATAAAAATTATTTTTTCAAGCAGACGGTGCATTACTTATATAGCCTCTCTGCAATCGAGAAATATTTTGAACATTCCAGAATGATGCAATAACACCCAATCAAAATAAAACTCGTCACCGGAATTATGCACTGTTTTAAGTCATAGAACATTCCTCAGTTTACAAAATATCGCCAGATAGATCTGGTAAATTTGATCGACAATAAACAACCAGAAAATTCTCAACGATACTACAATAATATCCATCGATGAAAATTATCAACATTATACAAAGCTTTTTCTAGCAACAGAGGAAAATTAAAGTAAAGATAAATACACCTTATTATTGCATGCTTTGCAACAGAAAAGACAGAACTATTGTGAGAGTCTCAATCATAACACACACACCCCAACCCCTTCCCTCCATCTTCCCCTGAGCATTGTGGCAGCAAGGAATTTGTGCACGTAACAAGCTAAAATGCCTCTGAGCTCTACATCAAAACTGAGGGGTTGGGGTGGGTGGGTGGGGAGATGACTCTTATAAAATGGTCACACTGAGATGACAATTATAAAATGGTCACACTGAGATGACAATTATAAAATGGTCACACTGAGATGACAATTATAAAATGGTCACACTGAGATGACTATTATAAAATGGTCACACTGAGATGACTATTATAAAATGGTCACACTGAGATGACTCTTATAAAATGGTCACACACTGAGATGACTCTTATAAAATGGTCACACTGAGATGACTATTTGCTTAAAAATGTATGCGTTTTTTTTATGTCTGTGAAATTTGAATGTAAACGTCAAGTGTTGAAAGAGTTGTCTGCTGTAGAAGTCAGTGGCTTATTTCCCTTAGAATCGAGGTGCTAGTGAGCACAGATAAAACTCCATAGCAGTGTGTTCTTCATATAATTCAACTCAAGTGTGTCCATCTTGTCATTTCCAGGTCACTTGGCAAATAATGCATGTAGCCAAGCTGAATTTATTTTGGTTTTCTTTTGCAGAATGAAAGAGAATGACTGGGTGAAAGTCTGCACAGAGGAACTGATGAATTTACGCAAACAAGAAGTTTTGGGTAATATACTTTTTTTGCGTTGATAAGAGTTGAAATACCGTTGATGATGATGATGTCCACTTGTAAAGCGCCAGACTCCATACTGCCCCAGCATGCTTTGGTGCGCTGGAAGTACCTTTGTACTATTATCATTCCGTTGTGTGGTAGGAAAGTTTTTACCTTGCTGGAATTAATTATGAGTGTGCCTATTGGTCTTGACAGTTGGCCAAGTCAAGCATTTGTATTTTTGAATTGTTCTGGTCCCATCAAATGTTGCTGATGGGATAGTGTTTTTATTGTTGCCATCCTTCCTTTTACTGGTACTATTTTTAATTGCTTCTTTTCCAGAGGGCATGAACCAGATACTGGAAGAATACCATTTGTTTGAGCAACAGCGGCAGATTTCTGAGAATGAGAGAGATTCACGCAGTCAGCGAGCTTTGCAACTGTATGTAGTTATAAGAAAAAATCCTTCTTTGTTTTTCTCCCATATATTAATATTCCTAATCAATCATAGTCATAATAGGATATGCATAGTATTACAGTGTCCTATCAATACAGTTCATCCCCTGTGGTGATGTCAGGGGTTTCTGTATAAATAGTATCCCCACTTTCTAGAAATTTAGTGCTTTAAATTCCCACTGTCGCTGTCTTTCTCCTTTGTTCTTTCTCATTACTACTCTGTTCTATCAGTCTACTATACTTCTTCTTAGCTAGACCAGTCACCTAACTTTTTTTTGGAAAACTCTTCCAAAACTCCTCATTTTTGGATGAGGTCTTTTGGGTCAGCTTGGGAATATTGGATGCTTTCTGCCAAATGATCACTAGGGCTTCCTATGATATTATTATTTAGCAATGTAGGTATTTTATATGCATGTGTTTTGTTGATATTTATAATGATGTTTATGTCACGTCCCAACTGCCTCAACAGAGGTTCGACATGTGTGCTCTTTCACACGAGAAAAAAACCCAACACCTAAATAAAATCTATAAGACAAAACCAGAAGTGACAAGACAATTTCTTTATTCCACTCACACATTCACACTCAAAATTAACTCCCTTTTTCCCACTTCCCAACCTTCCAACCCTCAATCCCACTAAAACAACCCAAAACTAATACATAAACAATTCGCTCAAAATAATAATGATAATTAAATCAAAAATGAAAAATGACTAACTACAAAATGTACAAAAGATTTATAATAATTATGTCTGGATCAGCTTACTGACAACAAGGTAAATAATTGAAGCAAATGCTTTAAATCTTTATAAATATTCAAACCTTGTTTCACTTAAACTTCAAATAGCTGCAACAACTCTTTTATATTATATAAAATGAATAAAGAAAATTTATATTTTATACAAATAGAATTTGTAAGGAAATAATCTAAATTACTAATTAGTAAATATCTGGCGAATTAATTCCCCCACACAGAACTATACAATCACAAGGCTACTTAATCAGGTAGGTAAAGTTATGCGGACAATGTTTATTATTCAATTTAAATTAAATATATTTCAATGTGCTGTAATTTATAATTTATCACATGTAAGTAAATTCTTGTTTCTCACAACTGTTTATCAATCGTTATAGTTATTTGTTGTGAATTGTGGAGTGTGCGTGTGTGTGCTTTGTAAATAAAATAAGGTTTTCCTTTCGACTACCACAACCTTCGCAACTGAGGTTGACTCAAGGAAACACCGGCGTCATAGGACGTGGCACACCAGCGTCACACCAGCTAGGTTACAGCACCGCGAACAACGATCTGGTTTTAGGTTTTTGGTACATCTGCAGCAATACATACAAAATACGCAACCATTAATACTCATATTACAATATATTGCACAATAATTCCGCTGACGGAATGATTGTCTCCCTTTCATCATTCCAAACCATTCTCCCTGTCATAACTTCTGCCGTTGCACGCATGCATTTCCATTCACGTCTTTTCTGTCATCCCTTCGCTACACAACAGCGAATTCCCTTATATTAATTTATAATTATTTAATTTATAATACATTTTAGAAAATTCTCTCTATCTCTCTCTCTCTCGGTATTTATGCAGCAAATAATATGAAACATAAAATAGAATTAAGAAAACATAATTAACTATCCATTCATGCTAGCACTCATAACCCAAACCCCCGAACGATATGGCCAACTGAGAAATTGAGATAAGCAACTTACGCTACCAGTGGGGATCCTCCGGCCTGTTGACAGAGACACACAAACGACTGGACAACATACACAGGCACAGATGGTTACACAAGGTGATACACAGGCAGAAGAAGTCCTAGATGGAGTCACAGGTCACCCGACGTTACACGTAGATAACTCGGGTTTCACCGAGAACACACAGCAGGTATTCAAAACGGCTTAGGACAGTTCCAGTGAATCAAACACTTCCAAAGTGTTCCCAAAATAGTCCTCCTCTTCCGATAACTAGGCTCTTTTTCGTTGACAGTCTGATCAGTACGACCCACAGACAAAGTCACTATCTGGCACCTTGACACAACTCAGATCCGTCGATTCTGGCTACATAAGCGATATGCAAAAGTTTCTGCCCCTATCAAAATATACAGTGCATGGGGTTTTATACGATTAGCCTAGAATGTTCTAGAACATACTCATTTCAATTATAATTCATTTCCTGCACCGTTCGCGATTAGAGCACGCATTCCACACATAGCAAATCGCATGGCAGCTATCAAACTTCTCAATAACAAAATAGCCAACTATGCTGTTTTCTAACATAGTGCGTTCTGCACGGGCGCAAATCATTCGCTACTTTTATTAATTATAAGCTTAATTAATTTTATTCTGATACTCTCCCCTTACTACCGTAACTTCTAACCTCTATGTACAGGCTGATGATTAAACTATATACATAGGCGCACGACTGCAAACTGCGTAGCGTGACACAGCACCCCACCAAGACGAAAACTAACAGTTTTAGTTCTTAACAAACACGCTATTCAGTTCTGCTCAAGAAATCAGCTGGTACATTTTCCTTCCCTGGAATACTCTCCACTATCAGATCGAAAGGTTGGAGTTGAAGTGCCCACCTCATGAGCCTACAATTTGTAGTCTTTGCTTGCTGCAGGTATTGCAAAGGTCTGTGGTCGGTCTGCACAATGACTGTACGATCATACAGGTACTGCTTGAACTTTTGTACCCCCCACACCAATGCTAAGCATTCCTTCTCTATGGTGGAATAGTTCCTTTCTGCTTGGTTTAGCTTCTTGCTGGCACATGTAATTGGCTGCAAACCCAAACCCTGGTCCTGGCACAAAATCGCCCCTATTCCAATCTCTGATGCGTCTGTCTGTAGCACTAATGGTTTCTCCATGTCTGGCATACAGCATACAGGTTTGGAACATATGCGGTTTTTGAGCGTCTGGAATGCCTCTTCACAAGCATCGGACCACTGCACGGGACCTGATTTGCCTCCCTTGGTTAAGTCGGTCAGCGGCACCGCTATCGCAGCAAAATTCGGCACAAACTTCCGATAGTATCCTGCTAATCCAAGGAATGACCTGACCTGTTTCTTGGTAGTAGGACGTGGTGCATTCTGGATCTTGTCCATCTTGCCCTGTTCTGGTTGCACTTTGCCTTCCCCCACTATGTGTCCCAAATACTCTAGCTTGCGAAACCCCAGGTAGCATTTTGACGGGCGCGCTGCTAACTGCACTTCTCTCAGACGTTTAAACAAGATGTCTAAACACTCTAAATGTCTCTCTAGAGTTTCTGTGGCTACCATGAGATCGTCCATGAAGTTGTCGACTTCTTTCATCTTCAATGGCATCAACATCTTGCGCATCATGCGCGAAAAAAATGCGCCTGCGGTCTTTAATCCGAAGGGCATGACGCACCACTGGAATTGTCCCTCATTGGTGGTGAAAGCTGTCTTGCACTTATCTTCACTCTTCATAGGTATTTGCCAATACCCCTTAGACAGATCGATCTTGCTCAAGTACTTGGTCTTTGAGAGTTTGTTGAACAGGTAGTCTATGTCTGGCATCGGCTCAGCGTCGAAAATCACCTGCCTATTGAGCTTTCTGAAATCGACGCAGAATCTGACCGCTCCGTCCTTCTTCTTTACCAGAACGATCGGTGAACTGGATGGTGAAGCTGCTCGCTCGATCACTCCCATAGCTAGCATCGTCTCGACCTCTGCCTTGATTGTTTCCATCTTTGAATGAGGTAACGGATACTGTTTTGTCCTTACTGGACGGTCGTCATCCAGTCGTACCTCGCACTCATCAAACGTGGTGCGCAAAGGCAAGTCAGTCAGAATGTCAGGATAACTTACTAATAGCCTCCTAATTCCTGCATGGATCTCCGGGCTATCTGCATCAAGATGCACGTCATCTAACGTCTCTGACTGCTTCAACACTACGGTGGGTATGCCCTCGACTGTTGGTACTTCTTCCCATTCGTCTGCTTCATCGACTACTACAGCTGTGGCGATTTGTACCCTCTGATGGTACAGTTTCAGTAGGTTGGCGTGAAACAGTTTCACCTTGTTCCCAATGCGAATCTGATAATCGCATTCGTTTCGACGACTTACGACTTCGTATGGCCCCCTCCAGCTCATTTCTAGTTTGTTGTGCTTGGTTGGCAACAAAAGCAACACTTTATCTCCTGCCTGAAACGTTCTAGGTTTCGTCTTCCTATCAAAATGCCTTTTCTGCCTCTCGCCTGCCTTCTTCAGACTTTCCTTCGCTAGTGCGCACGTTTCCTCGATTCTATTTCGCAGGTCCACTACATACTGACTAGCCACCTTCACCTCTTCTCCTTGACTGTCCTTCGTCCACAGATCTCTCAGAACCGACATGGGACCCCTCACTGTCTTACCATACAGTAGCTCAAAAGGTGAAAAACCTGTGCTCTCTTGAGGTACCTCCCTATACGCGAAGAGCAGCGCTGGTATGTATCTGTCCCATGCTTTCGGTTGCTCCTTTGTCAGCTTTTTGAGCATCGACACGAGTGTACCATTGAAACGCTCCACGAGCCCGTCGCACATTGGATGGTATGGTGTTGTTGCTTTCCCATGGATTGCCAAAAGTCTGTTTACTTCGGTCATCACGTTTGACATAAATTGTGTCCCTTGATCTGTTAGTATCTCTTTGGGAATTCCCACTCTTGTCCAGATCTCCCACAAAGCTTCGGCAACTCTCTCAGCCTCTATGCCTTTCAGTGCTACGGCCTCGGGATATCGTGTCGCATAGTCTACCATGACTAAAATGTATTGGTTGCCTCTGTCTGACATAGGTTTTATAGGCCCCACAATATCAACTGCAACTCTCTGAAATGGTTCGTTGACTAGAGGTAGTTTCTGCAGCGGAACTTTTGCTACCCTACCCCTAAGAACTGTTTTCTGGCATTCGGGACATGATTCGCAGAATCGCCTGACATCCCCGCACATTCCTGGCCAATAGAACACTCCCCATATCCTCTCATGTGTCCTCTTTCCACCTAAGTGTCCGGCCATAGGAGGGTTGTGCGCCAGGCGCATCACCTCTCCTCTGAGCTTGCTAGGCACGACTAGCTGCGTTAGCTCCTCTTCTCCCTGATGGTGTACTCTATACAAAATGCCCTTCTTTTTGCAGAAGCTAACCATCGCTTTGCCTGACTTGAGTTTCGTCCCTTGCTTCTCGCACTCTCTAGCTCTAGCTAAAGTGGGATCTTCCTCCTGCAACTTGGCCAACTGATCGGGCGTCACGTCAAGTTGGAATGACTTTGGAATCGGTAGTGCTTTCTCCTGCTTCCCTTCCGCTTTGGCCTGTGCCCTGGTCTGAACGGCGGCTATCGCACACTCTAACCCATCTACAGCCACTGGACTACGATAGCCTCCCTTGAAAGTAACCCAGTTGCCTAGAATGACATCAGGTACAACTTGCTCGATGACAATCAGTTCGACAGTACCCTTCACGAAAGCTGAGTCTACTTCTACGTACGCTGTAGGATACTTTCCTGACTTGACCTGATCAGCAAACATGACCTCAATCTCTCTACCTGTCATGTCCTCAGGACGCACCCACTTGGCTGCTACTGCCCCCACCTCGGCACCAGTATCTCTCAGAATTTTCACAGGCTGACCCCTGACTGTTCCCCTGCTCCAAGGGTTATACGGCTGAATAGTGCTAAAACTAGTCCTAGTCATTTCAGAGTGAATCGGTCCTGAATCCGGACTGACAGTGATGCGTAGCAACTGTTTCGGACTACGGCACTCCTTCGCTACGTGACCTAGCTTCCCGCACTTGAAACACTTCACAGGACGTTTCTCCCCACTAAGTTCCCTCCTCTTTTTTTCTCTTCACCCTTGTTGCCACTAGGACCACTCCTCGCTGCCCCTACAGACTGACTGACAGCACGATTACCCCCCTTGTATGGCACGCTACCGAACACTGGTCTGTTACTCACTGTCCGTTTCGCATCTAGATGTAACTGGGCAATCTCAGCTGCTTGCTCGCCGTTCTCAGGCTGCCTCTCCCTCACAAACAGCTCTAACTCAGGGTTCATTACTGACAACAACTGTTCAGTCAGAAAGACATCAAGCACTACGCCCGCATCATCTATATCTTTCTTAGCCAAAGAAAACCATCTCTTCACTAAGACTTGTACTCTACTCAAGTACTGCGGAAAAGTCTCTGTCCCTTCTTTCCTACTTCCCCTGAACTGTTTGCGGTAGTAGTCAGCATCTCTCCTAAATCGTTTCAGAAGAGCCCCCCTGACCACTTCGAAATCGACTATCTGCTCTGGAGTTAACTTCAGATACGTCTCTCTTGCCTCTCCTGATAGCAACGGTGACAACCTAGCCGACCACGTCTCTTCCTTCCATTTCTGAGTTCTAGCTATTTGCTCAAAGTGCTGAAGATAGCTCTCAATATCCTCTTTGCCATCAAATGGTTGGACCTTGATCTTATAGCTATCAGACTGAATTCTATCCCTCCTCCGTTGAGCTTCTAGATCTCTCTCCTGTTCCAACTGCAGCCTAAGCCTTTCTCTGTCATCCTCCCGAGCCTGCTCTCTAGCTGCACGCTCTTCTTGCAGACGCAACTCGACATTTCCCCGTTCGGCTTCTATCTTCTTCTCTAAGAGCTTGAGTTCTCTAGCTTTGTCTTTACGCTCCTGTTCCAGCCTTCTTTCTACCAGGGCTAAATCTTCTGCTCTCCGCTCGAGCCATCTCTTCCGCTCTTCTCTTCTCTGCTAGGGCCAACTCTTCTGCTCTTTTCTTCTCTTCGCGTTCCATCTTCCTCTCGAGCCTAGCTGTTTCTTTAGCTCTGTCCCTCCGCTCTAGTTCCATCTTTCTCGCTAGTCTAGCAGACTCCTACGCTAATCTAGCAGCCTCCTGCTCCCTCTTCGCTCCGTCTACCCCAAAACTGGCTAAACCTGCTCCCTTCAGCCCCATGCTAGCGCCAAGCTCTTTGTATCTAAGATATACCTCCATGCCAACGCTACTCCCCCCTGCAACGGTCTTAACTGAGGTAGGAGTAAGATCAGCTGCCATGCGAGTACCATGAGTGAAAGGCGTACTCACTGTGGTTTCCTCGTCCATCGGTTCCCGACGCGAAGCGGCTGCGTCGGCCTCGGTGTACTGGTCCATCGCTCGCGCCTGCTCAGCTGCTTTCCGAGTCGCAGCCCTTGTCAGCATATAGTCGCGGACTAAGAATGAAAATGGGAAAAAAATGGGTGAATAACAAATGAAACAAATAACAATTAACACAAATACAAACAGTCGAACAAATGACAAGTAAACAGCAACAGGAGCCAGAGAAATCCTTTATCGCCTAGGCCTCGACGACAAAGTTGCCTGCCTCAACTTCCCGTTTGTGCACACACGCTCGGGGTGTGAACCCTTTTGCGCAGCGCAACTTCACTCCCAACCAACCACCCACTGGCCACTCATCCGACACACAAGACGACAAAGAAACAAACACTGACTTCTGGTATCTAAACAATCAAAAATAAATCTACCCTAACTACTTCCCCCTATCCCTTCCTAGATCTATCCCACCGCTGCCACCAAATGTCACGTCCCAACTGCCTCAACAGAGGTTCGACATGTGTGCTCTTTCACACGAGAAAAAAACCCAACACCTAAATAAAATCTATAAGACAAAACCAGAAGTGACAAGACAATTTCTTTATTCCACTCACACATTCACACTCAAAATTAACTCCCTTTTTCCCACTTCCCAACCTTCCAACCCTCAATCCCACTAAAACAACCCAAAACTAATACATAAACAATTCGCTCAAAATAATAATGATAATTAAATCAAAAATGAAAAATGACTAACTACAAAATGTACAAAAGATTTATAATAATTATGTCTGGATCAGCTTACTGACAACAAGGTAAATAATTGAAGCAAATGCTTTAAATCTTTATAAATATTCAAACCTTGTTTCACTTAAACTTCAGATAGCTGCAACAACTCTTTTATATTATATAAAATGAATAAAGAAAATTTATATTTTATACAAATAGAATTTGTAAGGAAATAATCTAAATTACTAATTAGTAAATATCTGGCGAATTAATTCCCCCAGACAGAACTATACAATCACAAGGCTACTTAATCAGGTAGGTAAAGTTATGCGGACAATGTTTATTATTCAATTTAAATTAAATATATTTCAATGTGCTGTAATTTATAATTTATCACATGTAAGTAAATTCTTGTTTCTCACAACTGTTTATCAATCGTTATAGTTATTTGTTGTGAATTGTGGAGTGTGCGTGTGTGTGCTTTGTAAACAAAATAAGGTTTTCCTTTCGACTACCACAACCTTCGCAACTGAGGTTGACTCAAGGAAACACCGGCGTCATAGGACGTGGCACACCAGCGTCACACCAGCTAGGTTACAGCACCGCGAACAACGATCTGGTTTTAGGTTTTTGGTACATCTGCAGCAATACATACAAAATACGCAACCATTAATACTCATATTACAATATATTGCACAATAATTCCGCTGACGGAATGATTGTCTCCCTTTCATCATTCCAAACCATTCTCCCTGTCATAACTTCTGCCGTTGCACGCATGCATTTCCATTCACGTCTTTTCTGTCATCCCTTCGCTACACAACAGCGAGTTCCCTTATATTAATTTATAATTATTTAATTTATAATACATTTTAGAAAATTCTCTCTCTCTCTCTCTCTCTCTCTCTCTCTCTCTCTCTCGGTATTTATGCAGCAAATAATATGAAACATAAAATAGAATTAAGAAAACATAATTAACTATCCATTCATGCTAGCACTCATAACCCAAACCCCCGAACGATATGGCCAACTGAGAAATTGAGATAAGCAACTTACGCTACCAGTGGGGATCCTCAGGCCTGTTGACAGAGACACACAAACGACTGGACAACACACACAGGCACAGATGGTTACACAAGGTGATACACAGGCAGAAGAAGTCCTAGATGGAGTCACAGGTCACCCGACGTTACACGTAGATAACTCGGGTTTCACCGAGAACACACAGCAGGTATTCAAAACGGCTTAGGACAGTTCCAGTTAATCAAACACTTCCAAAGTGTTCCCAAAATAGTCCTCCTCTTCCGATAACTAGGCTCTTTTTCGTTGACAGTCTGATCAGTACGACCCACAGACAAAGTCACTATCTGGCACCTTGACACAACTCAGATCCGTCGATTCTGGCTACATAAGCGATATGCAAAAGTTTCTGCCCCTATCAAAATATACAGTGCATGGGGTTTTATACGATTAGCCTAGAATGTTCTAGAACATACTCATTTCAATTATAATTCATTTCCTGCACCGTTCGCGATTAGAGCACGCATTCCACACATAGCAAATCGCATGGCAGCTATCAAACTTCTCAATAACAAAATAGCCAACTATGCTGTTTTCTAACATAGTGCGTTCTGCACGGGCGCAAATCATTCGCTACTTTTATTAATTATAAGCTTAATTAATTTTATTCTTATACTCTCCCCTTACTACCGTAACTTCTAACCTCTATGTACAGGCTGATGATTAAACTATATACATAGGCGCACGACTGCAAACTGCGTAGCGTGACAGTTTATATTCTATTTTGTTTTTGTAAATGGGGGTTCGATGAATTAGAATATAGCCTCTGTGTCCCCTGCGTGGGATGCCTTTATTGTAAAGTGACTGGCTGGTGGAGTGCCTTCAGTTTTACCAATAGGGTTGTTTCATCGGATCTTTTATATGGATCAGGAGTGAGTCCTCTTTCAACCAAGTTGTGGTCTTGATTTTGTTGTCCTGATTCGGCTCTTTTCAGTTTGCTGGACCCTGTAAGCAATGAATAACTAACTAAAATACAGTTCAGAGGTCATTAACATTGTATTCTTGTTGTGTAAATGTGGAAGTTTGGTTTTCAATCTTCAGTTCATGCTTAATGTTGTGGCATGCCTGTTTGTCTAACCATGTGCGTTGAACAGTTCTTTGAGCTGGGTTGTGTGATGTGTAGAGAAATCCATAGCTTTCTTATAGCAGGTTGCTTTTCCTGTCTGTTCTGCTTAAAATATATATATATTTTATTTTATTCTACAATTTTTGTTCAGAGAGGATGAGCTGAGCAGTGGACAGGTGGCCTCCATGCTGCTCCATAGAGAGCAGGGACACCAGGTGTTGGTAGATACCTTAGCACAGCAGGTAAACCTTGCATTATATAGTTGTGCACATTTTTTGTGTAAAAACCTTGGTACAGATTTCTGTTCTCGTTTGGTTCACATGCATGCAGCAGTTCGAGTTTAATTACTTAATATTAAAAAGTCCAAAATAAAAGCTAAGTTCATATATAACGGATGTATGCGAATTTGTAGGATGAATGCTCAACCGTTTTTAAAACAGAGTTCTGTTTTGTGTAACCATCTGTATGTTGATTAAAAACTTTAAAATTTAGGACTACTTTAAATGTTGGATTTGGGTTTATGGATTTCTGATAGTTTTGTATCTATATTTGGTAAGACTTATAACTATTTACCTGCAAACAGGATTGTTGACTTTGCACAATGCAGCACACTGGACTGGGTCCTAACAATGACACTTTGACTTTGACCAGTGACCTTTTGACTTTGTGACCTTTTGACCTGGATTGTGGCCCTTTGACCTTGACAGGAGGAGTTGCAGAAGCAGGCTGTGGAGGCATTGATGCTGGCGAGGGATGCCAAACATTCGCGCCTCAGCAACGAGATTGTCCTCATTGAGATGGAACTGGCCCAGCTCAGCGTGGTGGAGATGAGCAAGAGAAGCCTCCGCTTGGACAGCCAGATGGTCAGTGATGTGTAGTTTCTCCACTTTGACACCCTTTCTCTGTCTGTGTCGGTGTCTCTCTCTCTTTGTCTTTGTATTGTGTGGCTTTGTCTTTGTGTTGTGTGGCTTTGTCAGACCTGTTTACATTACGATATGAGCGTAATAAATTCTGTTTTTTGATATCTCATTCCGCTATTCCGCTTTGCCTCTTCAAATTCCGCTTTGCAAGCTGCTAAAATTACGTTTCCAGCAAATGCTGCTTGAGAAAAAAAAATTAGTCTAATTTTCGGTTATTAGACAGCACGAGTTTAGTCGTATAAATGTTTCCGGTTGCGTTTCCGTTCGAGGTTATTCAGGAATATCGCGGATTAGATCTATTTTGTGGTAGCAATAGATAATCATTTGCCTATTAAAAGAAATGTACCCGCCCGTATCACCATATAGTCAATACTCGAAACGTTTTTATAGTCTCGTGACCTCCGTAGGAAATCGGAGTTCCGTGTAATCGGAGGTTGGAGACCGCGTGGTAGCATTTCGACAGTGCTGTGAAAATGGCTTCTTCAAGTATATCGAAACCTCTGCACGAGACAAGATGAATCGGATGATGTTGTGGACACTACAGACACTGTTAAAACAGTTAAAAAAAAGAGAGTCATGCAGAAATTTAAACATTCCTATACTGAGAAGTATGCTTGCATCATAAAGTCGAGAAAAGGTTAATTAGACCAAATGTGTAGGCTGTCTTGAAGGAACATTTATATTTTTGGATTGAACTACATATGCTTTTTATGATGCACTTGCATTTATCTGCTATTGTCACATATATATATATATATCAAAAAAGTGTTTTGTGGAGTGTTCAAAGACAGAATGGCCAAGGAAAGGCAAGAGTATTTTAAATTATTTATTTTTAAGTGGAAACCTGACTTCATATTGAACCTGCAAATTTCATTAAGAAGCTTCTCTGAGATATTAACTTGTGTGAGACATGTCATATGTCACCCAACTGAGTTTGTGCTTCAGTACTAGCTTGCATAGGACTCAGTAATAGGAGCAATAAAGCAGACAAGGTATTTGTTAGTAAGTTTATTTATTTTATTTTTGTATGTTTATGATGTGTTACTGATGATTTAAAAGAAGTAAAAACCAACTTAAACTAAAGTGAATATCTTTTCTTGAGCTATTATTTGATTCCTATTTATACCAAAATTGTGCAACAAAGAGATTCCTCTTTGGACTCTCAAATTCCTCTTTTTGGCCTTCTGGATTCCTCTTGGTTCTGCTTGGGTGTAAACAGGTCTGCTTTGTCTTTGTATTGTGTGGCTTTGTCTTTATATTGTGTGGCTTTGTCTTTATATTGTGTGATTGTGTGGCTTTGTCTTTATATTGTGTGGCTTTGTCTTTGTATTGTGTGATTGTGTGGCTTTGTCTTTATATTGTGTGGCTTTGTCTTTGTATTGTGTGGCTTTGTCTTTGTATTGTGTGGCTTTGTCTTTGTATTGTGTGGCTTTGTCTTTATATTGTGTGGCTTTGTCTTTATATTGTGTGGCTTTGTCTTTGTATTGTGTGGCTTTGTCTTTGTATTGTGTGGCTTTGTCTTTATATTGTGTGGCTTTGTCTTTGTATTGTGTGGCTTTGTCTTTGTATTGTGTGGCTTTGTCTTTATATTGTGTGGCTTTGTCTTTATATTGTGTGGCTTTGTCTTTGTATTGTGTGGCTTTGTCTTTGTATTGTGTGGCTTTGTCTTTATATTGTGTGGCTTTGTCTTTGTATTGTGTGGCTTTGTCTTTGTATTGTGTGGCTTTGTCTTTATATTGTGTGGCTTTGTCTTTGTATTGTGTGGCTTTGTCTTTGTATTGTGTGGCTTTGTCTTTATATTGTGTGGCTTTGTCTTTGTATTGTGTGGCTTTGTCTTTGTATTGTGTGGCTTTGTCTTTATATTGTGTGGCTTTGTCTTTGTATTGTGTGGCTTTGTCTTTGTATTGTGTGGCTTTGTCTTTGTATTGTGTGGCTTTGTCTTTGTATTGTGTGGCTTTGTCTTTGTATTGTGTGGCTTTGTCTTTGTATTGTGTGGCTTTGTCTTTGTATTGTGTGGCTTTGTCTTTATATTGTGTGGCTTTGTCTTTGTATTGTGTGGCTTTGTCTTTATATTGTGTGGCTTTGTCTTTGTATTGTGTGGCTTTGTCTTTGTATTGTGTGGCTTTGTCTTTGTATTGTGTGGCTTTGTCTTTGTATTGTGTGGCTTTGTCTCGCTCTTGTGTCCGCTGCATTATATTTGTTTAGAAGAAAAAGAGGAGTTTAAAAAAATTATACTGATGGGAAAACTTTGAGTATTGGTATCATTGAAATTTATGTGCATTAAAAATCTGGATGCTGTTGACGCACTTTTCTTGCCAATGAGACTGTGCCACATGGTTATGTGTAACCAGCATGCCAACAACAAAAACACATTCATCATTTCAACATGCGGTGTAAAAGCTGTTACAACATGAAAAGGACATTAGTTTTGTATTTTTGACAATAGTTTTGACTGCATCCAACATTATTAAGGGAGGTGGAACACAAGAGTATCTGGAGAAAAGTCAAAGTTAAGTTCAATATTTCGTCCCCCCACTAGCACTGTACTCTTGTCCTTCAGGCTAGCCCTTTGTTTTTTACAAATCTAATTTCAGAGATGCGCTCTTGGCATTGTCCAGAATGCTGTCTTAGCTTAAAATTAACTACTTAGATTGGAACGTTGGTTATACAGGGTGGGCCAAAGGTAGGTTTACAGTAATCACGTAGACTATTTATTTGAAAATTCCACACTACAATAGCGGGAAATTCGTAAAAGGTTAGCTTTACATAATAAAATAAATTACAGTCAGCAAGGAAAAAGCTGTTTGTGTAAGTTAGATTTATACTGTGAGGAATGTTTTATATTGGTATTACTAAGCAAGTAAATTAAACCATATAAAAGGTAGTTTATAATAACTGTAAGCCTATTTTTGGGCCACCCTGTAGTACATTTTAGGTTTGCTGATGGTGATTAATTTGATAGCCTGTGTTTCCGATGGATAGTAGAAATATATTAGATTAGGATTAGGACTTAGATCCTGACACTCATGTCCCAGCTATGCAAATACCCCCAGCATGCATTAGGTCCTTTCTCCCCTATCGATGATGGCCCAGCTTTGTGCTCAGACGTGTGAGTGTTGGATGATGGCACAGCTTTGTGCTCAGACGTGTGAGTGTTGGATGAGGGCCCAGCTTTGTGCTCAGACGTGTGAGTGTTGGACGATGGCCCAGCTTTGTGCTCAGACGTGTGAGTGTTGGACGATGGCCCAGCTTTGTGCTCAGACGTGTGAGTGTTGGATGATGGCCCAGCTTTGTGCTCAGACGTGTGAGTGATGGATGAGGGCCCAGCTTTTGTGCTCAGACGTGTGAGTGTTGGATGATGGCCCAGCTTTGTGCTCAGACGTGTGAGTGTTGGACGATGGCCCAGCTTTGTGCTCAGACATGTGAGTGTTGGACGATGTAGCTAAGGCAGCAAGTGTGCGCTTCAGGCCGCTGAAGGTAGTCCTGTACCTTGAAATCCAAGTGGATACAATTTCCTAAAATGAAGTTTATTTTAAAGCAAATGTAGTGGTGTTGGTGGTGGGAGAGAAGATGGTGTTATGGAGGGTAGGGTGATGAAGAATTCTCACATATTCTCTCTCTCTCTCTCTCTCCCCAATGCCAGTTCGTTGATGACCGTTGAAAGTTTTATTCTCGAAGTGCATCATACTAAGAGAGCGCAACAGGCAATGCTCGTACAGCTACATTCTGCCCTCTCTGTGTGTCTGACTCGTTCTCCCGTTCTCTTGTTCTCTTTCTGCGTGCTCCAGCCCTCTGTCTTTTTTTCTCTTCCTCTGCCGTGTGTGTGTCCCGAGTGTGTGTCCCGAAATATTTGCACGGTGCGTGCTTTTATGTGTGCGCGCGGACCGTACTGAA
Source organism: Oncomelania hupensis (assembly GCA_036898135.1). Lineage (NCBI taxonomy): Eukaryota > Metazoa > Mollusca > Gastropoda > Littorinimorpha > Pomatiopsidae > Oncomelania > Oncomelania hupensis. Next base: position 52,433,087 of record CM072527.1, read on the forward strand.
CCCGATGGTTAACGCGTGCTGCGCGTCCCAGAATGTTCGGCTCTCGCGGTAATTTGTTTTAGTTGTTAATCTTTATTTTACATATAAGGCTTGAAACGCTAACGAATACTATACAAATTATATATAGGTGGAAACTCGGAAATATGACCTTTCTACTGATATAATAATATCGGACCTATCTGCTACGAAATAAAAATAATATGCAATTTAAGAGGGAGTTGGCTGCTGCTCTTAAGCATTTCACAACTCTAAACTCATAACAACTCTTTAATTTAATACAATTATAAATAATAATAAAAATGACAAAGAAAGAACAACGTCTCCCCTTTCCAACGATTTACAATATGACATGGTTACTATTAAGGGTTCCGACTATGACGGACTAAAATAGAAATCACCTAGCACAACAACATTTACATCCAACCCTCTTCTTACAACTTTTCCTCTGTTTCTCCTCCGATGTATGTCCCTATAAAACTAATATTTAATTTAAGTATATACTATTAGAGAATGAACTATCTATTCTAAGGCATCGAAAAATATCACACTTAAGGTGTTACAGTGGAAAATCTTTGCTATCGCCATCATCGACAATTATGTTCGTATCATGTGTTAATCTACGATTACACAAGGCGGTAAAAGCTGAGGTGGCCGGCCAACAGTAAGCCTAAGCTGCTGTTTAGCCGATAACAGCGGTGGGGTCGCATACAACAGCGCGGTGTCTTTATCACCGTGATAGGCATCGCGCTATTCTAAACATCACGCTCTCCTTTAAAATTTCTACATAAATCACAAATAAAGTTTATATATTCTAATAGAGAATTTAATGCTGCATCTAACGATTATCTGCTTTAAGGGATCTGACAAGTATATATCAAATTATTGCATACAGCTAGTTTAAACATAACAGAGACCAGAGTGAGGCCTAAGTATCGAAATGGTCAGAAATTCCTTGTAGCCCGCCCGGCTACTCAAACATCCCGATAATTTAAAAAATGCAACAACAAAAATGTACATCACTCCGTGCTACTTTTGAAGTTGGGGCCTAATTTATTAATTGAAGGGTGGCAAACTTAAGAAAAAGTAGTATAATTTTAAACAGCTGCACAGATGGGAAAAAAAAAAGATTTCAGCATGACAACAAGATAAAAGAATGCTTTGTAGGTAAATTTTAAAAATATGTGTGATTGCAAATTAAATTTGAATGAGACAGCACACAACTCTTAAGACAAAAAAAATTGCACATTTGAATCCCATCTGAGACTAAATCTTGAAATAGTCAGTAAAATTGCCCGAAACCTTGCAGGCACAATCATTAATATTATATTGTTATTCACACAAACAAATAAACTTAGGTCTCCAAGCTAAAGTTTGATCTATATGAGATTACACTTGGTATACCTTTTAACCAAAACTAGCAGTTTTTGGCCAACACCACAGTTTATATTGAAAGGTAATCAAGATATTTTGAAACTTTGCAGACATTCTCTGCATTATCATCTTGTTACATTCCCTCTTTAAAGGTTAGAGTGCATAGGTTGCATATTGTCTGTCTGCCTACCTGCTTGTTTGAATGTCTGTCTTAGTGTATGTGCTTGACTGTTTGTTTGTTCTCGGATGTTTACATATTATTGAGACATTCAGAGAGACACGTGTTTCCTTTGGTGCTATTTCTGCTTCGTTAGCGCACACTTACCTTGCTTTGGAAATACCAACCTTTCTATCCTTCATGCTCTTTCCATCCTGATAATATTTGGTAATCATATTTGTCATTCACATACCTAGATATGAAAATATCTAGATCCACCCACAGAATGAGTATACAGAGATAAAAAGAAAGCCATTTTAATATATTGTCAGCGTATATTTGACTTCACAGCCAAAGCAGACTGAATTTTTTTTTAAAGCTGTTCTGCACAAAGAAACTACTTGATCTATCCCTGCACATCTATATATCAATATTCATCTCTGGTCCGAATGCTGTGATAGTCTATATGGTCCAGTTTCTGTTGATGTGAAATGGAAACAATAATGCTTGTCGTGCAGGCACCTAGATCTAAATTAACACATGTCAACAAGGGCAAAATTCTGATTCTAATGAAAGGAATTAACTTACTATTGATTGTTTAACATTGCCATGGAGCAAAAAAGTTAAAAAAAGGAAGGCAGTTTTTGCATTTTTACATCATCATTTGCACTGATCAGGATGCCATGGAACACACAAGTCACAAAATATATTTTAACACTTTCTACGTTTTGTTTCTTCACAAACAAATGCCATCACATCATCCCCGAGCTTAGCGATTTTATTTTAGTACTCTTAGCATCTGTACAATGACATTAACTCGAAAAAGATAAGAAAAAGACTATTATTTAAGAATTTTCTTTTTCATTTTCTTTCTCGCTGCTAGCCTACCATTTTAATTTTTTTTTAGAAGCTGAAGTAATTTTGTGGTCAATATGACATCAGAATGTATAGGCATGCTTTGCTTAATAACTTCATAAAAAATTTAATCCATTGCATTTGCCTGGGCGGAGAATTTAGATCTGAAAGTCAGCGATCGTTCATGACTGCTTCACATAGGTCTATTCACAATCAGGAACGCCGATTTTGGCATGTCATAATCGTGAGTGTTTGTGTTGACATTTACACAAATTCTGGTAAATACCTCCTAAAAGAATGTTTTGTGCAATGACAAACACTTGGGTATTATTATGAATGCGCAAAACGCTGCGCGAATCGACATACCAAACTCTCTATCGCCCAGTGCCTTTAGCGGCTCTTGAGTTGGAAAAGTGCTATATAAGAATGATTAAATAAATAAATAAATAAATAAGACTATTAATTACTGTGAAATGATGTTTGACCTTTGTTTTTCAGAATGCTATTGCAGAGAAGCGTATTGCACTGTCAGAAATGTTGTCCCAGCTCCTGGATGAACAAATGAGGAGACAGAAGGAATTGCAGAAACGTTTGGTGAGTAGCAATTTTCTTCTGCTGCATTTGTTTGTTTGCTAGGTTGTTAGTTTATTTCACTGAGCCTTTTGCCTTTATTTATGATATAATTATGTGTTTGCAAATAAAAAAACAAAGGTCCATTTAATTAATTTATTTGTTGATTTATTAATAATATTTTGTTGTGTATGCATATTTCACCTAGCATTTTTTTCCTATAAGTGAGTTTAGAGTTTTGTTCCTGAATCATGTACATAGCAGCCCTGAAAATGAAAAAAAGGTCCCACTAGCCTTTGGCTAGTAACTTAAAAATTTTACTAGCCAAATTAAACATTTTACTAGCCAAACTTAAAAAAAGTTCATTTTAGCGCACTCGCATTTGGCGACTAAAGTTTTTTTTTTAGTCGCCATTTTTTTTTTCACTTGCCATGGCGACTAAATTAGATTATCTTTGCTTTCTGTTACATGTTTTTAGTGTCATGGTAGAAAGGGTTTGTTCTTTACCTGTTAATAATGGTTTGGTGTTAGCATTTTGCCATTGCTGTGAACAGATAGAGATGGAGGAACAGAGAGAGGATGGAGTGGCAGATTACTGGCTGGTTCAGTACCAGAGACTGCTGGACAAGAAGCCACAGGCACTTATTGATAAAGTAAGTGGCTAGTTCACCAACAGGCATTAAAAACACAACTACTGATGCCTGCAAACAGTTTACCTGTCCTCGTGTTAGCCCATGGAAGGAGTTTTGTTGGAAAACCATGTTTTATCTACATCCCTTAACCCTTACTACCTTCGCTGTGCTAGGAAGCCACTTTACCTCTGGTCCAGCTGTTCAGAGGCCTCTTTCTACAATTCATGGATATTGCACAAAAAACTCTTAAACTTTGGAACTACTGAAAAGTTTTTAATAAAGTTTTGAGGTGTTTTTTGTCTGGAATGATTCATCAGAATCATTAGAATCATTACTATCATAGTTCATAACCAGCTCTGCAACTTCTCTGGCAGAGTAGAACCATTTCTGACTCACCATGTTCAAATTGTGAAAATTCATTCTAAATTGAAGCAGAATCAGTGAACCATGTGTGTTCGTTGTTCGCCAAAAATTGAAGAACGGGTTTGACATTTCGAAAGTCATTTGTATGCGGATTAGAATCAAATAAAGACGCATTCAATAGCACCACCATTGCCGTACTGAGAAATCCGTGCTTTTGTTGGAAGACCAGAATAGTCAAATGTCGTCTTATAAATATCATCATAATAATATTAATAATAATAATAATAATACAAATAATAATTATTATTAAATGTCGATGAGCAAAATATCTTCTACCTACACTGACTTCAACAAAACTCCTTCCAGCAGGGATAGCTCAGTGGTCAGAGCGCACGACTTATGTGAGTGCGTCTTGGGCAACGTGGGTTGGAATCCTGACTTCAGCAAACTATTGTGTGATTGCTGGATATTACGGGCCAGCGCTTTGAGAAACTCTCTGAGCTTGTAAGTGCACTATATAAGAGAAATCCCTTTTTTTTCTTTCTTGGTCAGTTATGAGTAGGTTGCGCTGTACAGATTTTCTCCATGCTTGGGATAGAGTGAGTTAAGTCAGTGTAGGTGGAAGATATTTTGCTCATTGACATTTAATAATAATAATTAATATTATTTTTATTATTATTATTATAATTATAATAATAATATTTATAAGATGACATTTGACTATTCTATGACGTTGCTGTGTATTGGGTATTTTTGTACAGGAGAGCAATATGGAGATTGCAGTGAAGAAGATCCTTATCCACGCTGGGGCAGAGGACTACATCCCTCTCTTCGCGCGACATCGCATCACCATAGAAACCATGATGAAGCTGGATGATTCCGATCTGAAACAAGTAAGTTGCCACTGATGTGTTAAATTTGTTTTAAAGAAGACCACAGAACTGCTGAATTGGTTTGTTTTGGGTCTGATTTTCACTTTTTTTCATGCCAGCCAGTAAGACGCACATGACTTCACAATGCATACACCAACATACTCAATTAAAAATAATATCTCATTCTCATGATGGCAGGTACGATGACATGTGCTTGATAAAATCTTCAAGATTACTAAACAAATTTCCATAAATCGTTGTACTACACTGATTTGTCAAGCACTGGATACAATTTGTGGACTGTCATTTATGCACCTTGTCACTGAGTTATATTTGTTTAGAGAACAGAGCATGACTACTGTTTTGGGTTTGCTTTTCAATTCTTTCCTTACCAGAACTTGACTGCAATCAATGCTCTTCGGCATGGAGATATTCAGGCACTTGGTTTTATGCAGTAGTATGACATTGATCAGATCTTGACATAAGTCTTCATATTCTGTTTCCAAGCTGTGGTTAATATTTAACCATTAACCTTGATGTGTGCAGATGGGGGTGCATGAACTTGGTTTGCGGAAAGCCATCTTGAAGGGAATATTCATGGATCGCGACAGCTCCATCAAACTGACGCAGAAAGAAAAGGTATGTCGTGATCAATGTAGTAGTAGTTGTTTTTTTAATTTTTAAAATAGATCTTTTCTCCTTTTTTTCCCCCCTATATTTATTTTATTTTATTTTTTTACATTGTTTAATCTTGGTTAGTCAGTGGAAAATAAAGGAGAATGTTTTCTATGTGATCTTTATCATGTTTAAAGCATAGAATAAATAACAGTCCTTTCTTTATCTTGTAGCTACAATTTAGATAGTGCTTTCAGAGTTTCTGAATAGCCTGAATTTTAGTGTTGCAATGCAGTACAAAGTTTACCACCAAATTCAAAGAAGAACATAAAATGACTGAATTTCTCCAATGTTTTAAACACATTTTTTTCTTCAGCTGATGAAAGGCATTTTTGTCGTAGTTTGACCAAAACCTAAGTGTTGAAAACAATAGGGTTGTGGCACTCACAGCTTGTTGGTCATGCTCCGTAAGGTTGTATTGTACTGCACTCCATGTCTTTGTAGTTTCCATGAAGACAAATACAGGTCTGCAACAAACACCATTGTAACTTCTCTACCTTCAAACAGGAAATTTCCTTGCTACCACAATTGGAACCACCGGAGCCTTTGGATGCTCTGCGCCCTGATGCCACAGCGCCACCATACTACGAAGCCGCCGGTTCCACTGCACGCGGTGGTGGGTTGCCAAAACAAATGTCCGTCACAGCCAGGGGCATCAACACAGAATGTGTCGTCTGCTTGGATAGAACGGTTAGTCCCTTGGCTTCTTACATGTTGTTGGCTGGAACTAATGTTACTATTATAATTATATCACGGCAACTCAGAGGCTGTGGTTTAGGATGGCTATAAAAGTTAACTGCCTGATTACTTCCATGCCCCTCAGCCCCCCTTTATTTCTGGCTGCTACTTGCATTCCAGGCAGCATAGGCCACACTATCAGACCTCTTTCAACACCATCCCAGCACAGAATGCAGAGCGTGTAGCGTTAAAAAGTGGATATTTAAAATAAAATGGTCCACAAGATTCAGTATGACAATACTTACCAAACGGCACATTTACACTTCAAAGATTTAATACTGATATGAATTAAGCCTCACAGAATTCTAGAACCTTCTAAATAAATGTACTGATGCATGTTGTTATGGGCGATAATATAAACATAAATTGGTGAGGTTTGTCTTTTTAGTCAGAGACTGGTATGTAAAATGTAAATAACCACTTTGTTGTTGCTTATTTTGATGTGTTTCCAGCATTGTTGAGCTTTGTTCCTACATTGCTTTTTCAGTCAGAGGTGATCTTCCTGCCTTGTGGTCATGTCTGCTCCTGCAATATATGCTCTGCACCTCTGACCGAGTGCCCCATGTGTCGTGCCCCCATCCAACAGCGTGTCAAGCTTACCATTCCTACGCCCGTTGCTATCTGATGTTCTTCTTCTCACTGCAACAACAGTCACCAAGATTTTATGATCTTCTTCCCTCCTAAGTTGATCTGATTTTTGGTGCATGATAAATTAGGGCAAAAAATTGTTTTGCTTCCTCCTTGGTGTATTTCTTTCTTTGTTACACGTTTATTCGCTTCTTTGTTAGCCTAAGCATTCAACATTATCAAAACCTCTGGTTTTGAGATGTACCAGTTTTATTGTAACTAATTCTTGCTATATGTTTTTAATTATGGAGAGGTTTGTGCTTTGCAAATCTCATCTGTCTTTGTGTATGTTTGCGCATGCATCACCAATTGTGAGTCTGCACGTACATGAACTTGTAATCTTTTGCCAAATCAAAAAGCATCTGAACAAAGACGAAGAGAGCAAACTTTTTAAGCTGGAAAGCAAGATGGCATGAAAACCAAACCCAGTAAAGAGAACACTGCTGTCTTTGTGATGATACTCCATATTGGAGTTGGAGTGAAGCCCAGAGTCAGCTAAACTGTGGCATTACATTACGTCACATGTGTCGGTGATTGTTGCATTGTGATTTGGCTTTTGAGCCTGTGTTGTTTTTCAGTGGAGCTACAGTTTACACATTAAACCAAAGCTCTGCAAAGTTTCTAGCACATGGGGATTACATTTTTAACAACTGTAAGACTGATCAAAATTGTAAAATCAAACATTCTTGATCAACAGAATTCATTATTTAAATGGGACACTGAACTTTTTAAGTTTGGAAAAATACTGTGAAGCGTTGTTATCAGTTTTGTCTCTCTTGGCTGTCTGTCTGCCTGAGTCGTGTTTACAGGCCTACGTGCCTCCCAAGTTTTACTGCTAATTTAATGTTCTAGACTTTGCTTATAATCTTATACTATGTATTATAAAATTCGGACTATTAGCCACAACTTTTTTTAACCTAAACTATGACCTCTGCACCTAAAATATTGACGCAGCTTCTTTGTGGATTTTTCCCATGTTGCGGGTTTTCTCGATGACACATTTAGGTGAAATCATGTTATAGCTATCAGTCTTCAGTCTTTTGTAGCTTATAAACCACTGCGTCTTGTGTGTGAGTAAATTCCTGTTTTTTGTTTTTAATTTAGGGTATGCCACTCATATACTGATCAGTACCCTGATTTTTACTGTACACTAACTAGTCAACATCTTCCTAGAGCGCATCATGTCGGATGCTCTTGCAGACCATGAAGGCACAGTCAGCATAGGGGGTAGAGCAATCTCCAATCTTCGTTTTGCAGATGACATTGATGGATTGGCTGGAGAGGAACAAGAACTTGAACAGCTGGTACAGAGGCTTGACACCACCTCCAAAGCCTATGGAATGGAAATAAGTGCAGAGAAGACCAAAATGATGACCAACAACACCAATGGCATCAATACGGACATCAAAGTCCAAGGCCAATCCCTCGACACAGTGCATAGCTTCAAATATTTAGGAGCCATTGTATCAGACAATGGGTCCCGACAGGAAGTCCTCTCCAGGATCGCACAAACAACTGCTGCCCTGACAAGGTTGAAGCCCATTTGGAAAGACAGGACCATCAGTCTACATTCCAAAGTAAGACTGCTGCGCTCCCTTGTCATCTCCATCTTCCTATATGCTTGCGAAGCATGGACCCTCACAGCAGATCTCCAACGAAGAATACAAAGCATGGAGATGAGGTGCTACAGAAGACTTCTGGGCATTTCCTATACCCAACACATCACCAACGACGAAGTCCGACAGACCATCACACAAGCTATTGGACAACATGATGACCTGCTAACAGTGGTGAAGAAACGGAAACTTCGGTGGTATGGCCACGTCACCAGATCATCAGGCCTTGCAAAGACTATTCTGCAAGGCACAGTGCAAGGAGGTAGAAGAAAAGGGAGACCGAAAAAGAGGTGGGAGGACAACATTCGAGAATGGACTGGTTTGACACTGAGCGAAGCCATCAGGGCTGCTGAGGACAGAGAAAGATGGAGTATGCTGGTTAAACGATCATCTGTGGTGCCCCTACGACCTTCGGGTTACGGGACAGGATAGGATAGGATAGGAACTAGTTACCACATATCTGCTTTTTCTTTTGTCGTTTTTATGTGTGTGTGTGTGTGTGTGTGTGTGTGTGTGTGTGTGTGTGTGTGCTTGTAATAAAACTGTTTGTGCCATTCAACCAACTTATGGTCCTGGTTTGGCTTTTAGCAGTCCACTGGACCCTATAAACAATGACTAACTAAATAAGCTAGTGGTCAACTATTCATGGCTTTGGTTTTTACTATTGCTTTCTGTGCAATTGCTTGTGATCGAAGTTTTAGATAATTGTTTTTTGTTTTTTTTTATCCTGCAGTGTGTGCAGTAGTAGCTAGGTATGCCCGATTTCCGGTTGTTAATGTTGCTGTCTGTGCACTAGCTAGTTTTCTGGCTTGTTCTGGAGTTTGCCTTTGGTTTCCATATCAAAGCAAGCATAATTAGTGTATGCAACCAGCTTAGCCTTGCGCTTGAAGAATAAATTTCAGCTTGAGACAGAACGTTTTTAGCATTTTCTGTATTGACGTGTGGTGTATTTTAAACGTTGATGTGGTATAGTAACGTGCTGTTATTATTTTGTAAAATGTAAACTTTCTGTTCATTTTGTGTTGTGTGTGTAACCCTGTGCTTGTCTACTGTTAATCTCTGAAAGCAGAAGTTTCTAGTTTCTACTAGGTAGATGCAAATTTATTGTTTCCAATGTTGAAAGGTCCTCTTTTAGTATTCTTGGTTTGTGAGTTTGAGATAGTTGTTGATATATAGTCATTCTTTTAATGTTTTTCTTTGTATATAATAATAGGTATTTTGTATTTTATTTTGTTGAAAACAGACTGTCATGCCATTTAAAGATCATATGTTAGCATTTGTGCATTTTTTGCTTTTTGTTTAAACATTTTTGTTTATGTATAATGGTCTAATATTTTATAGTCAATCTGAGGTCCATCACTTAACCAGTTGAAAAAATGTTCCTCTAACTTTTACACTAGATAGTATGATTGTAGAAGATGATCTTAACCTCCAACGTGTGGAAAGACTGAGCCTACCTTGCGCCAAAGTTGCAGAACATTTCCTTCCTATATAAAGAGTATCCACAGTATCTTGAAGAAAAATAAATGAAATGAAGAAATGGTAATATATATTCTTGAATGATATAATACAGTATACTAATACAATACAATATAAAGAAATACAATACTATATAAATAATACAATAAATACAACTTTATTGTGGGATAAAAGCCAGAAATTTGACTTTGGCTTTTATATTTCAGACTGTGTACATTGGAATGTAAATAGTGTATAGCTACTGTCTCCATGTCATGTGTAGGAATGTTTTCAGTTCTTGCTGTACTACTACTATTATATATTATAGATTCACACACAAGTTGTCTAACCTCCGTTGCGGTGCCGGGGGTTTCAGTATAAATAGTATCCCCACTTTCTGGAAATTTAGTGCTTTAAATTCCCACTGTTGCTGTCTTTCTCATTTGCTCTTTCTAATTCCTGCTCTGTTCTATCAATCTGCTATACTATCTTCTTCTTCGCTAGACCAGTCATCTACCTTTTTTCTTGAAAACTCTTCCAGGACAAGACTCCTTATTTGTGTATGAGGTCTGTTAAATCAGCTTGGGAATATTGGATGCTTTCTGCCAGGTGGTCACTAGGGCTTCCTATGATGTTATTATTTAGCAATGTAGGCATTTTATATGTATGTGTTTTGTTGATAATTTATAATGATGTTTGTATTCTATTTTGTTTTTGTAAACGGGGTTCGATAAATTAGAGAACAGCCTCAGCGTCCCCTGCGTGGGATGTCTTTATTGTAAAGTGACTGGCTGGTGGAGAGCTTTCAGTTTTACCACAAGGGTTGTTTTGGCAGATCTTTTATGCGGATCCGGGGTTGTCCGGTCCTGATTTGGCTCGGAAGAGTCCGCTGGACCTAAAGCAATAATCATGTAATGTAATGTTATCTACAAATTTCCATTTATTTTATTGTAATGATTCCCTGGGAATTTTCTATTGATGGTTTTCAATGATACTATTTGAACTGGAAATTTCCATTGTATTTTGTAATGATTTACATTGTGAACTTTTTTTTAACTTTATGATTCTGACTGCTGTGCAGTATCGTCAAAGAACAACTATGTATGCTTGTATCATGGTCATTGTTGGATATATTTTGTCATGAATATGTGTAACCAAATGTAAATTGATGTATCATATTTTAAATATGTGTAGTACATGTATGGGTCATGAGTTTACTGGTTGTGACATTGCAGTTGAATATAATTATTGTGCATTGAATATTTCACTGTCATTTCACTGTGTTTTGACTTTATTGCATGATCTGTGTTGTGTTGTGGAAGGTGTGTAGCACAATTTATGAATGTTATTGTCAATTCCCTACACTTTGCTCAAACCAAGCATGTTCTAGTTTGAGGTATGGCTTTAGGTGGCCAGAGGAATTTGTTGGGTAGGATTGTGTTGGTTTGGTGAAATCGCACTTCCCTCCCTTTTCTCTGATTCCCTCTCACTCTCCTCGCTCTGTCATGCAGTGTATTGTTCCTATCTCCCACTTCCTCCCTCACCCCTTGGGGTCATGAGCAATCTTGTCACTGTAGATTGTTCTAACCTATAAAGGGAACAGTGAAAGCCCCAGTTGAAAACCTGTCTTGCCTTTGTAGGCATGACTAATTCACTGCGGCAACAGTTCCCCCCGTTGGAGTGCCGGGGGTTTCAGTATAAATAGTATCCCCACTTTCTGGAAATTTAGTGCTTTAAATTCCCACTGTCGCTGTCTTCATCATTTGCTCTTTCCCATTCCTGATCTGTCCTATCACTCTGCTATACTTTCTTCTTCTTCGCTAGATCAATGACCTACCTTTTTTCTTGAAAACTCTTCCTGGACAAGACTCCTTGTTTGTGTATGAGGTCTGTTGGATCAGCTTGGGAATGTTGGACGCTTTCTGCCGGATGGTCACTAGGGCTTCCTATGATTGTATTATTTCGCACTATAGGCATTTTGTATGTATGTGTTTGGTTGATGATTTATAATGATGGTTGTATTCTATTTTGTTTTTGTAATCGGGGTGTTCGCGTAGTTGAGGTCAACCCTCAGCCGTCCCCCGCGTGGGATGTCTTTATTGTAAAGTGACTGGCCGGTGAAGGGCATTCAATTTTCCCACTAGGGTTGATTCGGCAGATCTTTTATGCGGATCGGGGGTTGTCCGGTCCTGATTTGGCTCGGAAGAGTCCGCTGGACCTAAAGCAACAATAAATCAATCAATCAATCAATCAATCAACTTCCTCCCTCTGTCATGCAGTGTAATGTTCCTATCTCCCACTTCGTCCCTCTTACTCTCCTCCCTCTGTCATGCAGTGTAATGTTCCTATCTCCCACTTCCTCCCTCTGACTCTCCTCCCTCTGTCATGCAGTGTAATGTTCCTATCTCCCACTTCCTCCCTCTGACTCTCCTCCCTCTGTCATGCAGTGTATTGTTCCTATCTCCCACTTCCTCCCTCTGTCATGCAGTGTAATGTTCATATCTCCCACTTCCTCCCTCTGTCATGCAGTGTAATGTTCATATCTCCCACTTCGTCCCTCTGTCATGCAGTGTAATGTTCATATCTCCCACTTCCTCCCTCTGTCATGCAGTGTAATGTTCCTATCTCCCACTTCGTCCCTCTGACTCTCCTCCCTCTGTCATGCAGTGTAATGTTCCTATCTCCCACTTCGTCCCTCTGTCATGCAGTGTAATGTTCCTATCTCCCACTTCCTCCCTCTCACTCTCCTCCCTCTGTCATGCAGTGTAATGTTCCTATCTCCCACTTCCTTCCTCTGTCATGCAGTGTAATGTTCCTATCTCACACTTCCTTCCTCTGTTATGCAGTGTAATGTTCCTATCTCCCACTTCCTTCCTCTGTCATGCAGTGTAATGTTCCTATCTCCCACTTCCTCCCTCTGTCATGCAGTGTAATGTTCCTATCTGCCACTTCGTCCCTCTGTCTCTCCTCCCTCTGTCATGCAGTGTAATGTTCCTATCTCCCACTTCCTCTGTTATGCAGTGTAATGTTCCTATCTCCCACTTCCTCCCTCTGTCATGCAGTGTAATGTTCCTATCTCCCACTTCCTCCCTCTGTCATGCAGTGTAATGTTCCTATCTCCCACTTCCTCTGTTATGCAGTGTAATGTTCCTATCTCCCACTTCCTCCCTCTGTCATGCAGTGTAATGTTCCTATCTCCCACTTCCTCCCTCTTACACTTCCCTTCTCCTTCTCCTGCATTGCTTATCCGCCCCAAATCCCTTCCTCACTGTCTCATTTGCTCTTTGTCTCATCATATTCCATTCTTCCTCATGCCCTGTCTTATAATATTTACTTCATAGCGACTCCAGCTTTTTAATTTAACAAGTCATATATTTGTGGTATATATGTGGACATCAATAGGTGCACTTCAATTGCACCCTTTTACAAAAAAAAAGAAAAAAAGAAGAATTTTTTTTTAAAATTATTAATTGTTAAAATGCGAAGTATAAGAAAGAAGCTATTGTTTTTATTGTATATGCTAATGGCTTCTTTTAATTTGACAAATTCATCACAAACTCTTAATCACTAATTATGCCGGGCTTGTGTGCAGTAAGATTTTAGATATAACTTGAGGTTAATGTACTAATTGTGGATATTTTGCCCTGTATAGGGATTACCACAGGAATGAAGAAGAAAACGAGAAAAAAAAAAAAAGTAGCTGCACTTGTCTGTTCCTATGGTGTAAATATAAAGAGGACTGGCTTTGGTTTTATTACCACCCCCGTTGGGGTGCCGGGGGTTTCAGTATAAATAGTATCCCCACTTTCTGGAAATTTAGTTCTTTAAATTCCCACTGTCGCTGTCTTTCTCATTTGCTCTTTCACCCCCGTTGGGGTGCCGGGAGTTTCAGTATAAATAGTATCCCCACTTTCTGGAAATTTAGTGCTTTAAATTCCCACTGTCGCTGTCTTTCTCATTTGCTCTTTCTCATTCCTGCTCTGTTCTATCAATCTGCTATACTATCGTCTTCTTCGCTAGCCCAGTCTCCTACCTTTTTTCTTGAAAACTCTTCCGGGATAAGACTCCTTATTTGTGTATGAGGTCTGTTGGATCAGCTTGGGAATATTGGACGCTTTTTGCCAGGTGGTCACTAGGGCTTCCTATGTTGTTATTATTTAGCAATGTAGGCATTTTATATGTATGTGTTTTGTTGATAATTTATAATGATGTTTGTATTCTATTTTCTTTTTGTAAACGGGGGTTCGATAAGTTGGGGTGAAGCCTCAGCCGTCCCCTGCGTGGGATGTCTTTATTGTAAAGTGACTGGCTGGTGGAGAGCTTTCGGTTTTACCACTAGGGTTGTTTCAGCAGATCTTTTATGCGGATTGGGGGTTGTCCGGTCCTGATTTGGCTCGGAAGAGTCCGCTGGACCTAAAGCAATAATAATGTAAGGTTTTATTACCAATTTCACGGTTACATCACATAATTTATTTTTCATTTTCACCCATGCGTTTTCTCATCCCAGCTCTCACCCTTTCCATTGAATGTGATCCCTGCATTGTTACTGCGGTGTTAGTTCTGTTACTGCTGTGTTAGTTCTGTTAGTGGTGTGTTAGTTCTGTTAGTTCTTCCACTCATTCATTGGTCTTCGTTGAGGTGATCTGTAAGTTACCTCTGCTCAAAACATTGTCCAAGTTCTTTCTTAATACAATGCAGTAGAGAATTCTTGTATAGTCCAATGTCTGTGTTATATTGAATGTATCCCCTTGTGTTTCATCTAAATTAAGAACCCTAGTTGGGGTGCCAGGTTTTCTGTATATATTGTATCCCCACTTTGTAGAAATTTAGTGCTTTACCACTTTTTCTGTCATTACCTTTTTTCTTGAAAACTCTCCCCAAACTCTTTGTTTGTGTATGAGGTCTGTTGGATCAGCTTGGGAATATTGGATGCTTTCTGCCACATTGTCACTAGGGCTTTCTATGGTATTATTATTGGACAATATAGGCAGTTTATATGTAGGTGTTTTGTTAATATTTTATAATGATGTTTATATTTTATTTTGTTTTTGTAAAAGGAGGTTCGATAAATTAGAGTACATCCTCAGCGTCCCCTGCATGAGATGCTTTTATTGTAAGTGACCAGCTGGTGGAGTGCCTTCAGTGCTACCATTAGGGTTGTTTCAGCAGATCATTTATACGGATCAGGGGTGAGCTCTCTTTCAACCCAGTTGGTCATGATTCGGTCCTTTGAATTCCGCTGGACCCTATAAACAATGATTAACTAACTATCTATTTAAATTAACATTTGTTTAAATGTATAGCTTCCAAGATACTAGGCCGAACATGACCTTTTGGATGTATACCTCCCATCGTGTTATTGGTTTGTTGTATACAATTACCAACATTGTACAGTGCAGAATTTCAACAGTTTATTGTCTGTGTATGGAATTTATTGATTTTTAAAAAATCTGTCCTTGTTATCGTGTTAGTAGATGGGGCCAGTCATAGAAGAAAATAAACTGGCCGATCTTTTGAAGTCAACCTCTTCCTCAATGGTTACAGTGCAATGTATGACAAATGGATGACTGAGGGGTGCATATTTTTAATAGGCTCACAAGCTGGTAGCACTGACTTTCGTCAGCTAATGCATCCAATGTAATAAGAAGTGTAAAGAAGAGTTTGGAATGTATTGAAACTTTCATTGTGCAGTTTTAAGTTGAAAGTACATTGTACAGGGTACAGTTGACAGTACATTGTGCAGGGTACAGTGTACAGTACATTGTGCAGTTTACAGTTGACAGTACATTGTGCAGTTTACAGTTGACAGTATATAGTGCAGGGTACAGTATACACTTTACTGTAGGGTATGGGTTGACAGAAAGTCTAGAACTTTTTACCAAAATCTTTGGTCAGTTTTTATTTGTTAACATATTTCAAAAATATTATTAAATGTATGCTTTTTGTAGACTATTGCATTTTTTAAAATACTCCTGCTTTTGGTTTTGTACAGTCATTGTGCAGTATTTATGTCTAGCTTTAATGCATAGTGTACAGTTCAATAATAATAGTACTCTATGCGCCTTATTGAAAGCGTGGAGAGCTGCAACCAGCATTGACGCTCACATGTTACGTACTCTCTAATACATATTCATCACTCAAGCATGTATAGGAAAGGCAAGTCACTATACGAAGACAGAAATGAAATCAACTTTTTTTTTTTTTTTTTTTTTGGGATTGACTTGCATCTCCTATACCATTATTGAAGGGATGGAGAAAACCTAACTCCCATGAGTTTGCCCATCTGAGGGGTTACAACCTTCGGCATAGGAAATCGGCTCCCTATTGAACTAACGCTTCTAGACTTTTACTATCAAGGGAGACAAGGAGTTTATTTAAAACAGGGAAAGCAGTTTCTGAACAAAGCAGTGCTACTATCAGTTTTAGCATACAAGCATTAACTGTGTACACTGTACTCAGTTAATGCTTGTATGCTAAAACTGATAGTAGCACTTCTTTGTTAAGAAACTACTTTCCGGGTTTTAAACAAACTCCTTGTACTACAGTGTTGTACAGAATATACAGCTTTTATACAATTTTTGCTACTTGTACTATATTGGTCCACTGTATTGTGCTATGTGATATTACATTTCTCCAGGCTGTGATGTTGTGTTTCATTGTAAATGCCTCTTTTTAATTTGTTCATTTTATTATATGCCATTTTCATTTGTCCATTTTACATATATCTTTGTCATTGATTTCACATTTATGCCATTTTTTAAAATTTGTTTTTAGTAATTTCTTAGTATTATTGTATTGGAGTGTCAACGAGGGGAAGGGAGTATTTAAAATAGGGATGATTACAAATTTGCGTTTTATTGTCATTATTTGAATTTGTTTAAAAAATGTCACTTTTAAAAATCCACTTCATTTGATTAGTTTTTACTTGTTCATTTATCCACATGCTTTGATATTAGATTTTATTCAACCAAAATTTTTTTTTAAACATTCTTGACACTTAATTGTAATTTTTTAATTGGAAAATTCTGGGTCACATCCCCTGGGGAAGGCAAACCCAACATACCTAATATCAATTGTGTTTTTGACATTTTTGCTGGGAGGCTCTGGAGTATCCGGAGCAAAATCCCGATACGTTGTCCGAGTTGAAAGTAAATAATATTCAGAGAAACATAATGCCCAGAGGCAGGATCTATCCCATACCTGTCTGGTGCCATTGGTTTCTGACCTGTCTTGATTTTGTGGTCCTAATTCGGCTCTTTGCAGTCCGCTGGACCTGTAAGCAAAGAACTAACTTTTATACGGATCAAGGTTGAGGCCTCTTTCAACCAAGTTGTGGTCCTGATTTTGTGGTTCTGACACGGCTCTTTGCAATCCAATGGACTCTGTAAGTAATGAGTAACTATAATATGTTGTGTCCATTTGTTTTCATCAGATGAAGTTGTACAGAGGTTAGGATTTCATGTCAAGCTGTTGATGTTCAGCTTATTTTCAGCTTATTAAGTGTTATGAATAATCAGAATTTTTTTTAAAACAAAAATTATGTTGTGTAGTATTTTTTATTGCATGTGAAAGTTCGCAATTAAAAAAAATCTTCTTATTATTTTTCTTTTTTTTTATGACAGTTGTATTAATTTTGTAATAAAAGAACAATTTTGTTAACCAACTCTAATGTTTTCATCTCTCTCTCTCTCTCTCTCTCTCTCTCTCTCTCTCTCTCTCTCTCTCTCTCTCTCCTCACTACTACTACTGCTACTACTCTCTCTTCTCTCTCTCTCTCTCCTCACTACTACTACTGCTACTACTACTACCACTATTACTACTACTACTGGTGTTGTTGCTGTTGCTGCTGCTGCTATTGCTACTACTAATTCTGCTTTACTTTTCATAAAAGGATCTTGTGCAGACCTGCACTTGCACTCCAAACTACAGTTGTCCCCCTCTCTCTCTGTTAAACATAATACAGGGTGTTCCAAAAGTCTTGGGCACATTTGAAGTCCAAATATCTCAATAACTATGAATGGTAGTAAGATAACAGTTGTGCCATTTTAAAGCTAATTACATTAAGTTTTTTGTAAAGCTGTTGATTATTTTATTTCTTTTCAGACCCATTAATGGCGTTCACTCAAACAGAAAATATAGGGACGCGTTTGGTAAGAATTTGACTATCGGCTTGATGTGTGTCGTGTGACCAATGGTGCTCACATTGAACATCTTTGAACATTCCATGTAAAACTTGAGATTACAAGCTTTCTGAATTTACCAGATGCGTTTTTATATCCTTTATAGTTTCGGAAATATTCAATGTCAAAATGTGCCCAAGACTTTTGGAACACCCTGTACAATTCCATCTCTTTCTGTGTTAAACATAATACAATTCCATCTCTTTCTGTGTTAAACATAATACAATTTCATCTCTTTCTGTGTTAAACATAATACAATTCCATCTCTTTCCGTGTTAAACATAATAGGCCTACAATTCCATCTCTCTCTGTGTTAAACATAATACAATTGCATCTCTTTCTGTGTTAAACATAATACAATTCCATCTCTTTCTGTGTTAAACATAATACAATTTCCCCTCTCGCCCCATCCCTAATTCCACCCCACCCCCCACTCCTTTCTCTGACCATCTGCCATTCCCCAACTCCAACACCGATCTCTCAACCATCATCCTCTGAATGTTCTGCCCAAGTTGTTGTTGACATTAATATGTACATCAACACATTATATATACACGCAAAAGTAGGTCCGGGGCACATTTTCACAGCCGAACAATACGTATACACGGCGAAACCTGGTCAATGCAGACCTTGCACACAAGCTGCTTTCGAGGTTAGAAGAGGGATTTGATAACTCACGGTTCATAATAAATATTTCTCATCGAGTCCTCGATCCTCTTTTACCGTGTTATCGAGTGTTTAGTAACAAACATGTTTAATTTTGAACTATTTACTTGTTCTGTCTGACATTTTGACCAAACAAATGTAGCAATCCATGTTAGATCAGGAAACAATCAAACATGATAAAACCACCCAACCACCCACCCACACCCACACCCACCCACACACATCCACCCACTCCCACACACACTCACCCACACCCACCCAAACGCATACACACCCATACCCACCCACCCACCCACACCCACACACATACATATTACATTCCCAAACGTTCTACATCCCAATTCTTTTCGTGACGCATATACATTTTAAATCCTTAAACTATTTGTCCATGACTTACCGAAACAATAAGGAATCTTTCGTTGATGTTTTTCAACAGCGTCATAAACCAGGATGCTGATATTATACGCATGATTATTAATTCATATTTTGACCGCGTAGCACCATAGGCTAGATACATATAGTAGGCCGAGCATGACCTTTTTAGATGTATTTCTCCCAACATATTATTGTTTTTTTACCATAGGATTACAGCGGACAGTCTTATCAACTCTTAACTCATAATAGTTTCAGAGAATGAGAGCATAGCAGAAATTCTCTCCTTATAAAAATAGAGAAAAATGCAAACAGGAAAACATCCAAGGCAGAGGCGAAATACTAAAAATCCCGTTTATGAATGAATTATTCTCCAACCTTAATTGTTAATAAACGCTGACTCTTGCTTTTAGGCTTTTGTTGATGTTAACATTGGACACACAGGGCCATTATTCAACTTGGGCGCCTGTAGCCGATCTTCTATAGCAAAGCGAAAGGTAAGCTTAGTAGTATAGTAGCAACAGCAGCAGCAGCAGCAATAGCAGCAGCAGTAGTAGTAGTAGTAGTAGTAGTAGTAGTAGTAGTAGTGAGGACGAAAATAAGGCCGCGAAGCCTTTGCGAATGTCCTTCCTTTGACTGGTTGAAGTACTTTATGGGTCTGTTATGCATGCACATTTTCCTTCAAATCATGCATCATAGCTATAGAAAATCTCTTTAAATTTTGGTAATTGATCCAACTGGATGATCAAACAGTAGCAAACAGGTTTACGTATAATAAAGTCTATACTATAGTATAGCAGGGCCGTTGTAACATCGTCAAAGCTCCAGGTACCTTTTTTTGGCCGGGTGTCTTTGCGTATGCGCCAGGTCAAATCGGACCGGCCTTTTCACTATGTTATTAGGCGTCGGAACCCTAACTCTAAGCCCTAAGCCTAAGCCTAACCCTAATCCTTACTAAGACTACGATAGCACTGTGCGCATGCATCGAATTTTGTCCTATTTTGTCATACTAGGAACTTTGACGATGTCACACCGTACCGCTCATTTCGGCCACGCCGGCGACGGCCGGACCACTTTTTTTGCCCCCCACCCCAACCCCTCCCAAATTGTTTTAACTTCCGTCCCCGACCTTCCCTTCTGACCCTCTCATCCCCCATCACCCCTCCTCCTTCCCCCACTTTCCTCTTCCCCCCACCCTCCTCACAGGGCCCATACCACTTTTTGGGCAAAATTGTTTTTTTTTTTTTTTGTTTCTTTAATGATTTAACTTCTCTCTCCGACCTCCCTCACCCCTCCCCTCTCCTCTTCAGCTCTCTCTCTCTCTCTCTCTGTCCCTCTCTCTCTCTCTCTCTCGCTCACATGCACTCGTTTTAGAACCTATTCATCCTATCCCGTAACTCGGAGGTCGTAGGGGCACTACAGATGATCGTTTAACCAGCTAGCGTACTCCATCTTTCCCTGTCCTCAGCAACCCTGATGGTTTCGCTCAGTGTCAAACCAGTCCATTCTCGAATGTTGTCTTCCCACCTCTTTTTCGGTCTCCCTCTTCTTCTACCTCCTTGCACTGTGCCTTGCAGGATGGTCTTTGCAAGACCTGATGATCTGGTGACGTGGCCATAACATCGGAGTTTACGTTTTTTCACCACTGTGAGCAGGTCATCGTGTTGTCCAATGGCTTGTGTGATGATCTGTAGGACTTCGTCGTTTGTGATGTGCTGGCTATAGGAAATGCCCAGAAGTCTTCTGTAGCACCTCATCTCCATGCTTTGTATACTTCGTTGGAGATCTGCTGTGAGGGTCCATGTTTCGCAAGCATATACAGTAGGAAGATGGAGATGACAAAGGAACGCAGCCGACTTACCTTGGAATGTAGGCTGATGGTCCTGTCTTTCCAAATTGGCTTCAACCTCGCCAGGGCAGCAGTTGTTTGTGCGATGTTGGAGAGGACTTCCTTTTGGGACCCACTGTCTGACACAATGGCTCCTAAATATCTGAAGCTATGCACTGTGTTGAGGGATTGGCCTTGGACTTTGATGTCCATGTTGATGCCATTGGCGTTGTTGGTCATCATTTTGGTCTTCTCTGCATTTATTTCCATTCCATAGGCTCTCGAGGTGGTGTCAAGCCTCTGTACCAGTTGCTCAAGTTCTTGTTCCTCTCCAGCCAATCCATCAATGTCATCCGCAAAACGACGGTTGAAGATTGCTCTTTTCCCTATGCTGACTGTGCCTTCGTGATCTGCAAGGGCATCTGACATGATGCGCTCTAGGAAGATGTTGAAGAGTGTTGGAGAGAGTAGGCATCCCTGACACACACCGATTGTTGTTCTGAACCAGTTTCCGATGGCACTGTTGTGGAGGACTGCACTGGTAGCCTTGTCATACAGGCTTTTGATGATTTCAATAATTTTAGGGCTGATGTTGTACACTCTCATGGTTGCCCACAGAGCTGCATGCCAGACTCAGCCTTTTTGAAGTCTACGAACACATGATATAGATGTTGTTGGTGCTGTAGGTATTTCTCGCAGATTATTCTGAGGTTGAAAATCTGTTCAGTGGTACTTCGCCCTGCCCTGAATCCTGCTTGTTCTTCAGCTATGATTTGTTCAGCTTGGGGTTTCAACCTGTTGAGTATTATTTTTAGGAGCACCTTGCTGGGATGGCTGATGAGGCTGATGGTGCGGTAATTTTCACACTCCTGAAGGTTACCTTTTTTAGAAGAGTGATGACAAGCGACTGGGTCCTCCATGGTGTAGGCCACTCCCCACTCTGCCAGATCTTGTTACAGATAATAGTGAGTGCGTCAATCATCGCTTCTCGTTGTCCACTCCCGCTGACTTCCCCTTCTTCAGCGATTGCACTGCTGCCTCAACTTCATCTCGGAGAATTGGGGGAATTTCTTCTTCTTCTCTGTTCTCAGGACATGCTAGAACTGATGGGTCTCCGTTTGGTGCGTGAAGCCGCGCTGACATCACCTCTGTTAGTCGCCTCTTACGACACGCCGGGAAACGTTGGGACTATTCTATTCAGTGCCCGAACCCACAGGGCAACACTATGAAGTAAAGTGCGCAACTGTTACGGAAGTCTGACGAATCAATATTTCGGGAACATTTTCGTCTTTGCTTTTAGAACAATGTTACGCGTGTTTGAAAATAGAGGGTAAGATTAACTATTTGAGTATTGCCTGTATGAATAATGACCTGTTTTCGTCTGGAGATGACCGATTCTGAATCAATGGCCATAATATCGGCATGGTCCAATAGGTCGACGACGTCTAGGCCCATAGAAACCCAAAGTGATGGAAATGTACGATTTGGGGCTATTTATGGAGATTGGATAGTTTAGCACACGCTAAAAGAAAGTGTGTGGAAGTTAAAATCATGTATTTTTGTAAACACTTTATTAACGCGCTTCTTGAAACAACCCATTAATTGTCCTCTTCCCCCACCCCTCCCCCTGTCTCGTCCCCTCTCCACCCCCATCTCCCTTTGGCCGGACCACTTTGTGCCTGTATAGCGTATGGTATAACTAGTATTATTATATACAAAGCCTCGCTATAGGCTCCGGCATGATACGGGCGCCTGTGATACCGTTTGCTATCTGCCGCTTTGCTATTGAGAATCCGCTAAAGGCGCCCAACTTGAGTAATACCGCTGTGCTTCGCAACAGCTACATGGGCCGTGGAGCACACGAGCTCAATTAAAGTTCTTTATAGTTCTCGTTGTCAATTTTGAGGGTTTTGCACTTAAAGGACATGAAAAACTCCGTGAATTTAATGTAAACTTTACAGCTACACTGTTCTTCTCAGACTGTGTTAGAAGGTGCGTCGACTGGGACAGTTATAAACAGAAGACTGCAGTAGACGATAAAAAAAAAAAAGAACTGGGTCAAAAACTATAATTTAGCAGCTCGGGTTTTCCAGTGCAATAAGCGTGTAGGCATAGGGATATGTCGGTCAGAAAAAAGTATAGGAAGTTGATTTACAGCCAGTAGCTTACTCGCGTTGTTTAGTATGCAAGTAAGCTTACTGGCGTTGTTTAGTATACAAGTAAGCTAACTCACAAAGCAATGTGGTGAAAAATACGACGTTCTGCTATGGCGGCCTACTAGCGCCAAAACCTGATAATTACAATTATCATGTGATAATTACAAATATCATGTGATAATTACAATTATCAAGAGATAATAACAATTATCATTGAAAATTATAAATATGCTCGTGTGATCATGTTTAATTTTCAGTTTTGGCTCTATCAATCCGCCTGGAAATGCGCCAAAACTGAAAATTGTAATTATCACACAATAATTAAAATTTTCACTTGATAATTATAATTTTCACGTGATCATGCTTAATTCTGGTTAGGCGGCTTACTAGCGTCAAAACCTGCAAAACTTACATGTATCAGTGATAATTGTAATTAACACGTGTTCTGTGTAATTCACAGAGATACCGGTAACTCACAGTGTTAATTACTAATTTTCAGTTTTGGCCACGCTTTACTAGGGCCAAAACCCCAGGCGTGCTGGGAACAGTGCCGCTGCCGCGCATGCGCATAGCGCATCGGGCCGCGCATGCTCATCTTGATATTTATAATTTTCAGTGATAATTGTAATTATCGCTTGATAATTGTAATTATCTCTTGATAATTGTAATTATCTCATGATATTAGTAATTGTCAGGTTTTGGCGCTAGGAAGGCGTGGCAAATACTGATAATTATTAATTAACACTGCGGATTACCGGTATCTCTGTAAATTACACACAACACGTGATAATTTCAATTATCTCGTGATAATGGTAACTCTCGGTTTTGGCGCTAGTAGGCCGTCATACTATAGTTCTGCGCCTGCGCATTAAGATATCCTACACTAAAATCCAAAGGAGAGGTCCACAGTGTTAAAATCCTGCTTTTACCGTACCTACATTCTACATTTTGAGGGCTATATCCGTGTTGGTTTCTAAGAACGAAAGTTTGCTTATTGACTGTGGAGTAATACCTTGTTGTGTTTTAGCAAAATAATCTTTATCGTGTTAAGCTTGTAGCCTTTGGCTCATTCATCCACAAAACAAAACTTAACATTGCAGTATAACCGAAGTGTGTTATGTGCTGTATATCCTATTCCTATCCTATCCTGTCCCATAACCCGAAGGTCGTAGGGGCACCACAGATGATCGCTTAACCAGCATACTCCATCTTTCTCTGTCCTCAGCAGCCCTCATGGCTTCGCTCAGTGTCAAACCAGTCCATTCTCGAATGTTGTCCTCCCACCTCTTTTTCGGTCTCCCCCTTCTTCTACCTCCTTGCACTGTGCCTTGCAGAATGGTCTTTGCAAGGCCTGATGATCTGGTGACGTGGCCATACCATCGGAGTTTCCGTTTCTTCACCACTGTGAGCAGGTCATCGTGTTGTCCAATGGCTTGTGTGATGGTCTGTCGGACTTCAACGTTGGTGATGTGTTGGGTATAGGAAATGCACAGAAGTCTTCTGTAGCACCTCATCTCCATGCTTTGTATTCTTCGTTGGAGATCTGCTGTGAGGGTCCATGCTTCGCAAGCATATAGGAAGATGGAGATGACCAGAGATCGCAGCAGTCTTACTTTGGAATGTAGACTGATGGTTCTGTCTTTCCAAATGGGCTTCAACCTTGTCAGGGCAGCAGTTGTTTGTGCGATCCTGGAGAGGACTTCCTGTCGAGACCCATTGTCTGACACAATGGCTCCTAAATATTTGAAGCTGTGCACTGTGTTGAGGGATTGGCCTTGTACTTTGATGTCCGTGTTGATGCCATTGGTGTTGTTGGTCATCATTTTGGTCTTCTCTGCACTTATTTCCATTCCATAAGCTCTGGAGGTGGTGTCAAGCCTCTGTACAAGCTGTTCAAGTTCTTGTTCCTCTCCAGCCAATCCATCAATATCATCCGCAAAACGAAGATTGGAGATTGCTCTGCCCCCTATGCTGACTGTGCCTTCGTGATCTGCAAGAGCATCTGACATGATGCGCTCTAGGAAGATGTTGAAGAGTGTTGGAGAGAGTAGGCATCCTTGACGCACACCGATTGTTGTTCTGAACCAGTTCCCGATGACGCTGTTATGGAGGACTGCACTGGTAGCCTTGTCATACAGGCTTTTGATGACTTCTATGATTTTAGGGCTGATGTTGTACACTTTCATGGTTGCCCATAGAGCTGCATGCCAGACTCGGTCAAATGCCTTCTTGAAGTCTATGAACACATGATATAGATGTTGTTGGTGCTGTAGGTATTTCTCACAGATTATTCTGAGGTTGAAAATCTGTTCAGTGGTACTTCGCCCTGCCATGAATCCTGCTTGTTCTTCAGCTATGATTTGTTCAGCTTGTGGTTTCAACCTGTTGAGTATTATTTTCAGGAGGACCTTGCTGGGATGGCTGATGAGGCTGATGGTGCGGTAATTTTCACACTCCTGAAGGTTACCTTTTTTAGGAAGAGTGATGACAAGCGACTGGGTCCATGGTGTAGGCCATTCCCCATTCTGCCAGATCTTGTTACAGATAGTGGTGAGAGCATCAGTCATCGCTTCTCCTCCTGCTTGTAGCAGTTCAGCTGGTATGTTGTCCACTCCCGCTGACTTCCCTTTCTTCAGCGATTGCACTGCTGCCTCAACTTCTTCCCGGAGAATTGGGAGGATTTCTTCTTCTTCTCTGCTCTCGGGACATGCTAGAACTGATGGGTCTCCATTTGGTGTATGGTTGTAAAGGTCAGAGCAGTACTCTGTCCATCTGTCCAAGACTTCTTGTTCTTCTGTAAGGCAAATGCCAGACTTGCTTTGGATAGTGGAGACTTTGGGCTGTTTAACACTTGTCAGCCGCTTCACAGTCTGGTAGGCCTTCTTGCTGTTGTTCTTGTTCAGATTGTTCTCTATTTCCTGGCATTGATCTTCTATCCAGTTCTCCTTTGCTGTGCGCATGCCTTTTCGGATGTCATTGTTGATTTTTCGGTAGACATCAGCTCCCTGTGAGGTGTTCTTTTTCTTTTTTAACTCTCTTCGTTTATCACACAGATCCAAAAGTTCAGGTGTGATCCACGGCTTCTTCTTTGGTCGGTGCTTGCCAAGGATCTCAGTGGCGGCATCTGTTACAGCTGAGTTGAAGGTATTGGTCATGGTGTTGACATCTACTTCGCCTGCCCCCAAAATAAGCAGTGGTGCAAATTTCCCTCCAATTGTGGCCTGAAATATTTTTGCCACCTCCGGGTCTTGCAGTTTGTCCAGGTCGAACTTCAGCCTAGTGCACTTTGCTATATTTACTCTCTTCAAATGGAGCCGGAAAGACATCATCACGAGATCGTGGTCACTTCCAATGTCTGCTCCTGGAAAAGTGCGTGTCCTGCCAATGTTGATGCTTGATCTGAAGCGTTTCTTGACCATGATGTAGTCGATCTGGTTGTGATGTTCCCCGCCGGGACTGTGCCATGTCCATCGTCTGGATTTTTTGTGGAGACCAAGCGTGTTTGCCAGTACCAGATTGTTGTATCTGGCAAACTCCAATAGCCTCAGACCCCTGTCATTTGTCTCGTTGTTGCAGTGGGGTCCGCATGTGTCTCCCCAGTTGTGGTGCGCATCTTGGCCAACCTTGGCATTCCAGTCGCCTTGCACTATGACTATGTCCTTCTTCGGCACTTGGTCAAGGACCGCCTGTATATTTTCATAAAAATCCTCCACTTCGCTGTCTTCATAGTCTGATGTTGGGGCATAGGCCTGGATGATGGTAATGTTGAAAGGGGTTGCTCTCAGACGGATGGTAATGAGTCTACTGGAGACTGGGCGGCAACCCATGACAGTGGCTAGAATGTTCTTGTGGACCAAGAATCCAACGCCGTGTTCGTGCCTGTCATCTCTACCGCTGAAATAGAGCTTGTGGCCTTTGTCAGTCGTTGTTTCACCTAGGCCTTTCCAGCGCAGTTCGCTGATACCTAGAACGTTCCATCGATAGTGGTCCAGCTCGTGGGCCAGTTCTTCTAATTTTCCTTCCGCAGTTAGGGTCCTGACGTTCCAGGTTCCTATGACGATGTTGTTTCTCGTGCGGATCTTGCTATATTGTCCATCAGTAGCATACTTAACACCTCCGTCCTGGTGGCCAACGGAAGGCGCGGTCCTTGTGCCGGGTGACGGCCCGGGCGACGACCGATCCGGTATGGAATTAGTGGATTGTGTCATCATGTAGTGTGTCTTGGGCAAAAAAGACCTGGCAGGGCCCAATCCTCTCCAGGCTGTTGGCCACAGCCGAAATCCACGAATACAGTGTGGCTCGCCTTGGCCCTGAGCACGTGGTCGTTGAACCTGTAGTAACGTGAGGTTCCTCCGCCCTGGCCGGTGACTTCTGTGTAGAAGACTTTCGCCCAGTGATGCCGTGCTAACATCACCCCTGTTAGTCGCCTCTTACGACACGCCGGGAAACGTTGGGTCTATTCTATTTGCCCGAACCCACAGAGCTCGTGCTGTATATACACTACTAAAAACATTTTTTTTTTTTTTTAGTGCTGTATATACACTACTAAAAACATCGCATGAGCAAATGAAATGCGGGAGTTCCGAGTAGTTCCAGTATTAATTACAGCAGGCTCTTTGCACATTTAACCTCCTGACGAAGCGTTCTAGTGTACACACAATCTGTTAATGTGGTGGGGTTTGATCTACTTCAATCTTTTGATTTGCCTTGTAGTTAACTATAAATATAATATTATTGTTATGATATCGAGTGCCTAATTAGTTCTACCCACACGAAAAGTATTCCCATGCACGATAGCATTCATGAGAAAAATGTTAATGAAAGTAGGGCAAAGGCAATTCCCTGTGACCCTTTACAATGGTAGAGAAAAGAGGCGTGTTCACATGGACGCCTGAGGTCGAGATCAAAATACTATAACTGTCTTATATTTATTCCAAGAGATTGCTATATTTGCTATTATATTTATACAACTATATTGTGTGTCTCAGGGCCGGACCTGGGGAAAGTCGAAGGGGGGGTTACAGGTTCAGCGAAGGCGCGAAGCGCCGAGCCTTCTAGGGGGGTCCGGGGGCATGCCCCCCCGGAATTTTTTTTTTCAAGGATACAAAATGGTGCAATCTGGCGCTATCTGAACCTTTAAAAAGCCATTTGTGATGGTCTGGGACTTTGAGCTTTTTTAACAGTTGAACTGACAAACTCTGAGGTACAAAAATTATCCTCTGCACCTCCCTTAAAAAAAAAACAACAACACACACACACACACACACAAACATTTATTTATCAGCAGAGATGTTTTGTATACTATTATTATTCACTACTTTTTGTCGATCGCTAACGGTATAAAGCTTTACCTTGTAGTTTATGAACATCACCGCCATGCTTTCACTTTCAGTCTTGCTGCACTAGGTTCTCCGGCATTAGTACCATTTGTGAATTGTATCTTCTGGCAAAACAGTTCACTGCCTCTTTGAAGTCAATATCAACATCCCTGTGCACTTTCAGTAAAGCAAGTCCATTGAGCCTCTGTTGCCCCATTGTAGAGCGCAGGTAGTTTTTCAGGTTGCGCAACTGACTGTTTGAACGCTCACACTCGGCAGTAGTGACAGGCAGGGTGCAAAGGTTCTTTAGCATGATGAACAGGTTGGGATAAAAATCCCCGTCACAAAGTTTCAGTGCTTCTGATGCCGTGGATGGGATGATAGCTGTCGCATTCTCAGCAGCACTTCGCCATTTGCAAACCCACCGTTGGTATTCTGCATCAAGGGTAGCGTTGTCTGGTAGGTCAGACTCCCACAACATTGCCAGTGTCTTCACCCCTTCTGGAACCTGCATGAAACCATCCTGGTTGTCTATTAAAGTGCTTGGCACCAGACAGAGACCATCAACTTGCTAGGTCAGCATTTTTGAACCTCGAGTCCAATTCGGTTGACAGGTGTTCCAAGAAAGGAATGGCAATGCTAATCTTGAAATATTCTTCTGGAGTGGCCGCAGGTTGGTTGTCACGGAGAGTCTGTCGGGATGCTTGACGAGGAACAATAACATCAGTTGTCAAAGCATTTGCCATTTTGCTGACTTCACCAAACCAGGCAACGAATTATAGTTCATAATTATCAACTTAGCATCTTAATTAATATTTCTAAAAAGTCGTTTTTGGGGGATTAGGGCAGTATCAAGGTGAAGGTGCTGGAAGAGGCTTGCGGACAGAACAGGAAAATATGGCTGCATTTACTAATTGAGGCTTAGGGGTTGGGTTACTTGGTCGTTTCAACGGGAAAACGCTTTGGACGTTTCAACGGATCCCTTGAAATGGATTTCCGTTGAATTGTCTATAAATAACTATTTGTACCTTGGACCAAAAGTGACTAAAAACTGCAATGTTTTAAAAACAATTTTTAAAAAATTAAACCTCTTTGCATAAAACAAATTTTTTTTTTTTTTAAGTTTGGAGGGGGGGTTCCGGAACCCAGGTAAACCCCCCCCCCCACCTGGATCCGGCCCTGTGTCTAATATTTGCGAATATTGAATCTAAACTTCACGCCCGACCGTTCCAAAGGTGGTCTGCTATAGGTGGTCGGTTCTATAGCTTTTCGGCCTTAGAATAGAGGCAAAGGCGCCCCACAGATATACGCAGCGGTGCGAAACGAACATTTTCAAAGGCGTTATCGTGGGGAAAACAACAACAACAACAACAAAGCAAGCAAGCGGGAATATTATATTATTACTGAGTGACGCGGTATGACGCTATCAAAGAGCCCCTTTTGCTAGACTCGTGCCGCGACGTTATCAAGGACTCCAACGGTTTTTTAAGCTGCTTATACGACCGTTGAAAAAATAGTGGGGCCGGGTAGCTCAGTTGGTAGAGCGTCTTACTAGTAACCGAAAGGTACCTGGTTCAAATCCAGGATTGGCCAATGTGGGACCATATTATTTTCCCCTTACCTTCAACTGGTTCGCTGGTGTCAGAATAATGTGACCAGTAGTCGCCTATACGCTTCGGTGTCGTGTGACTATAATGTACATGTACAGTACAGTACAGTACAGTTGAAAAAATATATCCTGAGAATTAACACTGAAGTTTAGAGTGGTGCTACTGTAACAAGACTCTTTGCACTGGTAATCTTGATTGTTGTTAATGGAGTGCCCTTGCAAACTACGCTGATCAAGTCGTGAAAGTGCTGTTGCTATCATTCAGCAAGCACTTGGCCTACCAAGATATACTACCAAGATGTCTATATCAAGGCACTTTGATACTACTGCTCTCCCGACCAGACCCGCTTGACATTATCATTTGCATAGATACACGCAACGTCCTTAATATTGCAAGATATGGGTTGCGTTGAATGTTAGAACATTGCTTTGTTTCAGTTCTAAAAGGCTGTAGCAGAGACTGTTGTGCTGATTTATTATATTCAATATTGTAACACGGATTTTCAAAATAGAAACAGCTAGTTACGCAGTCAATCATTACGCCAATAAGCTTCTACAGGTTATTATTTGTAAGGTTATTTCAGTTATAGGATGATAGTGATAGGATAGGATAGATAGATATTTCAGTTATGAACATCCATGGCGTATTCCTAAAGTTACGGCCATGAGATGCATGAAACGTAGGCTATATCGTTGAAGCCAAACACGTCTCACCTTCTCATAGGTATTTATTAGTACCTGTCCACACTCGCTTGCATATATAGGCTTACATATCCATGCATCTGACAATCTCTGCTTGACCTACTGGTTGCCACAGCCTACGGTTCTATCTTGCAATTTTGGGTTGGCATGGAACCCTATAAGATATTGGGGTATAAAGTTTGAATTTCGGACAAGACATTGACCAACCAACCTTTTGATACGGTGAACCAAAGTGATTGGGTCGTGTTTGGGCAACCGTTACGGCACTTCTAAGACGGGAGAGGTTTAGGGAAGGGAGAGAGGAAAGATGACAAAGGGGGAGGGGGAAGGAGGAGGGAGGTGAGAGCGACCTGGAGGTGGGATGTGTGGTGTGGATGGGAGGAGGAGTGGAGAAGGAATAGATTCCAAACTCATGCTTCCACGTTGTGAGAGAATATATCGGCCCTAGGCTCGAAATAACGTACGACTGTTGTATTCCTACCAGCAAGGGCGCCCTTCTGCGTTTACTGGGAGAGACCACTATTGTGATGCCACCTTATAGTCAATCAGATCCTTGAAACTTTATGTTTGTATGAAGTTTAGGTCTAGAACATAAATAAATTGGACAGATTCCCTGGCACTACATCTTGTGTTCAAAAAAAGTTTTTTTTTTTTTTTTTTTTTTAAATAAAAAGGAGAAATGAAAATGAAATGTCGTTGTGGTGGCAGAAAATATAATGGATGCATTGAAAGTATGCGTAAAGCTTTACGGGCACATGACAGCCTCGGATACTCTCTACACACAGTGGAACTTTGGACAGTTTTCAAGGACGGAATTGTGAAGACAGATTGAAAGGAGAAAGTTTGAAATTGATTTTGTGATCGTTTCTTTGGTGAGCGAAGTGATACTCTTGTTAAGGTAAGAATAGAAGTTTCAATATATTTTGGGGCATATTGATTGTTTATTTGGTCAATCCACAGTTGTAGATGTTATCAACTGAAGGTTTGCTATAAGCCGAGGAAATACTGATAATTGTTTTAAAAAAACATCCCAGCTTGGGGTTCCATCTCTGTTAATAGATGTATTTAACTCCGTTTGCCAAATAACCATTTAGGACCTCCTTCAAGCTACAAGTTTGGTCGCTCGCAAAAAGAAGCTTGATTAGGTCGATTATTATTATTATTATTATTATTATTATTATTATTATTATTATTATTATTATTATGGGGTGTCGGATAGTGCAGTGGTTGGAGCACTCGCTACTGTGTCGAAAGTGAAGCACCGTCCGGTGCGGTTAGCACTTGGATGGGTGACCGCTAAGGTGTGAAGCGACAAACAACAACGCCCCCAGTTGACTCAACTGTGATTGAGTACCTACTCTCTTGAGGGTGGGGAAGGTAAAGCAGCGAGGGAGAGAGTTGGGCATCACCCTCATTACGCTGGCCCAAGATAAGTGTGATCTCCAACATCACGCTCCCCTACGGCCACAAGGCTATGGGACTACCTTTACCTTTTTTATTATTATTATTATTATTATTATTATCATCATCATCATCATCTCCTATCCTATCCTATCCCGTAACTCGAAGGTCGTTGGGGCACCACAGTTGGACGTTTAACCAGTGTACTCCATCTTTCTCTTTCCTCAGCAACCCTCATGGCTTCGCTCAGTGTCAAGCCAGTCCATTCTCGAATGTTGTCCGCCCACCTCTTTTTCTGCCTCCTTGCACCGTGCCTTTCAGGATGGTCTTTGCAAGGCCTGATGCTCTGGTGAGGTGGCCATACCATCGGAGTTTCCGTTTCTTCACCACTGTGAGCATGTCATTGTGTTGTCCAATGCCTTGTGTGATGGTCTGTCGGATTTCCTTGTTGGTGATGTGCTGGGTATAGAAAATGCCCAGAAGTCTTCTGTAGCACCTCATCTCCATGCTTTGTATTCTTCGTTGTAGATCTGCATGTTTCGCAAGCGTATAGGTTTTAATCCAAATTTTTGATGGCTATTTATCAGCCTCATCACAGCTTTTGAAACTTTTAACATTTCAAAAATATAATGTGTCCACTTCATAACACGAAGTACAAGATAATGTTTTGTCCTCATGTTTTAATATGGACGTACAAGATAATGTATTGTCCTCATGCTTTAATATGGACGTACAAGATAATCTATTGTCCTCATGTTTTGATATGGACGTACAAGATAATGTATTGTCCTCATTGTCACGTGGGGTTTATGGGCTCTGCACAATGGAATTATGGACCCTCACGTTTATTCGGTGGGAACTGCTAGTAAGTCACCCTATGAATTACTTTAATAAATTTATTTGTTTAGCTCGTTCTGTGTTAAGGTTGGGGTACAGAAATAGATAGAAAAATGGTAAAAGATACTGTCACACTAGCTTTCACACGGCTATGAATCATATGTAGTCCAGCCACTTGATAACAGTTAAAATCACACATTTATTTCTTCTACTCTATACAAAATTCTCTAAGTACTAATCTAACTTAAAAAGTCTCAGTCACTGCTAATAGTTCGATCGCTGATAGTCTAGGCAGCTGTTATTTCTTCCTAGGGCACTTGCTATAATATTTCATGTAGATTTGGACTACTGTGGTCCGTTTTACAGTTTCTGAAGAGTTGGACTACTGTGGTCCTGCTATGATCAGTTTAAGTGCACCTTCGCCTTATGCACTTAACTCATGTGTGGGGTGTTCGAAGTCCTTCTGTGAGGTAGCTTCTGGTCCACCTGTGTCGTTGTGTAGTTGGGTTCCCTTGCCACGCTGTGGGGTCTGACAGGGTGTTTCGTCGGGTAGCTCCTTCCGTCTTGTGCGGTAGAGTCTCCTCAACCAACTCGTCGTTTCTGTGGAGTGGGGTGCACAGGATAGCTCGGGATAGCTCGCCTGCTCGTCTGTAATATAAGAGACGAAATTCTGCACAACCCTGACTAATCGGTTTGTGCAGAGCGTCTCACTGAAAGCCAAAGTAGCCCTCAGTGATAGCTCCACATCTCTATACATAAGCGACGAACATTCTGCTACTTCCGGGTTCCACTGGAATCTCACTCTAAATTCCTATACATACATAAATATAAATCGTGGCTAACTATACACATCCAGAATTAATAATATTATAAACATTCCGTGGTACAGCCACTGGTCTGCAACCATACATATAAGTTAAACAACAGTGGTTCCGTACGGGATACAACATGGCGGCGCAACCGGTCGTGTTTCACCACGTGTTCGGCGTTTCCACATGGTCACGCAAATTCGGATTAACAATTCACATTTATGCATAGCAAATTCTTCAAACATAATTTCAACAATAATATAAATATATCACGATGAAACAGAAGGGTGTTCATTTACCTGTTTGACAAGTTCAGGCCCGTGATGACTTGATAGAATTCTAAGATTCTAACGTCCTGCTTCCTGGTCTATGAGTGAAGAGATTTCTCTGTCAGCTTTCTAGCTGTTAACACTTCGGTGTATTCCTCCCAACTGACCAAAGATAAGCTAGGTTTGGACCCAGTCAAACTGGCTCGAACCGCTTTGCGTAAGCTCCCATTGGTTAAAATGTTTACGACTCTCGTAATTACGATGATGTCATGGCCTCAGCCAGCGTCAACTATCACTGTGTGTATGATCGGCAGTATGCTACCGCTACGCTTGATTACTTTCATCGTCTGCTCCTAACTTTGAAATTCTAATATTATATATACTAACCAAGCTAAATATTAAAATAAGCAGAGTTAATACTAGCCAGTTCGTGACAGGCTCCCTCAACTGAAAAAAGGCGATGACTACTGGATTCGACCTTTTTCTACTACAGTGCCTAGTTTAACGCTGCACTATCCTAGGGTCCTATTTACAAACTAAGTAAGTTGCTCTACCTGAGCTGCAATGCTGTGCCAGGTAGCTATGGACACTAGTGACAGGGTATTACTGGGCGGGGACGAATTCTGGTGCTGTGGCCCTTAGTTGTGTTGGGTGGGCGACAGCTGCTGTGTCCTCCACGAGATGGCGACTGAGGTAGTCGGCTCCGTGGTTCTCTTTGCCGGGGATGTACTCGATTTGGAATGAGTATGCCTGAAGGGTGAGTGCCCATCGCATCAGGCGAGAGTTCAAAGACTTGGAGGCTGCCAGGAACGATAGTGGTTGATGGTCCACCTGAACTGTGAAGTGGGTCCCATACAGGTAGAGTTGGAATTTCTGTATGGCCCAGACTAGTCCAAGACATTCTTTCTCCGACGTGGCGTAGTGGGTCTCGGCGGGTCTCAATTTTCTGCTGGCGTAGGCGACAGGGAATAGCGTCTCTGCATTCTTGGGGTCGCGCTGTAGCAGTACTGCTCCGAGGCCTAAGTCGCTTGCGTCGGTGCGAAGAACGAATGGCTGAGTCAAATCGGGTAGGTGGAGTACTGGCGCCGAGGTCATTCTGTCCTTGAGTGTTTGGAATGCTGTCTCGCATTCGGCTGTCCAAACTACTTTGTCCGGGGCGATTTTCCGGGTTCCATTTGTCAGGGGTACGGCGATGCTGTTGTAGTTGGGGATGAACTTCTTCGGCGATGGCGATGGCCATCCATGTGTGAGTGCTGGGGGTCGCTGGTCGGTCCGTGTATTTCTTGAGGAGATTGATGTGGTGGTATCGGGCTCTCCCGTTCACCTCTACTTGGTAGACTGTCTTGGATTTCTTGGCAGTCACCCGGTACGGTCCTCTCCAAGCGATGTCCAGCTTGTTGGTTCCACTTGGAAGTAAGAATAGCACTTGATCGCCGACTTGCAGTTCTCTGTCCTTCGCGTGGCGGTTGTAGTACTTCGCCTGACGGGCTCTTGCCTTCTTCAGTGCTTCACCAGCTTTCTTCCACGTTGCTTTGAGGGGTTCCTGCAGGTCTGCGACGTACTTGGTGGCACCTCTTGGTGTGTCGTCTATCTTGGCCTCCGTCCAACTTCTGCGTAGGGCTTCTAGCGGTCCTGCTAGAGGTCTGCCGAATAGCAATGTTGACGGGGTGTAGCCTGTGGCTGCATGGGGCGTTTCTCGGTATGCGAACAGTGCCGCATTCACGTAGGTGTCCCACGCTTCTGGATTGTCGTCGGCGACTTTCCTGAGTATGGTGAGAAGGGTTCCATTCAGTCTTTCTACTTGTCCGTTGCTGGCTGGGTGGTATGGTGGTGTGCGAATGTGATGAACTTGTATCAACTCGAACACGTCTTGCATCAGGCGGCCGGTGAACTGAGATCCGTTGTCCGTTCTAATGCTGTCCGGGAATCCGACTCTGGTAAAGATGGCGATGAGTGCATCTGCAATCTTCTTGGTGTCGATCGCTGGCAACGGGACTGCTTCGCACCACATCGTACATGCGTCGACGAGTGTGAGTAGAAATCTGTTCCTCTTCTTGGTCATGGGCAGTGGTCCTACTATGTCTACTGAGACTTGCTGGAATGGCACGCCGACTACTACCGATGGTCCTAAGGTAACTGGTACGGTGTGATGTCGCGGGGAATATCGTTGACATTGGTGGCAAGATTTCACGTAGCGCTTGACATCCTCCGTGATTCCTGGCCAATAGTAGTGTGCGCTGATTCTCTGCACTGTGGCTCCAATTCCCATGTGTCCGCTGAGTGGCATGCTGTGGCCTAATTCTAGTACTTGGGCTCGAAGGGTGGCTGGTAGTACTAGTTGGGTGTGATCTCCATCTCCTTGTCGATGTAGAACTCCCTCTTCCATGTAGAAGTCTCCCTTGTGCGGGGGTGTGTGCGCCTTGGGTAGCTTCTGGAAGCACTTCGCTATCGAGGTGTCTTCTTTCTGTGCTGTTTTGATCTCTTCGAGTCCTGGATTCGGAGCGAACTCGGGCTGGGGTGGTTGGGTTTTAGCTTGGGCCCTGGTTTGCACTGCAGCTATCTCTACAGTTTTGGGGGGCGTGCCTAAGAACACATACCTACAACCTAGCACTAGATCATACAGGGGTTTCTGTAAAACAGCTGCTTGGATTCGTCCTGTGACGTACCTACTCTCTACTTCGATCCAGGCTATTGGGCAAGTAGTCGTCGGTTTCGTCAAGTCTGCTCCTTGTAAGTCGACTGTCTTGTCTGTCAAGTCCGCGCGCGATACAAGAGATTCGCTAACTATCGCGTCGTATGATAGACCTGTGTCATACAGACAGCTCGCTTCTTTTCCGTTGACCTTGACCGTGTCGGTCACCGATGGGTGATCTCCGATAGTGTGTGGCTTGTTACCGCTGCTTTGAGTTAGAACTCTGTGCGCTGGCCGGCTTTCGCGCTCTTCCCTACGTTGTGCGGCCAACTTGAAACATTCTGCGGTGGAGTGATTGTTTCTATGGCAGAACGAACAATACCGTCTCTGTTCTGCGGGACCTCTTTTCCCGAATTCCGTGTTGGGTCCTTTATTTTGCCCAGGTCTGGGGTTATTCGGCTTATTCGCGGTGCGCTCTTCCCGGTTAGGGCTTCGTTTCTGTGCCTCTTTCCCGTTAGGCTTTAGGTCTCGCCTGAAGCTCTTGGCTTCTCCGTGTGCGGCCACGTACCTATCTGCGACCTTGACCAGATCTTCCAGTCTTTCCGCGCCCTGTTCTACTGAGAATGTTCTCAGCTCGGGGGTCATGGTTTCCCGTAGCTGTTCCCATACTAACAGTTCTGTCAGTCCATCATACGTCTTAGCCGTGGCTGACTGGCTAATCCACTTATCCAGCGTTGTGGACAACCGATCCGCGAACTGCGCATAGCTCTCTCCTTTCACTCTCCAGTTGGTGCGGAATTTTTGCCGGTAGCATTCTCCTGTTAGTTCGAATCCCGTTAGGAGTGCCTCTTTTACTTTGTGATAGTCAGTCACTCTGTCAGTCGGTAGCTTACTGTAGATGTCATAAGCCTTTCCTCTAAGCCCTTGACTAAGCTTGAAAGACCAATGAGTGGGATCTAGTTTGTACTCTGTTGCTAGACGCTCAAACCTAGTCAGATAGAGATCTAGACCTTCCTCTCTCTCATTGAATGTTCCCAGTGGAAATGACATCCCTTGTACAGGGTTGGATGCTACCTCTAGCTGATCTGAGTGGGAAGGGGTTGAGGAAGAACTTGAAGCTCCTGATCCCAATCTTCTTAGCTCTAACTCATGCTGTCTTTCTTTTTCCTTTTCTTCCCTCTCTTTTTCTTTTTCTGCCCGCTCTTTTTCTTTTTCTGCCCGCTCTTTTTCTTTTTCTGCCCGCTCATAATCCCACCTCCTAATTTCTGCTTCTCTCTCTGCTGCTATCTTCTTCTGCTCTGCTTCTAATGCCAGTTTCTTCTGTTCTGCTTCTAATTCTAATTTCTTTTGCTCTGCTTCTAAGGCTAGTTTCTTCGCCTCCCTCTCTGCTGCTCTCTCTGCCTTAGCCTCCTGTTTCTCTACCTCTGCATTGATATACGCAATTAGGTCTCCCCCTGCTAAGTGTAAAGCTTCCCCTAATTCCTTGAAGCGCAATCTCAAGGCCACTGGGTCCGACATTGTCAAAAGTGTCTATGAACACCCTCTGAATCACGTGGAATACCGAAACACTAGCAATATTGCAATTCAATAAAAACAATGCAAAGACAATCAAATTCGTAATCAATAATAGAATAAAACAAGAGTCAAATGGCATACAACAGTTATTTAAGCAAAACCTGCAAAAGAACAATGCAACATACAGGCACAAAAATATTTGAAGCAAAAAAGTTTTTAACTAAAGAATAGTGCACCAAAACTGATCAGTGTTATACCCTTCCTATTATACACAGATCCTGGCTAGGCTCGCCAATTAAAGTGTCACGTGGGGTTTATGGGCTCTGCACAATGGAATTATGGACCCTCACGTTTATTCGGTGGGAACTGCTAGTAAGTCACCCTATGAATTACTTTAATAAATTTATTTGTTTAGCTCGTTCTGTGTTAAGGTTGGGGTACAGAAATAGATAGAAAAATGGTAAAAGATACTGTCACACTAGCTTTCACACGGCTATGAATCATATGTAGTCCAGCCACTTGATAACAGTTAAAATCACACATTTATTTCTTCTACTCTATACAAAATTCTCTAAGTACTAATCTAACTTAAAAAGTCTCAGTCACTGCTAATAGTTCGATCGCTGATAGTCTAGGCAGCTGTTATTTCTTCCTAGGGCACTTGCTATAATATTTCATGTAGATTTGGACTACTGTGGTCCGTTTTACAGTTTCTGAAGAGTTGGACTACTGTGGTCCTGCTATGATCAGTTTAAGTGCACCTTCGCCTTATGCACTTAACTCATGTGTGGGGTGTTCGAAGTCCTTCTGTGAGGTAGCTTCTGGTCCACCTGTGTCGTTGTGTAGTTGGGTTCCCTTGCCACGCTGTGGGGTCTGACAGGGTGTTTCGTCGGGTAGCTCCTTCCGTCTTGTGCGGTAGAGTCTCCTCAACCAACTCGTCGTTTCTGTGGAGTGGGGTGCACAGGATAGCTCGGGATAGCTCGCCTGCTCGTCTGTAATATAAGAGACGAAATTCTGCACAACCCTGACTAATCGGTTTGTGCAGAGCGTCTCACTGAAAGCCAAAGTAGCCCTCAGTGATAGCTCCACATCTCTATACATAAGCGACGAACATTCTGCTACTTCCGGGTTCCACTGGAATCTCACTCTAAATTCCTATACATACATAAATATAAATCGTGGCTAACTATACACATCCAGAATTAATAATATTATAAACATTCCGTGGTACAGCCACTGGTCTGCAACCATACATATAAGTTAAACAACAGTGGTTCCGTACGGGATACAACATGGCGGCGCAACCGGTCGTGTTTCACCACGTGTTCGGCGTTTCCACATGGTCACGCAAATTCGGATTAACAATTCACATTTATGCATAGCAAATTCTTCAAACATAATTTCAACAATAATATAAATATATCACGATGAAACAGAAGGGTGTTCATTTACCTGTTTGACAAGTTCAGGCCCGTGATGACTTGATAGAATTCTAAGATTCTAATGTCCTGCTTCCTGGTCTATGAGTGAAGAGATTTCTCTGTCAGCTTTCTAGCTGTTAACACTTCGGTGTATTCCTCCCAACTGACCAAAGATAAGCTAGGTTTGGACCCAGTCAAACTGGCTCGAACCGCTTTGCGTAAGCTCCCATTGGTTAAAATGTTTACGACTCTCGTAATTACGATGATGTCATGGCCTCAGCCAGCGTCAACTATCACTGTGTGTATGATCGGCAGTATGCTACCGCTACGCTTGATTACTTTCATCGTCTGCTCCTAACTTTGAAATTCTAATATTATATATACTAACCAAGCTAAATATTAAAATAAGCAGAGTTAATACTAGCCAGTTCGTGACACTCATGTTTTGATATGACGTACAGGATAATGTATTGTCCTCATGTTTTAATATGGACGTACAAGATAATGTATTGTCCTCATGTTTTAATATGGACGTACAAGATAATCTATTGTCCTCATGTTTTAATATGGACGTACAAGATAATCTTTTGTC
Organism: Oncomelania hupensis; assembly: GCA_036898135.1. Taxonomy (NCBI): domain Eukaryota; kingdom Metazoa; phylum Mollusca; class Gastropoda; order Littorinimorpha; family Pomatiopsidae; genus Oncomelania; species Oncomelania hupensis. The sequence goes on from CM072527.1 coordinate 52,473,328, forward strand.
CTCATGTTTTAATATGGACGTACAAGATAATGTATTGTCCTCATGTTTTAATATGGACGTACAAGATAATCTATTGTCCTCATGTTTTAATATGGAAGTACAAGTTAATCTATTGTCCTCATGTTTTAATATGGACGTACAAGATAATCTATTGTCCTCATGTTTTGATATGGACGTACAAGATAATCTATTGTCCTCATGTTTTAATATGGACGTACAAGATAATGTATTGTCCTCATGTTTTAATATGGACGTACAAGATAATGTATTGTCCTCATGTTTTAATATGGACGTACAAGATAATCTATTGTCCTCATGTTTTGATATGGACGTACAAGATAATCTATTGTCCTCATGTTTTAATATGGACGTACAAGATAATCTATTGTCCTCATGTTTTAATATGGACGTACAAGATAATCTATTGTCCTCATGTTTTGATATGGACGTACAAGATAATCTTTTGTCCTCATGTTTTAATATGGACGTACAAGATAATCTATTGTCCTCATGTTTTAATAAGGTAGACAATCAAAACATGCAACAAAGACGCAAATCATCAACGCGCGTGCATGCGTACGTGCGCGCGCGCGTTTTTGTGTGTCTGTGTGTGTCTGTCTGCGTTATTTTAACGGGGGTTTTGTGTGTGTGTGTGTGTGTGTGTGTGTATGTGTGTGTGTGTGAGATAGAGAGAGAGAGAGAGATTGTGTGTGTTTGCGAGTTTGTGTGTGTGTGTGTGGGGAGGGGCGGCAGTGACAGAGAGGGTGATGTTGTGATAAGAAACGAACTTTAAAATGGAAGAGAAAATACTTTGGAAGGATGGATTACAGTATTACAGTTATTCTACTGTTAAATTTCAAATGAAGACGTCTACTGTTCGGTTAGTGAGTGACTGGATGGAATCAATATATAATACCAAGTGCTCAGAACTAAAATTTTAACAGGGCTGAAATACCCTGCTTACACAATAATAGGATATGCCTTCGGACTTAACGTGAAAGCTGAAGGCTAACATGTTTGCACCCTATCCAAAGAGCTTATGCCCTATCTATACCACAGGCGCATTAACTAAGAAGAATGGACCCTCGGAAATAATTTTTTGGCTCCCCTATAGAGGACTGGTAGCGGTAGCCACTATCATGGGGCCGGGTAGCAAACTTGTTTTTTCCAACCTAGTTCCAGTCATTCGCCCAAAAAGGCAATCACCGAAGTCGAACGAAGCTCTCCGATGTGTTACGAAATGATGCTTGCATGACTACGACTAGTTGACATTAAAAATGATCGCTGTTGCTTCTAATTCTGTTCGATTTACACAGATTAGCATTTCGCAACGGTATACTTTGTTAATATGACCATAATTATTATCGACCATATTTAATAGTTGCGTTCCTTGATTTCATTTTGTTAGTTCTCAGCAGTAAAGGCTAATAATAGCATTGCCCATTTCCTGCCTAGAACCAAGTAGACACTGTTATACAGTATACATAGGCTTAATCTACATTATATATTATAAGTCAGTCTCCGCGCAGCAAAGAAGCTCACTAGCTGAATATAATTATTAGACCTGTATTGTTTGTTTTATACGTAAATAAATGTATAAACTATATCTATTCTAATGAATAATATTAGGCCTATACTTTATAATATTCGAATCTTTAAATTTCCGGAGAAGGACAAGTAGGCTAAGCGAATTTTTTTTAAAAATATATAACTCGAGATCAGAGTTAAATTAATAGTTAGTTAGTTATTCATTGCTTACAGGGTCCAGCGGACTGCAAAGAGCCGAATCAGGACCACAAAATCAAGATTACAACTTCGCTAGTAGTAGTAGTAGTAGTAGTAGTAGTAGTAGTGGTAGTAGTAGTAGTAGTAGTAGTAGTAGTAGTAGTAGTAGTAGTAGTAGTAGTAGTAGTAGTAGTAGTATAGTTATTTAGTTAAATCTTTAATTTATTTATTTGTTTTGTTTGTTTTTTGTTATTATTATTATTATTATTATTCCTACTTTAAAAAAAAAAAGAAGAAAAAAAAGAATAGTGTGCTGCTGTGCGTGCTCAATGGTGTAAATATGGTCAGTGACGTTTTGTTTTTGCTGAAATTGGGTGTAGCCCGAAATATTCAGATGGTGTTTCTGGTTATTTTTTCTTATATATTTACCAAAGTTTTCAGATGATTTATGGAAATTTCCGCCTGCCACGCAACATTTTTTAATACGTTTCTTATTAAAATACATATCATTGAAATACATAATACAAATTTACTGTATCAATTAAAAAGAATAATATTAGTTAAATAAATAATTGCTTTGGAGCTTGCAATAAAAATGTCAGTTTTTTTGAGACCATTATAAACTTGCTTTGCCTTGTGCTGAAGGGACATCAACGTATCAATAGCGCTTTGAAGTTTTGTCATGGTTTTATTGTTGATCTAGATGTGAAATCGTTGTATGTGTGCTTTATGTGTTAGGCTTATGTATTGCTTTTTACTCTTTATTACTAATTGTGTCAGTATATTAATCATCATAAAATAATAATAATACTAACTGCTTCAAAATGCGAATCTCGACTTGACTTACATCTTGAAGCTGTGCAGATCGAAACAGAATTAGATCTAGAAGCAACAGCGGCTATTTTTATGCACGGATGTTCACCACAGGCTCTGAAGTCTTTGTTGCGTTTATTGTTTGATTTATTTTGTTATAAGCAGAAAGTTTAAAGATGTTATGTTGCAAGATATTAATGCGTGTAGTGGCTCAATACATAAACTTCCGCTCGCTATCAAACTCTTCTTTTACACATAAAAAGAAGATACAATCCTGTCACAGAAAATGAACGATATTTACTAGTGATAATAAAATCACCTTCCTCGAAAGGTAGGCAATTTCAAGATAAGGACTTATCCGATTTTGACGAGGTCGAGACCGAGTACGCGTTTGAGTTCTTGTTCTTATCGACACTCGAATCTGGCACAGTCCTAGTTCTTCTAAGATGTCTGGACTGTAGCCCTTCCTAATGGATGGTAAATCACACACGTGGAAGTACGGTGAAGTTCCAGCATAAAGGTGAGAAGAGGAAAAGGTAAGAAGTCCCACCTGTATTATCGAAGCACAGGTGAGTATCACGAAACCCCTATTATAACGGTTGCCAGGTTATTCGCTTGGAAAGCGATTTTATTATTTACAATCAGCCTCTTGGCGATAATCAATGAAATGAAAATCCTGGCCCTAAATTATCAAATCATCCAACTCAACAATTATTTATTTACATTTAACATAAGAGCTTTGCGCAAACAACCCATTAATAATTCATTCAAATGAATTCCATACGCGAAAACGCAATCTCCAAGAAAACGGTTACTCCATAGCAACCGGCTAACAGTTCGTATTGCGCAACTCGCAATCACAACTTCTTCATTTATAATCATCGTCATTGCGTAAATAATTACCATTTATTTACCCGCAAGGATCCCTCACTTAATGCATAAATTAAATGAATACAAACAACAACATTTCGAAACTTAGATGATCTAGAAAATTACATAACCTATTTTCATTGCGATTCCCGTACGAAAAGAACGACACATTATTTTCTGTTGCACCTTCTGCAACCAAAATTATACCTACACATTAAAAATCGTTCCGTTAATTAATTACCCATAATTAGACGAAACAATTCTCTTACAAATGATAGTATCCAAGTATAGAACTAGACTCTCTACGATTTATTTTATTCCTAGAGTTTCACCCACCAGTTACAAGACCTCTTCAGTTCGTAGCAATTCGACCCTCAGATCGTCAGTGGACAATGTGATCAGCGCTCTTCTCTCAAAGACGAGTTACAGGACATCGAAGTAGACAGTGGCTATGGCTGCAACAGGTCTACGTTCGACATCGTCTGCTCCCGGCTGTCTTCCATCTCTGGCATCAATCTTGTAAATATACTTCCAGCAAAATGTGTCCAAACGGTTCTCTGTGATATTATCCTCAACAACACGTCGCCGAAGGAAAAAAAGATGACGAAGCCTAGCTTGAACGTTCCGATTTCCCAATATTTGGATGACGGTTTTCGACCGTTAAAAGCAGAGCTCGGAGGGTGTGGTCCTCTCGCTTTGAAGTCTGAGTCACAAGTGTTGGTAAACAAATATGCCTACGATGAAATACCTGTGTACATCGTTGTCAATACCAACTTTACGTCCCACGAATATGAGAAGAGTACTACGTCAAAAATCTTCAAAACAAAAATGGCTGCTCTAAGAATACGTCACTTTTATTGTGAGGTCATAGATTCTTGACTAGATGTCTTTTTACTATCATACATATTTAATATACAGTAACTTCACATAATATAAACAACTACAATTATTCTTTACTTCTCAGTTTAGAAGAAAATAATAATTCTAGATTATCTCGAGTGATATGTCCAAAAATGAAATAACTTAATTTCATTACAGTCTTTTCTTTTGTCTTTGTAAACTCTTGGGCTTCCTACATACGTACGTAGTATAGTATGTAATTGAGGCCTACGAAAGACGAGACTTCCCAGCCTGTGGTTTCACGTAGTCCTGCCATGTAAAACATCGGATAGCTTCGCTCGACTCGGAGAGCTTCGTTCGACTTCGGTAATTGCCTTTTTCGGCGAATGACTGGAACTAGGTTGGAAAAAACAAGTTCGCGGCCGGGTAGCTCAGTTGGTAAGAGCGTCTTGCTAGCAACCGAAAGGTCGCTGGTTCGAATCCCGGATTGGTCAACGTGTGATCATATTATTTTCCCCTTTACCAACAACTGGCCCGCTGGTGTCAGTATAAATCGGTCCAGTAGTCACCTATATGCGAAAGTGTCGTGTGACTATAATCTACAAACAACAACAGCCACTATCGGGGATCCACAAAATGCTTGCCTAGGGTCCATTCTTTTTGGTTAATGCGCCTGTGATCTATACTAGGCTATGCTCAAGTAGAAGTGTCTTTAATCTATCATCGTTGCCGCCATTGTTACTCAGTGATAACAAAGAGGATGGACGTGGGGTTTGTCTAGTTACTTCTAATCTTTATAATAATAACGTTGACAACAGAATTTGGACGTTGAGAAACGGGAATTACACGACTTGGGTGCCTGTAGCGGATCCTCAATTGCAAAAAGGTATTCAGCGCACTGGCTTATGCATAAAAAAATCTTTTAAGAACCCTAGAGATACAAGCACAAAAATTGAATAATGTTTATGTGGCTACAGACATCGATTAAAAGGTTTTGATAGTATTTCTTAGGTCCACTATGACATTTATTTATCAGTTAAAGATAATGACGTAAGGTTTGTGTAAGCTTAGCGTTACTATTGTCTTGCGTCATTCACTATGAGAGACATTTCCCCCCTTCCTCCCTTATTCTCCCCCTCTCACTTCCATCAACAAAAACAAATACCGTCAGGCTGATTTTCTGTGGTTTGTAGTATGTTCATTCTCCGACCAGGGCGCCGAGTTTTTTTGTTGTTTTTTTTGAGTAAATTTACGTCCCCGGACACATTAAGCGTATAGGGGACGGTTTCACAAAAGACCCTCTTATATTCTATCCTATCCCGTAACTCGAAAGTCGTTGGGGCACCACAGTTTATCGTTTAACCAGCGTACTCCATCTTTCTCTGTCCTCAGCAACCCTCATGGCTTCGCTCAGTGTCAAGCCAGTCCATTCTCGAATGTTGTCCTCCCACCTCTTTTTCTGTCTCCCTCTTCTTCTGCCTCCTTGAACCGTGCCTTGAGGATGGTCTTTGCAAGGCATTGGCCTTGGACTTTGAAGTCTGTGTTGATGCCATTGGTGATGAGATCGTCCATCTCCGTGAATTGAAGGAATCGAGAGACCTTCATACCAACACAGGGGCTCCTCAGGGCTGCGTTCTATCCCCGGCACTCTTCATCCTCTATACGGCCGACTGTCGCTGTACTGCTGAAGGCGTCCTCCAAGTCATGTTTTCTGATGACACGTCCCTGACCGGTCTTATCACAACGAGCCAGACTTCGTACCGCTGCAACATGGAAAAGCTCGTCAGATAATGCGATGACCACCATGCTAAGTTTGGTTTGTGGTCTGGGCGCGCCACAGGCTGCGACTACGCCTTCCCCAGGCGAGGCGGCCCAGAGTTTTCCGATAGAAAGGATAATAAACTGCAACCCAAAAAAAAATCTCCTCCTCAATGTCTTTAAGACCAATGGCATGGTTTTTGACACAAGAGGACCGCTCTGGCATTCGAACAACTGGTCAATTGGGATGAGGTGGTGAAGGTGGTGAAGGTGGTGAACCACTACAAGTACTTGGGGCTCATCATCGATAACAAGCTGGACGGGTCCACCAATGCTCTTCTGCTCCTCAAGAAGGCCAACCAACGCCTCTACTTTATGAGGAGGCAGAATGCCTTCGATGGAATCCGTACTGACCTACAACAGCCTGTGCTTTTTCAGCAGTCTGAAAGAGCAGGACAAGGCTGGTCTGGCCAAGGTCATACAGACTGCAAAACAGCTGGTTGGCAGACCCTTCTTTCACTTTCAGGCGCACTTCAAGGCGAAAGCAGTGAAGCGCCTGTGGGCCATTCAGCGTGACCGAACCCATTCGCCGTGTGACGAGCTGCTGGTGCAGACCTCCTCCAGATCCTGAGGGCTTATCAGCTGCCGCGCGATGAGTGACAAGTTCCTCCGGTCCTTTCTGCCGAGCGCCATTCGACTCATAAACACAATTTTCTGACATTATGAAATCTGATCAGCTAGACATTCAGTCAGTCTTATAAATTTAGCTAGAGCCAGAATTTTTGCCTGAATGGGTGCCTGAGAGAGTGAGAGAGAGGGAGAGAAAGAGTGTGTGTGTGTGTGTGTGTGTGTGGGCATGTAGAAACGACGTTACAGTGACACACTCATGGAACTCCACATGGTTTCTTTTGACTTTTTTGGAAGGGCGCCCTATTTTGACGTCAAAATAGTTCCCTGCAGAGTTAGAGCTGTTTTAGGCCTAGGGTTAGGTTAAGGGTTAGGGTTAGGGTTAGGGTTTGGGTTAGGGGTTTGGGTTAGGGTTAGGGTTAGGGATAGGTTCAAAAATTTGAAAATGTCAAAATAATGTCACGAAAATGAAAAGTGTGTCAAAATAATCCCTGTTTTTTTCACAACAGTCATCATAATGTCGTTTTTACAAAAATGTGTGTGTGTGTGTGTGGGTGTGTGTGTGTGTGTGTGAGCGATTGTGTAATCTTTGTGAGTGTCAAATGGCGTGCCGGTGTGTGTATGTGTGTGGGTGTGGGTGTGGGTGTGTGTGTATGTGTGTGTGTGAATTTTTTAAACAGTCCTGTTTTGTAATTTGGCTTAGCTTGCGATAATCATGTCTGTGCATGGGTTGCGTGTGTTGTGTTTGTGATGGCGTGGATTTGTGATGGTGTGCGGGGCGCAAACTTGTTTTTTCCAACCTAGTTCCAGTCATTCGCCCAAAAAGGCAATCACCGAAGTCGAACGAAGCTCTCCGATGTGTTACGAAATGATGCTTGCATGACTACGACTAGTTGACATTAAAAATGATCGCTGTTGCTTCTAATTCTGTTCGATTTACACAGATTAGCATTTCGCAACGGTATACTTTGTTAATATGACCATAATTATTATCGACCATATTTAATAGTTGCGTTCCTTGATTTCATTTTGTTAGTTCTCAGCAGTAAAGGCTAATAATAGCATTGCCCATTTCCTGCCTAGAACCAAGTAGACACTGTTATACAGTATACATAGGCTTAATCTACATTATATATTATAAGTCAGTCTCCGCGCAGCAAAGAAGCTCACTAGCTGAATATAATTATTAGACCTGTATTGTTTGTTTTATACGTAAATAAATGTATAAACTATATCTATTCTAATGAATAATATTAGGCCTATACTTTATAATATTCGAATCTTTAAATTTCCGGAGAAGGACGAGTAGGCTAAGCGAATTTTTTTTTAAAATATATAACTCGAGATCAGAGTTAAATTAATAGTTAGTTAGTTATTCATTGCTTACAGGGTCCAGCGGACTGCAAAGAGCCGAATCAGGACCACAAAATCAAGACAACTCGAGATCAGAGTTAAATTAATAGCTAATTAGTTTTTCATTGCTTACAGGGTCCAGCGGACTGCAAAGAGCCGAATCAGGACCACAAAATCAAGATTACAACTTCGCTAGTAGTAGTAGTAGTAGTAGTAGTAGTAGTAGTAGTAGTAGTAGTAGTAGTAGTAGTAGTGGTAGTAGTAGTAGTAGTAGTAGTAGTAGTAGTAGTAGTAGTAGTAGTAGTAGTAGTAGTAGTAGTAGTAGTATAGTTATTTAGTTAAATCTTTAATTTATTTATTTGTTTTGTTTGTTTTTTGTTATTATTATTATTATTTTTATTCCTACTTTAAAAAAAAAAAAGAAGAAAAAAAAGAATAGTGTGCTGCTGTGCGTTCTCAATGGTGTAAATATGGTCAGTGACGTTTTGTTTTTGCTGAAATTGGGTGTAGCCCGAAATATTCAGATGGTGTTTCTGGTTATTTTTTCTTATATATTTACCAAAGTTTTCAGATGATTTATGGAAATTTCCGCCTGCCACGCAACATTTTTTAATACGTTTCTTATTAAAATACATATAATTGAAATACATAATACAAATTTACTGTATCAATGAAAAAGAATAATATTAGTTAAATAAATAATTGCTTTGGAGCTTGCAATAAAAATGTCAGTTTTTTTGAGACCATTATAAACTTGCTTTGCCTTGTGCTGAAGGGACATCAACGTATCAATAGCGCTTTGAAGTTTTGTCATGGTTTTATTGTTGATCTAGATGTGAAATCGTTGTATGTGTGCTTTATGTGTTAGGCTTATGTATTGCTTTTTACTCTTTATTACTAATTGTGTCAGTATATTAATCATCATAAAATAATAATAATACTAACTGCTTCAAAATGCGAATCTCGACTTGACTTACATCTTGAAGCTGTGCAGATCGAAACAGAATTAGATCTAGAAGCAACAGCGGCTATTTTTATGCACGGATGTTCACCACAGGCTCTGAAGTCTTTTCTTTTGTCATTGTAAACTCTTGGGCTTCCTACATACGTACGTAGTATAGTATGTAATTGAGGCCTACGAAAGACGAGACTTCCCAGCCTGTGGTTTCACGTAGTCCTGCCATGTAAAACATCGGATAGCTTCGCTCGACTCGGAGAGCTTCGTTCGACATTCGGTAATTGCCTTTTTCGGCGTGCGGGGCTATATGCGGAAGTGTACAGCGCAAGTATGTCTGGGATGTGGGATAGTAGTTGTTTTATTATATTTTATGTATTGCACTATTTATTTTTTGTTTGTACATGCCATTCTTTTAAAAATATTCTACATTTTACATTGACAATGTTTGTGCAGCCGAAAGGCAAATTTCTATGAACATTTCATAGACCAATAAAGTCCCAGTCTTAGTCTCAGTCGCTCTCTCTGTCTCTCTCTCTGTCTCTCTCTGTCTCTCTCTGTCTGTCTCTCTGTCTGTCTCTCTCTCTCTCTCTGACCCACTGCCGTAGCTCAGCGGTAGAACGTTCACATGGCACGACGATGCTCCAGGTTAGAATCCCGTGGTGGGAAAGATAAAATTGCAATATTTGATGGCACAAGTAGGCCTATATCAACTAAATTAGTTGATATACTTGTGTTGATGGTCATTCCTAGCAACATGATTGCTGGGATGGTTTAGTGTTAAGTCGCTACACCTTCTTCCTTAGATTGTAATCCCCGTCTGCAAGTTGACGTTAAACTTCATATCCACTCTCTCTCTCTCTCTCTCTCTCTCTCTCTCTCTCTCTCTCTCTCTCTCTCTCTCTCTCTCTAATAATGTTAATAACAACTAGACAAAAGCATCAGCGGGCTCCGCTTTCTCTTGATTTAGTCGTGAATGGAAATAAAATTAAACAGTTTGAAAGTCATAAACTTTTAGGCGTCCTCGTAGACAACAAACTCAGTTGACATTCACATATTGAAAATCTTTGTAAAACTCTCTCAACAAAATTATTTATGTTGTCTAAGCTTCAATCTATCATAACTGCAGATGCTAAAAAGCTTTTTTTATAATGCGTATATCAAACCTCACATTGATTATGCATCAACAATATGGGACGGCTGCAGTGATGCCTTGTTTAAAAAAATGAATTCTATTCACCGCAGAGCTGCAAAATTACTTATCTCCAACACTTCCATCAAAACTGATTCAAAATTTAAACTAGCTGGTATGCTTCCCCTTAACAAACACCTTAATTACAATAAAGTCGTTTTAATGTACAAAATACTAAACAATAGAGCTCCTGATTATTTAAAAGTACTTTTTAGCAAACCTTCATCTCGTTATTCAATTTTCAGACATAATTTAACCTTGCCACATCCACGCTTAGACATATTTAAAACATCTCTGTCATAGTCTGGTCCAAGTATGTGGAATTCTCTCCCACAAGAGATCAAGGAAAATAAATCATTATCATTGTTTAAAATTAGACTCCACAAATTTCTATTTTCCCTTGCTCCTAACATTTAAGATGATTGTATACATTTTGTTCTTTCCTATCTTGCGACAGTTTAATTTGTTCATGTGTGAATTAGCTTGTGTATGTGTGTGGTTGTGGTGGAGGGGGTGGGGAGAGTGTGAGTAGGAAAGGGGTATTGGAGGGAGGTGGGGGGGGAGGGAGTATATGTATTTCGGTACTTTAATTTTCTTAGTAATTGTTTTAATTCTTACCATTGTTAAGGTTTGTGTTAGTTTGCAATCAATTTTATGTTAATTATTTTGTTTGTTCTGAATTTTTCTCTTTTTTTTTTCTTTTTTTCTTTTACAATTTTATTAAGGACTCGCTCTTCTCTCTCTCTCTCTCTCTCTCTCTCTCTCTCTCTCTCTCTCTCTCTCTCTCTCTCTCTCTCTCTCTCTCTCTCTCTCTCAGTTCACTTCTTTCTTTCTTCCTGTTTAAGGTTCAAACTACAGATAGCTTCCTTCCTCCTTCTTCAAATCAAATACAATTTGACATCTGTCCATTGTGCCCTGAACGGCGCCGAAAGCTCTTCGCTTTTAAATTTACGCAGGCAGTGATCAAATCTTGCCATACATAAAACTTTGCGTATTTGAAGGAACCCCGGCATAGAACATGTTTGAATTCCTTTATTCACAAATTTGTGCAGAGAAGACCAAAATGATGACCAACAACACCAATGGCATCAACATGGACATCAAAGTCCAAGGCCAATCATTACATTACATTACATGGTTATTGCTTTAGGTCCAGCGGACTCTTCCGAACCAAATCAGGATCCCTCAACACAGTGCATAGCTTCAAATATTTAGGAGCCATTGTATCAGAAAGTGGGTCCCGATAGGAAGTCCTCTCCAGGATTAAACAAACAACTGCTGCCCTGACAAGGTTCATTCCCATTTGGAAAATAGGACCATCAGTCTACATTCCAAGGTAAGGCTGCTGCGCTCCTTTGTCATCTCCATCTTCCTATACGCTTGCGAAACATGGACCCTCACAGCAGATCTCCCATGAAGAATACAAAGCATGGAGATGAGGTGCTACAGAAGACCTCTGGGCATTTCCTATACCCAGCACATCACCAACGACGAAACCCGACAGACCAGCACACAAGCCATTGGCCAACACGATGACCTGCTCACAGTGTTGAAGAAACAGAAACTGCGATGATATGACCACATCACCAGAGCATCAGGCCTTGCAAAGACCATCTTGCAAGGCACGGTGCAAGGAGGCAGAAGAAGAGGGAGACCGAAAAAGAGGTGGGAGGAAAACATTCGAGAATGGACTGGCTTGACACTGAGCGAAGCCATGAGGGTTGCTGAGGACAGAAAGACGGAGTACGCTGGTTAAACGATTATCTGTGGTGCCCCTACGAACTTCGAGTTACGGGATAGGATAGGATAGGATAGGATTCACAAATTTACATTTGAACACTTGTATTCGCATGTATGACATGTTATGCAGGATTAGGCAAGATGGCTGACACGGTAGGGGACAGCAGTCTTCACATTGGTGACATTGTCGTCATTGTGGGTTACTTCGCTTTCGTCCTTTTCGTAGGATTATGGGTAAGCATTTAAATGAAATTAATTCAAGGACTAGATGATTAATTGAACGAACGAATTGATAAAACAATAATTAATATTAAGAACTGACCTTTTAAAGCAGACTCGATGTCAACATAACTATTTTGGTTAAAAAAATAGTGTAGGTATTTCTCACAGATTATTCTGAGGTTGAAAATCTGTTCAATGGTACTTCATGTGTTCATAGACTTCAAGAAGGTGTTTGACCGAGTCTGGCATGCAGCTCTATGGGCAACAATGAAAGTGTACAACATCAGCCCTAAAATTATTGAAGTCATCAAAAGCCTGTATGACAAGGCTACCAGTGTAGTCCTCTAGAACAGCGCCATTGGGAACTGGTTCAGAACAACAATCGGTGTGCATCAAGGGTGCCTACTCTCTCCAACACTCTTCAACATCTTCCTAGAGCGCATCATGTCAGATGCTCTTGCAGATCCTGAAGGCATAGTCAGCATAGGGGGTAGAGCAATCTCCAATCTTCGTTTTGCGGATGACATTGATGGATTGGCTGGAGAGGAACAAGAACTTGAACAGCTGGTACAGAGGCTTGATACCACCTCCAGAGCTTATGGAATGGACATAAGTGCAGAGAAGACCAAAATGATGACCAACCAACACCAATGGCATCAACGCGGACATCAAAGTCTAAGGCCAATCCCTCAACACAGTGCATAGCTTCAAATATTTAGGAGTCATTGTATCAGACAATGGGTCCCGACAGGAAGTCCTCTCCAGGATCGCACAAACAACTGCTGCCCTGACAAGGTTGAAGCCCATTTGGAAAGACAGGACCATCAGTCTACATTCCAAAGTAAGACTGCTGCGCTCCCTTGTCATCTCCATCTTCTTATATGCTTGCGAAGCATGGACTCTCACAGCAGATCTCCAACGAAGAATACAAAGCATGGAGATGAGGTGCTGCAGAAGACTTCTGGGCATTTCCTATACCCAACACATCACCAACGACGAAGTCCGACAGACCATCACACAAGCCATTGGACAACACGATGACATGCTCACAGTGGTGAAGAAACGGAAACTCCGATGGTATGGCCACGTCACTAGATCGTCGGGCCTTGCAGAGACTATTCTGCAGGGCACAGTGCAAGGGGGTGGAAGAAGAGGGAGACCGAGGAAGGGGTGGGAGGACAGCATTCGAGAATGGACTGGTTTGACACTGAGCGAAGCCATCGGGGCTGCAGAGGACAGAGAGAGATGGAGTGTGCTGGTTAAACGATCATCTGTGGTGCCCCTACGACCTCCGGGTTACGGGACAGGATAGGATAGGATAGGAAAAAATAGTGTAGTTGATGATGATGATGATGATGATGATGATGATGATGATGATGATGATGATGATGATGATGATGATGATGATTCATGCATGAATAAATTATAAACTACAAGAAAGTATGAATTTGAGTATGAAAAAAATTCATTGATTGATTTGGCTGCTCAATGTCTTTATTTAAATAAAATGTGAAAGGAGAACAATTGTGGATTTATTTATTTCTTGGTATGTTTCAGACCTCACGGCAAAATCGAGGCAGTGCGGGAGGCTATTTTCTGGCAGGGAGGAACATGAACTGGGTTCCGGTAACAACATGACCATTATCTATTTGTAGGCCTCTCTGTTTTGTGTACTTGGGTGTTTTAGGCTATAGTCCTATTTCAACACTATACGCTTAGGACACAACACAGGCCCCTTTCTATAAAAACAAAACATAAATCTATTATTTTACAAGTCCCCAAACTTCATACCAAAATAAATTCTGGCTCTTTTCTAATAATAGTTTAAAAATAAAATTCATGTATATAATTTTTAAAACAGTAAAAGCATTGAGGGCTAAAACTAGTGCTTTGGAAAGGCTGTGATGTGGTCACACGATTTGATGAAAACAGATAAAACTTGGCATTGTGAGGAAACTCCTTCAGTGAGCTGACCTGCTGACAGGTACAAACACTGTAGGATATTGATTGACACATGTACAGTAATAGTGCAACGGTGCTTTGGAACAGTGGTGATGGACGTGAGGTTTGTACGTTCAACCTTTTCATTGTCACTTTATTGTTTTTCACAGGTTGGGGCTTCCCTGTTCGCCAGCAACATCGGCAGTCTTCATTTTGTAGGTCTGGCAGGCTCAGGAGCCGCAGCCGGCATCGCCATTGGCCTTTATGAAATCAACGTACGTTCTTTTCTTAGTTATTATTATCATCAACATCATCCTCATCGTCATCGTCATCGTCATCATCATCATCATCATCATCATCATCATCATCATCATCATCATCATCATCATCACAAGGTGTTCGGAACTGCCTGGGGACATTTCGCACTTCCCCGAAAAAAACGTGTCTACGCTGAAGCTGGCGAACCTCCCTTGGAGATCCGTAAGCTTATATCGGTCTAGCCCTTAAACAGCAGTGCCCCGATAGACCGATAAATCGGTCTAGCCCTTAAACAGCTGTGCCCCGATAGACCGATAAACCGGTCCCGTAACCTTACCTTAGTCTTGCGGTCCGTACAAAGCTTACTGTTCTTTCTAGTACTTGCTGTTTGGAATAGGGTTATTGGGAATGGGCTCAGAATTGGTGGGGCATCCAGGGTTCAAAGGGTACTTACATACTTCAACAAACCGACAGAAGTTCCTCCTGTTGGTATACGAATACGTCCACACTTTGACACTGCAGGCATAGATATTGACTGTGTCAATGATGACCAATTGCTAACTGTGCTCCCACCTTGGAACCTCACCAACCCCATTATCAACTTCAATCGCACATTCTTCAAAAAGACTGAAAACTCCAAAACTGTTTATAAGCAACTTTATCTAGAACAATGTTCATTATATAAATGATATGAAACACTCTTTACGGACGGGTCGAAGAAAGGAGACAGCTGCTGCTGCGTCTGTCTCTGGGAGACACCTCGACCAGCCTTTGCAACAGCGTTTACCTGATTAGTGTTTGATTATATAGCTGAGCTCAAGGTAATTCATTTAGCTCTGAAACAGGTTTATCAATCCAAACGATCCTCATTTCTAATCATGTCTGTTTCACTGTCAGCACTTCAGGTTCTTTCCACGAGAAAGATATCGCACCCTTTTCTGGCAGAGATCCATGACCTCCACACACAACTTGATTCTGAGGGAAAAAAAGATATAGTTTTATGTGGGTACATAGTCACATGGGCATCCGCGGCAATATTGCAGTGGACAAAGCGGCTAAAGAAGCTCTGCATCTAGATTTCCCTTAAGAGATTTTCCAATTTGTTCCATACTCGGACCTGCGTTGTATTGTAAACGGCTGTGGCAGACCACATGGTCTAATCAAATCAATAACAAATTATATCAAATTCTTCCAGATTTGTCTGCTTCTTTGCCTAACTTTGCGTCCACTCGCAAAGAAGAATCTGTTTTGGCTCGCCTTCATATTGGGCATACTTATGTCACCCATATTGTTGTTGTTGTTATTGTTGTTGTTGTTATTGTTGGTGTTGTTGTTGTTGTTCTTCTTCTTCTTCTCAAACCGCACGCATACGAGATAGGCCTATGCCTCTCTTGTGACTGAATCATATATATGTACTATAATGGTTTATAACCCTGATTCCATTTTATTTTCAGGCGATGTTTGTGGTATTGGCGCTTGGTTACATCTTCCTGCCAGTCTACATCTCTTCAGGGGTACGTTTGGCAAAGTTCTGTGAAATTATACTGTATGATTTTAATGGCAGTCAAAGTAATGTCACTGAGAAAATACAGAAACAAGTTCTGGACTTTTCAACAAGTACAAATATATCCATCTTAAAAACTAACCGAACAGTTTTTTTGAATTTACCTCGATTTATTAGCAGAGAACAAGATGGCCACTTCCAGTGTAAGAAGTTATTGTCCCTCATCAACGAAATAGTCTCTGTACTTACAACCAGGAGAATTAAAACCTGAAATTGTCTATACATTTATTTAATTATTTTGACAGATTTTTACTATGCCAGAATACCTGAAGAGACGATTTGGAGGAAAGAGAATACAGATGTACATGGCCGTCCTTGCCCTACTAGTTTATATCTTCACTAAAATCTCGGTGAGTCTTCATACATAGCTTAATAACCACAAAATACTTAGCATTACCTTATATTCTAATGTGCATGCAAGGTTTATTGTTAATTTTGCCGTCTGAAACCACTCTAACAAGTAGACATTTTGGAATGAAAAATAGCAACTTTGATTAGAATGATGATAATGGTGATGTTGATCATGATGATGGTGATGATAAAGTTCGTAATAATGGTGATGAAGATAATAATAATGATGGTGATTGTGGTCGTGGTCGAAAATGATGATGATGAGGATGATGATGATTGTGGTTGTCAACAGGCAGATTTGTACGCTGGGGCCTTATTCATAGAACAATCAATAGGATGGGACATCTACCCTGCCATTCTGCTGCTTCTTGCCATCGCCGCTATCTTCACTATTACAGGTAGGCTTGACTGTTACAGGTAGGCTTGACTGTTACAGGTAGGCTTCACTGTTACAGGTAGGATTGACTGTTACAGGTAGGATTGACTGTTACATAAATATTACCATAAATAAGCTCTCAACTATTGTTTTCAAATTCTTCACTGGTTCTGCCCCCTCATACTTTACTGACCTTCTCTCTTTCTACTCTCCTGCAAGACAACTCCGCTCTTCTTCTGATACAAGACTGCTTTCTATCCCCCGTGTTCACTCAAAGACCTATGGTGAACGATCTTTCTCTTTCTCTGCTGCAACTGCTTGGAACTCACTACCGATGCAACTCCGACATGCTCCATCACTTTCTTCCTTCAAGCGCCAATTAAAGACCCACCTTTTTAACATGCAAACTCAATAATTTTCACTCCCCCTCCCTTCCATCCCCATATGTAATCTTTTACCAAGTCACGTCATCTGTTCATGGATGGTGGCGGCACCGGCTCGGTTCTTGGTATTCATATTATCTGTTGTTTTGCATGGCCATGTACTGTAATTATTTAACCATTTGATAAGTGTATACGTGTTCTGTGTGCGTGTGTGGGTGTGGGTGTGTGTGGGGGTGTGTGTGTGTGTGTGTGTGTGTGTGTGATTGCACGTGTGTTGTCAAGCGCGGCGAGCTCGCTTTCCTTACCGTTTGCGAGGTACCGCGCGATATAAATGTACTGTATTATTATTATTATTACAGGTAGGATTGACTGTTACAGGTAGGATTGAGTAGCTCTTGAGCTGGAGAAAGCGCTATATAAGAACAACAATTGGTTAACTTTAAGTAGGCTATTTCTGAATACGTAAGATCATAAGAGCAAGGCGGGTTGAAAACGCCTGGTGTTTGTGCATTCCAACTTCTCTTTGGTATAAGTATGAAACTCTCTCTCTCTCTCCCTCTCCCTCTCTCCCTCATCCCCCTACTCCACCCACATCCCGTTCGTGTGTTAATCAATTCTATTGCATCATCCGAGATCCATAAATGAGTTCACTGTAGTCAAGTGCGAACTGACCTAATTCCAGCTCAAAGGGTTGCGGCTCTGACCACAAACATGCACAAAATAGTTGAAATAGTCAGGACCTAATCCCACGTTACCATTGACGACGACGATGTTGATGATGATAATGATGATGATGATGACGACGGCGGCGGCAAGGGCGGTGTTAATTATTAATGGATGGTTTTCAGGTGGTCTAACAGCAGTGATATGGACAGACATGATACAAACGATCATCATGCTCGTCGGTGCCATAGTTCTTATGGTCATCAGTAAGTGTAGTCTTTTCATTCAATAATTTACGAACAAGTAGTGTTCAGCCAAGCACACGTTCCAACTCGTGCCTGTTGAACGCACTGCCAAAGCTCAACACAAGACCGTCCTGAGCTCAAAGACAAAAGACTAGGGATAAACCGCAATTGTTGCAGTTAGCCTCGCAGCACTAGCATTTTAAGAAAGGCCATCAGTAACCTAGCAAGTAGCGGTAGCCCTGTGCTGGAGTCGAGGATTATGCATGAAATTATGGTTTTTTGTAGGATCAAGCCGTCGCCAAAGTCACACACGTGCTGCAAGGTTGCTCACAGTGACATACCAAGAGCGCGCGTCACAGTCAAAATTCAAAATTGATATTTTACCGTACAATAGTTTACTATAATCAATTCGTCTTTTTAGCAATAAGTGAACACTGCAAAAATATAAACTTTAGACTGTTATTTCGTCCTTGCAGGTTTTGACAAGGTGGGAGGAATGAGCGGCCTAATCACCAAATGTCCTAGCGCAATCTCCAATTACTCCATAGATGGTTAGAAAGGCCATCAGTAACCTAGCAAGACAGTAGCGGTAGCCCTGTGCTGGAGTCGAGGATTATGCATGAAATTATGGTTTTTTGTAGGATCAAGCCGTCGCCAAAGTCACACACGTGCTGCAAGGTTGCTCACAGTGACATACCAAGAGCGCGCGTCACAGTCAAAATTCAAAATTGATATTTTACCGTACAATAGTTTACTATAATCAATTCGTCTTTTTAGCAATAAGTGAACACTGCAAAAATATAAACTTTAGACTGTTATTTCGTCCTTGCAGGTTTTGACAAGGTGGGAGGAATGAGCGGCCTAATCACCAAATATCCTAGCGCAATCTCCAATTACTCCATAGATGGTAATGGCACGTGCGGACTGCCACGTGACGACGCCATGCACCTTTTCCGTGACCCCTTGAAAGCTGACCTCCCGTGGCCCGGCATCGTCGGCATAACGATCAACTCCATTTGGTATTGGTGTGCCGATCAGGTCAGTGGCAATAAAAAAGATGACGAGGAGGAGGAAGAAGAAGATGAGGCGATGATTACGACCGTGATGCTACTGAACAGCAAGATGAAGCTTGATCTTGTGTTTAGTAAGAGGGGGAGGGGTTGCGGGGGGTGGAGGGATGGAGATGGAATGTGTTTGTGGCTTCCAGGAAACTGTTTGTAATGGTAATGGTGGAAGTTACCGATGGTGTGCCAAGTAAAGTGAACATTGCGGACAGGATATTCCTTATTAGTTATTGTGCGGAATATCATCTTGTCCTTTAAGTTTATTACAATGTATGATACATATTTGATCTGTAACTAGGTAATTGTCCAGCGTTCACTGGCAGGCAAGACGTACGACCATTCCAAGCTTGGTTGCGTGATGTGTGGCTACCTAAAGATACTTCCTTTGTTTTTGTTAGTGTTTCCCGGCATGATAGCAAGGATACTGTTCACAGGTTAGATCAACGTTTATAAATAATTTAGGGATTTTAAACGTTTTCTGAGATCTATCATTTTGAATCCAACTGGTAAGATTTCGTTAGCAGTGTAACTTTTTCATAAAGTTGCAATTAAACTTCTGTATTGTTAGTAATCATGTTTATCAATGGAGCTACCTAATGCAGTTTGATCAAGGCAGATATTGGTTGTATGCTACTTGGCACACAAACTGAACAAAATACTAATAATTTTAACGAAAACTATCTCATGACTTAAAACATTTGTTGGCACTGATTTTTTTTACTTTGAGAAACAATTTTTGTTAATGTAATTTTCAGTTTATACAAAATGTTAACAGAAACGGTGGGATGCACGGACCCTAAGGTATGCCTCAAGGTGTGTGGCAGCAGGACAGGCTGCTCAAATATCGCATATCCTACAATGGTTTTAAATCTTCTGCCAGCAGGTAAGTTTTATTTTAACCTCAATACGTTTTTCCTTAAGATATATGAATTTATTTTTTCCAAGTAAATAGGTATCAAAAACTTCCTCGAAGTCAACACAGTGTTTCAAGCAATCTTGAAGTTTTTAATTCAGGACCTGTAAGATAAATCACATTCGATGAATAAAACATACAAAGTCCAAACCACTCTTCTGTGTTACTCAGGAGCAAGAGGAATGATGTTAGCAGTAATGATGTCAGCTTTGATGTCATCACTGACATCCATTTTTAACTCCTCAGCTACAATCTTCGCTATGGATCTTTGGACTCACATCCGGCGTCGTGCTTCCGAACTTGAAGTCATGATCGTTGGCAGGTAGCTTGTTTTTGATGATGATGATGATGATGATGATGATGATGATGATGATGATGATGATGATGATGATGAAATTACGTAAGGACGACAAAGACGACTACGACATCATGATGGTGGTGCTGGTGGTGGAAGTCAAATTGAATAAATGAGAATGAATTTAGGTATGACAAAAATCAATTTCAGGTTATTCGTGATCATACTGGTGGTGGTTTCTATCGTATGGATCCCCGTGTTGAAGGCCTCACAAGGAAGTCAACTATACGTCTACATACAAGAGGTTTCCAGCTTCCTTCAGCCACCTATTTGTGCTGTGTTCATACTCGCCTTCGTTTGGCCAAGGTTCAATGAAAAAGTGAGTATTTCTTTTTCGTAAGATTTCTTTCTCTGATAACAGTGTACACTTGTATCTCGCACAATTTCATGGTGATGCAGGACGCACAAAAGAAGAAGAGAATTGGGTGCACGTGTGCATGCATGTTTAAATCACATACCTGTGCTGTTTCAGCAGTACGTATGCATATTAACGCACTTCTTAAAACTGTCGCACTTGTCATCGCTTCTCAATTTCTGTGGGAAGGACACTCTAAGAATTTGAGACCACGTTGAAAAATGACTCGCCGACCCAACTCTTGCTGTGTTTGTCGACCATGGAGATGGAAAGCTTGACTGAAAGGGCCGACAGAGTGACTGATGGGTTGTGACATGTGGATATAATGAGATATGATGATGGGCAAGCTGCTTTCGTCATCTTGAAGATTCTGAATATGTTTTGCTGACATTATCACTTACATGGAACATTCGTAACACTTGTACTGTGCTGAATATTTTGACAAAACATTTTGGTGACACATTTTGTGCAGGGAGCGTTCGTAGCATTAGTCCTGGGTATGGCCGTAGGTTTGGTGCGATTCGCTATCCAGTACGCCTACACTGCGCCGGAGTGTGGGAGTGAGGAGCCAGACCCGACCCCAGAAATCGTTACGAAAGTTCACTATCTCTACTTCTCTGTTCTTCTCTTCGTCATCACCATCATCATTGGCGTCTTCGTCACTCTCATCACAAGACGCGTCGATGAGCGTTGTGTAAGTAGATCTATGCTACAAGGAGTTGGTTTGGATTTTGGTGGCAAGGTGCTTGGTGGGAGGGTGGATGCGTGAGTGACGTTGAGAGACGGTAACAGTAATGATTATAATAATAATAATAATAACGGATTTTTATATAGCGGGTACTCCAGCCTATGACCAAACTCACCACGCTTTACATAGTCATTACATAGAAAATAATGCACTCGATCAAACATCACTTTAGCTACGATACACCAAAAGATGGAACAGTAAAGGTAAAAACTATTTACAACTATGTACACAAATGACAAAAAAATACAGAAATAGACTATTTACAACTATGTACATAAATGGCAAAAAAGACAGAAATAGAATAGCATAGAATAGATTAATCTTCAACTGGACATTATATTTGTTAGTCTTATTCTTGTTAGTGGTTTAATTATTCGCAACTTTACAGCAATTGTTTCTGTGCGTTTTCGATAGCTCGGTAAAATTTTATTAGCCTAAAACCCTTATAAGTAATGACGATGCAAAATATTTATTAAAAAAAAAAATAATTTGTTCTTAATTAAAGCCCTTACCAACTCGAATCTCGAGGCACAAACCAAATAAACAGGATCAAATCCAAAGCGCACATTTGTTGCAAGTGGCCAAGAAGGACACATTTAATTAAATGCAAGTTCACTTTGTGTTGATTATCTGTAAAACAGATTCAGCGACTGACATGGTGGACGAGGCACAGTAAACAGCCATGCTGGGACATTGATGAGTGGACACGTGACCATGAAGTCTACGTCACCAACAGGACCGCCATTGAGAAAGAGGTCACTTCCCGTACAGACAACCACGAAAACGGCGTCGTCCAAACATCAAGCGTTGATTTGGAAGAAGGAAAAGGATCAGGGAATAGATACACAAAGAAGAATGATGAGAAAGGGCAGAACAGAGCTGGTGACGGAAGCGACCAAAGTAAAACCAAGGTCAAGACTGACGAAATAACAGTGGGAAAAGCAGAAGTTATTGTCCAGACTGGAGATCAACTCCCAGAAAAATTCAGCTGTAAGTGATTTTTTGTTCTCCCATTGATGCAATTTTTTCCCCTATAGTACATGGAAGTCTTTGGCGTCGCGAACCCTTAACTTAGAATAGAATTAAAATGGGGTAGGATAGAGCAAGCTGAGCCGAGTTATAGAGTAGAGTACCGTAGCATGGACGGCATTTTAGCTTTAATATAAATGTACCTCTGTGAGTAATCAAATTATTTTGTCTGTGGCAGGCTGGAGAAGTGTGACAAACGGCTTACGGTGGGCATGCGGCGTAGAAAAGGGCACCGCGAGCGCAGCCTCTCACAGCGTGCAAAAGGAGGACATGGTTTCCATAGAGGAGCGGAAAGCCTGGCGAATCCTCTCCAACTTTCTCTCCGTCCTCCTCCTTCTAACAGCTACATTCCTCTGCGCCTACTTCGCCTGAACATTACATTTAACCGCTGAAGGAGACCGAGACTGGGAAAGTGTATGTAATAGAGACGATTCGACTTTTTAAAATGTAATAGTGACGATTCTACTTTTTATGTGTAGCCTATTTGTTGCGAATGACGATTAGACTGAGACTTTTTAATGTATGTTAATTGTGTATGACTAGCAGATTGATGAAAATGTATGTATAAATATTGTGCATGGCAAATTACACAGAAACTTGCCTTTGAAAGTGTAGACAATCAGCACGTGCCCATCCGAAACCTCCCAGCACTGGATCTTTGGTTCCTTTGGATATTTCTTCAGTTGAGAAAACAACATATTGATGAGAAAAAAAAATCATGTTTGTCCAAGATTTCTCTGTGAGCGGATCGATGGAGTACTATTGACTAAATTGTGGATTTACATTGTACATTATTTTTTTATCCTCATATGTGAGTTCCGTGTGTTTAAAATTCAATTTATAATATCATCTGCGAATGTAACAAAAATTGTATTAATCAATAATGTTTATCAACTACTATTCTAACGTTTTACTAAAAAGACTGCTTTGTTTTACAAAGCATGTCCATATAATCGTCTCCCTGATTAATAAAATGATTACGAGATTTTTAAAAAATGATATGGTGAACGGCATAGTTTTCCTGCTTTGACCAAAGATGCCATGTACCGTACTTTACTTTGAGGTGGCCTGTTTGACCAAAGATGCCATGTACCGTACTTTACTTTGAGGTGGCCTGTTTGACCAAAGATGCCATGTACCGTACTTTACTTTGAGGTGGCCTGTTTGACCAAAGATGCCATGTACCGTACTTTACTTTGAGGTGGCCTGTTTGACCAAAGATGCCATGTACCGTACTTTACTTTGAGGTGGCTTGTTTGAACAAAGATGCCATGTACCGTACTTTACTTTGAGGTGGCTTGTTTGAACAAAGATGCCATGTACCGTACTTTACTTTGAAGGTTTTGTTTATTCCTTTTAGCAAAAATGAGTTTTACTATGAAATTCGCATCGCTGTGACGTGCAAAGATAATATAGTGGAGACTCTTATTCAAACCCAGGTTAAGCTTTGAATTTGAGGCGCCTCTCCCTTGCTAGGTAAACAAAGTACTGTGCCTACAAAATTCTCACTGTTCACTTCGGTGCTATTTTTATAATCAAACGTTACGATATTAATAGGCACAAAAACGAATGAAGTTCTTGATTTGTATAAAAGAGGTTAGATTTAATCTTTTTTCTCCTAGTGGGACAACACTCACTGTGAAGTTGAGGGGAAAAAAAGAAAAGGATCTGCGACGCTGAAATGGGATCTTTGGGCTCTTTCAACTAAAACTATAATCCTAGTTAATTCATTTCACCACTACACGGGGAAGGTAAAAATCTGTGTACTTCCATGATTGCATTATAAAGTGCATGTTTTGGTTTTACAAAACATCAACATGTAATAAAATATTTTGGGCAAAACAAAAATAAATAAAGAAATAATTAAACCTATATTGAAAAATTTTATATATATATATATATATATATATATATATATATATATATATATATATATATATATATATATATATATATATATATATATATATATATATATATATATATATATATATATATATATATATATATATATATATCATCAGCATCACCATGTGTTTTATTCTTCCTATGTATTATATTAAAAAACAATGTTCACGATAGAATAATTTGATTTTGTGGTTGCCTGTGTCAGAGGTCACAGTAGTGATGCCAGCAGTTGCTTCTGTATATCATTGTCTGTGTACAATTTATAACAAACATTCAGATTAGCGATTCAGACGCTATCTGCAGTTCAGAGTCATTCACTACTGGTGCTGATAGGCACACGCCAGAAACTCCCTCAGCTCCCCTCCTCTCTCCATCTTCAGCTTGACGGTACCTCTATCCCTCTCTCCGACTCTGCCAAGAACCTTGGCGTTATCCTTGACTCCTCTCTCTCAATGACTAGCTTTGTCTCTGCAACCGCCCGGGCCTGCTACTTCCACCTCCGTCGAATCAGTCAGATCAGAAAATACCTCACCACTGAAGCTGCCACCAAACTTGCTGTCTCCCTCATCCTGTCTCGCATCGACTATTGCAACTCCCTTCTTTCCGGCCTTCCCCGCTCCACCACTCTCCCTTTCCAAAGCGTTCAAAACAATACTGCCCGCCTCGTCCTCAGAAAGAAGAAATCTGACCACGTCACTCCCTTGCTCAAAGCCCTACACTGGCTTCCCATCTCCCAACGCATTCAATACAAGACCTTGTCTCTCTGCTACAAGTCCCCTCAACAACTCCGCTCCTCTCTATCTCTCTGACTTACTTCACCCATACATTCCTTCTCGCTCTCTTCGCTCTGCCTCCGACCCTCTCCGCCTCCGCATTCCTCGCTCCAAACTCAGCACGTTCGGGTCCCGCTCCTTCTCTGTCTACGGCCCATCCATCTGGAATACTCTTCCACTCTCTCTCCGTCAGAAACCCTCTCCCACCTCCTTCCAGTCTGCCCTCAAAACTTACCTTTTCAAGCAGTTCTAACACTATGACCTCACTACGCACCCCATAGCCAGCTGTCTCTTGCATAATAGTGTCTGGTCTGTTTGTGGTATGAGTATATTTGAGTGAATGTATTTTTTGCGTAATTGTTACATGTGTCATTGTCTAAAGCGTGCACATGCGTGCGTGAGTTGTGAGTGCGCGCTTAGAGTTATAATTATTATAAGATAAGCGCATTATAAATACAGTAATTATTATTATTATTATTACTACTACTGGGTCCTGAAGGCGAAAATAAACATTATGTACGTGAATGGAATCCTTCTGACTGTTACAGAGGGGAGTTTTCGTTATCAACTAGCGTTCATCGTCCTCCATTGACTGTCCACGTTACTATACATTATTCATCGGTGTTCATCGTTCCGTCAACCGTCGACCGTTCTTCGCCAGCCGTCGTTCTTCATCGGTTCTTCGTCGTCGTCCGCTCTCATTTATCCTTCATCGTCTCTTACTGTTGATTCTTCACCCACTTTAGCTAAGTAATGACGATACTTGCTTGCCAACGAAACATGGACAAATCTCGCTGACAGGCAGCATCTGAATTGTTAATATATTTTGTTCTTTTTGTTTAGTAAATTAATGAATACACATCACGTTCCATCGAATCATCTCATTAATAAATGTTGAAAATTTAAGACAAATAGAGTCGCATATTTTTTGTATGAAAAAAGCAGGTGATGGAAGAGACTTCATTCTCTTATTTATTTTCTTAGGGCATAGTTATTTGCCTCATCACCGATAATAGGTGACACTCACAGCCTCTCTTTCCTCTCTCACATTCTCTCTTTCCTCTCTCACATTCTCTCTTTCCTCTCTCACATTCTCTCTTTCCTCTCTCACAGCCTCTCTTTCCTCTCTCACAGCCTCTCTTTCCTCTCTCACAGTCTCTTTCCTCTCTCACAGTCTCTTTCCCCTCTCTCACAGCCTCTCTTTCCTCTCTCACAGCCTCTCTCCTCTCTCACAGCCTCTCTTTCCTCTCTCACAGCCTCTCTTTCCTCTCTCACAGTCTCTTTCCTCTCTCACAGTCTCTTTCCCCTCTCTCACAGCCTCTCTTTCCTCTCTCACAGCCTCTCTTTCCTCTCTCACAGCCTCTCTTTCCTCTCTCACAGCCTCTCTTTCCTCTCTCACAGCCTCTCTTTCCTCTCTCACAGCCTCTCTTTCCCTTCTCTTCCCTTTCTCACGGCCTCTCTCATCTCTCTAACAGCCTCTCTTTCCTCTCTCACAGCCTCTCTCCCCTCTTTTACAGCCTCTCTCCCCTCTCTCACAGCCTCTCTTTCTTCTCTCACAACCTCTCTTTCCTCTCTCACAGCCTCTCTCCCCTCTCTAGCAGCCTCTCTTTCCTCTCTCACAGCCTCTCTTTCTTCTCTCACAGCCTCTCTTTCCTCTCTCAAAGCCTCTCTCCCCTCTCTCACAGCCTCTCTTTCTTCTCTCACAACCTCTCTTTCCTCTCTCACAGCCTCTCTCCCCTCTTTTACAGCCTCTCTCCCCTCTCTAGCAGCCTCTCTTTCCTCTCTCACAGCCTCTCTTTCTTCTCTCACAACCTCTCTTTCCTCTCTCACAGCCTCTCTCCCCTCTCTAGCAGCCTCTCTTTCCTCTCTCACAGCCTCTCTTTCTTCTCTCACAGCCTCTCTTTCCTCTCTCAAAGCCTCTCTCCCCTCTCTCACAGGGTTAGGGTTAGGGTTAGGGTTAGGGTTAGGGTTATACCCTTCCGCCTACGCAGCAACTTCACGAGGTGTGGAAACAAACAAACAAACTATCCTATCCTATCCTATCCTATCCTGTCCCGTATCCCTAAGGTCGTAGGGGCACCACAGATGATCGTTTAACCAGCATACTCCATCTCTCTCTGTCCTCAGCAGCCCTGATGGCTTCGCTCAGTGTCAAACCAGTCCATTCTCGAATGTTGTCCTCCCATCCCTTTTTCGGTCTCCCTCTTCTTCTACCTCCTTGCACTGTGCCTTGCAGAATAGTCTTTGCAAGGCCTGATGATCTGGTGACATGGCCATACCATCGGAGTTTCCGTTTCTTCACCACTGTGAGCAGGTCATCGTGTTGTCCAATGGCTTGTGTGATGTCTGTCGGACTTCGTCGTTGGTGATGTGTTGGGTATAGGAAATGCCCAGAAGTCTTCTGTAGCACCTCATCTCCATGCTTTGTATTCTTCGTTGTAGATCTGCTGTGATGGTCCATGCTTCGCAAGCATATAGGAAGATGGAGATGACAAGGGAGCGCAGCAGTCTTACTTTGAAATGTAGAATGATGGTCCTGTCTTTCCAAATGGCTTCAACCTTGTCAGGGCAGCAGTTGTTTGTGCGATCCTGGAGAGGACTTCCTGTCGGGACCCATTGTCTGATACAATGGCTCCTAAATATTTGAAACTATGCACTGTGTTGAGGGATTGGCCTTGGACTTTGATGTCCGTGTTTATGCCATTGGTGTTGTTGGTCATCATTTCGGTCTTCTCTGCACTTTTTTCAATTCCACAAGCTGTACCAGCTGTTCAAGTTCTTGTTCCTCTCCAGCCAATCCATCAATGTCATCCGCAAAACTAACATTGGAGATTGCTCTACCCCCTATGCTGACTGTGCCTTCGTGATCTGCAAGAGCATCTGACATGATGCGCTCTAGGAAGATGTTGAAGGGTGTTGGAGAGAGTAGGCATCCTTGACGCACACCGATTGTTGTTCTGAACCAGTTCCCGATGACGCTGTTATGGAGGACTGCACTGGTAGCCTTGTCATACAGGTTTTTGATGACTTCAATAATTTTAGGTCTGATGTTGTACGCTTTCATTGTTGCCCATAGAGCTGCATACCAGACTCGGTCAAACGTTTTCTTGAAGTCTATGAACACATGATATAGATGTTGTTGGTGCTGTAGGTATTTCTCACAGATTATTCTGAGGTTGAAAATCTGTTCAGTGGTTCTTCGCCCTGCCCTGAATCCTGCTTGTTCTTCAGCTATGATTTGTTCAGCTTGGGGTTTCAACCTGTTGAGTAATATTTTCAGGAGGACCTTGCTGGGATGGATGATGAGGCTGACGGTGCGGTAATTTTCACACTCCTGAAGGTTACCTTTTTTGGGAAGAGTGATGACAAGCGACTGGGCCCATGGTATAGACCTCTCTCCACTTTGCCAGATCTTGTTACAGATAATGGTGAGGGCATCAATCATCGCTTCTCCTCCTGCTTGTAGCATTTCCGCGGGTATGTTGTCCACTCCCGCTAACTTCCATTTCTTTAGCGATTGCACTGCTGCCTCAACTGCTTCCCGGAGAATTGGGAGGATTTCTTCTTCTCTGTTCTCGGGACATGCTAGAACTGATGGGTCTCCATTTTGTGTATTGTTGTAAAGGTCAGAGCAGTACTCTGTCCATCTGTCCAAGACTTCTTGTTCTTCTGTAAGGCATATGCCAGACTTGCTTTGGATCGTGGAGACTTTGGGCTGTTTGAAACTTGTCAGCCGCTTTACAGTCTGGTAGGCCTTCTGCTGTTGTTGTTGTTCAGACTGTTCTCTATTTCCTGGCATTGATCTTCTATCCAGTTCTCCTTTGCTGTGCGCATGCCTTTTCGGATGTCATTGTTGATTTTTCGGTAGACATCAGCTCCCTGTGAGGTGTTCTTTTTCTTTCTTTTTTTTAATCTCTCTTCGTTTATCACACAGATCCAAAAGTTCAGGTGTGATCCACGGCTTCTTCTTTGGTCGGTGCTTGCCAAGGATCTCAGTGGCGGCATCTGTCACAGCTGAGTTGAAGGTGGTGGTCATGGTGTTGACATCTACTTCACCAGCCCCAAAATGAGCAGTGGTGCAAATTTCCCTTCAATTGTGGCCTGAAATAGTTCTGCCACCTCCGGGTCTTGCAGTTTGTCCAGGTCGAACTTCAGTCTAGTGCAGTATTTACTCTCTTCAAGTGGAGCCGGAAAGACATCATCAAGAGATCGTGGTCACTTCCGATGTCTGCTCCTGGAAAAGTGCGTGTCCTGCCAATGTTGATGCTTGATCTGAAGCGTTTCTTGACCATGATGTAGTCTATTTGGTTGTGATGCTCACCCCCTGGGACTGTGCCATGTCCATCGTCTGGAGTTTTTGTGGAGACCAAGCGTGTTTGCCAGTACCAGATTGTTGTATCTGGCAAACTCCAAGAATCTCAGACCCCTGTCATTTGTCTCGTTGTTGCAGTGGGGTCCACATGTGTCTCCCCAGTTGTGGTGCGCATCTTGGCCAACCTTGGCATTCCAGTCGCCTTGCACTATGACTATGTCCTTCTTCGGCACTTGGTCAAGGACCGCCTGTAGATTTTCATAAAAAATCCTCCACTTCGCTGTCGTCATAGTCTGATGTTGGGGCATAGGTCTGGATGATGGTGATGTTGAAAGGGCTGCTCTCAGGCGGATGGTAATGAGTCTACTGGCTGGGCGGCAACCCATGACAGTGGCTAGAATGTTCTTGTGGACCAAGAATCCAACGCCGTGTTCGTGCCTGTCATCTCTACCGCTGAAATAGAGCTTGTGGCCTTTGTCTGTCGTTGTTTCACCTAGGCCTTTCCAGCGCAGTTCGCTAATGCCTAGAACGTTCCATCGATAGCGGTCCAACTCGTGGGCCAGTTCTTCTAATTTTCCTTCCGCAGTTAGGGTCCTGACATTCCAGGTTCCTATGACGATGTTGTTTCTCGTGCGGATCTTGCTAAATTGTCCATCAGTAGCATACTTAACACCTCCGTCCTGGTGGCCAACGGAAGGCGCGGTCCTTGAGCCGGGCGACGACCTATCCGGTATGGAATTAGTGGATAGTGTCATCATGCATGTAGTGTGTCTTGGGCAAAAAAGGACCTGGCGGTGCCCAATCCTCTCCAGGCTGTTGGGCACAGCCGAAATCCACGAATACAGTGTGGCTCGCCTTGGCCCCGAGCACGTGGTCGTTGAACCTGTAGCAACGTGAGGTTCCTCGCCCTGGCCGGTGACTTCTGTGTAGAAGACTTTCGCCCAGTGATGCCGTGCTAACATTACCCCTGTTAGTCGCCTCTTACGACACGCCGGGAAACGTTGGGCCTATTCTATTCAGTGCCCGAACCCACAAACAAACTGCAACAAATATATTACAGACACACAACAAGGGCAACAAAATACAAGACATACACGTGGTGTAAAGGCAGGAAGATCGCTACAATAGGAAACTGAAAGGAAAATAGTTTTGTATTTTTAAAATTAAATTGGCTGCATCTAATATTATTTTGAAGGGAGAGCAAAAAAACCCATGACTCCTGCATACCAACCCAGGAATATTAAGTGAAGAATGGCTAAAAACAATAAACAGGCACACATATACACTCACTGTAACTGCCGCACCCACATCTTACAAAACCCAACTTATGTGACTCATCTCGTCAGACTTTTTAACAAAGAAACGAAACGGCCTATGGGACTTACTTGGTTTGGTGAATTTTGAAAACAAGGATTTACTTAATAATAAACTGACAAAACCAAGCGGATTTGACTTACTTGGTTTTGTGAATTTTTTTAACAAGGATTTAATTCAATAATAAACTGACAAAACCAAGCGGGTGACTTGCTTGGTTTTGTCATGTTCTCAACAAAGATCTATCTCAAGAATAATCTGACAAAACAAAGCAAGTCCACAAATAGTCTTAAAACATCAAATCTATCAAACATTTCTTTAACATTCAAGGTATGCACTCTTAAATCGAGGAATTGCATTATAATATGCCCTTAAACTTCCAGAAACGATCGCGTAATATAGCGCAACACAAAACGTCGATTTTCTCGAAAGTAGGTTTTGTTGACTTGCTCGGTTTTGTCAGTTCACGGCAGCATGGTCACCCATCTAATACTAACCCTTCCCGACGTTGCTTAAAATGAAACATGGCTAGCATGGTCACCCATCTGATACTAACCCCTCCCGACGTTGCTTAACATGGAACATGGATAGCATGGTCACCCATCTAGTACTAACCCTTCCCGACGTTGCTTAACATGGAACATGGCTACCATGGTCACCCATCTAATACTAACCCCTCTCGACGTTGCTTAACATGAAACATGGCTAGCATGGTCACCCATCTAATACTAACCCTTCCTGACGTTGCTTAACATAAACCATGGCTAGCAAGGTCACCCATCTAATACTAACCCTTCCTGACTTTGCTTAACATGAACATGGCTAGAATGGTCACCCATCTAATACTAACCCTTTCCGACGTTGCTTTACATGAAACATGGCTAGCATGGTCACCCATCTAATACTAACCCTTCCCGACGTTGCTTAACATGAAACATGGCTAGCATGGTCACCCATCTAATACTAACCCTTTCTGACGTTGCTTAACATGAAACATGGCTAGCATGGTCACCCATCTAATACTAACCCTTCCCGACGTTGTTTAACATGAAACATGGCTAGCATGGTCACCCATCTAATAATAACCCTTCACGGCGTTGCTTAACATGGAACATGGCTAGCATGGTCTCCCATCTAATACTAACCCTTCCTGACGTTGCTTAACATGAAACATGGTCACCCATCTAATACTAACCCTTCCTGACGTTGCTTAACATGGAACATGGCTAACATGGTCACCCATCTAATACTAACCCTTCCTGACGTTGCTTAACATGAAACATGGCTAGCATGGTCACCCATCTAATACTAACTCTTCCCGACGTTGCTTAACATGGAACATGGCTAGCATGGTCATCCATCTAATACTTACCATTCCCGACGTTGCTTAACATGAAACATGGCTAGCATGGTCACCCATGTAATACTAACCCTTCCTGACGTTGCTTAACATGAAACATGGCTAGCATGGTCACCCATCTAATACTAACCCTTCCCGACCTTGCTTAACATGAAACATAGCTAGCATGGTCACCCATCTAATACTAACCCTTCCTGACGTTGCTTAACATGAAACATGGTCACCCATTTAATACTAACCCTTCCTGACGTTGCTTAACATGAAACATAGTCACCCATCTAATACTAACCCTTCCTGACGTTGCTTAACATGAAACATGGTCACCCATCTAATACTAACCCTTCCTGACGTTGCTTAACATGAAACATGGCTAGCATGGTCACCCATCTAATACTAACCCTTCCTGACGTTGCTTAACATGAAACATAGTCCACCCATCTAATACTAACCCTTTCTGACGTTGCTTAACATATGCTAGCATGGTCACCCATCTAATACTAACCCTTCCTGACGTTGCTTAACATGAAACATGGCTAGCATGGTCACCCATCTAATACTAACCCTTCCTGACGTTGCTTAACATGAAACATGGCTAGCATGGTCACCCATCTAATGCTAACCCTTTCCGACGTTGCTTAACATGAAACATGGCTAGCATGGTCACCCATCTAATACTAACCCTTCCCGTCGTTGCTTAACATGAAACATGGCTAGCATGGTCACCCATCTAATACTAACCCTTCCTGACGTTGCTTAACATGGGACATGGTCACCCATCTAATACTAACCCTTCCTGACGTTGCTTAACATGAAACATGGCTAGCATGGTCACCCATCTAATACTAACCCTTCCTGACGTTGCTTAACATGAAACATGGCTAGCATGGTCACCCATCTAATACTAACCCTTCCTGACGTTGCTTAACATGAAACATGGCTAGCATGGTCACCCATCTAATACTAACCCTCCTGACGTTGCTTAACATGAAACATGGCTAGCATGGTCACCCATCTAATACTAACCCTTCCTGACGTTGCTTAACATGAAACATGGCTAGCATGGTCACCCATCTAATACTAACCCTTCCTGACGTTGCTTAACATGAACATGGCTAGCATGGTCACCCATCTAATACTAACCCTTCCCGACGTTGCTTAACATGAAACATGGCTAGCATGGTCACCCATCTAATACTAACCCTTCCCGACGTTGCTTAACATGAAACATGGCTAGCATGGTCACCCATCTAATACTAACCCTTCCTGACGTTGCTTAACATGAAACATGGCTAACATGGTCACCCATCTAATACTAACCCTTCCTGACGTTGCTTAACATGAAACATGGCTAGCATGGTCACCCATCTAATACTAACCCTTCCTGACGTTGCTTAACATGAAACATGGCTAGCATGGTCACCCATCTAATACTAACCCTTCCTGACTTTGCTTAACATGAAACATGGCTAGCATGGTCACCAATCTAAAAATAACCCCTCCCGACGTTGCTTAACATGAAACATGGTCACCCATCTAATACTATCCCTTCCTGACGTTGCTTAACATGAAATATGGCTAGCATGGTCACCCATCTAATACTAACCCCTCCCTACGTTGCTTAACATGAAACATGGTCACCCATCTAATACTAACCCTTCCTGACGTTGCTTAACATGAAACATGGCTAGCATGGTCACCCATCTAATACTAACCCTTCTTGACGTTGCTTAACATGAAACATGGCTAACATGGTCACCCATCTAATACTAACCCTTCCTGACGTTGCTTAACATAAAACATGGCTAGCATGGTCACCCATCTAATACTAACCCTTCCTGACGTTGCTTAACATGAAACATGGCTAGCATGGTCACCCATCTAATACTAACCCTTCCGACGTTGCTTAACATGAAACATGGCTAGCATGGTCACCCATCTAAAAATAACCCCTCCCGACGTTGCTTAACATGAAACATGGTCACCCATCTAATTCTAACCCTTTCTGACGTTGCTTAACATGAAACATGGCTAGCATGAACACCCATCTAATACTAACCCCTCCCGAAGTTGCTTAACATGAAACATGGCTAACATGTTCACCCATCTAATACTAACCCTTCTTGACGTTGCTTAACATAAAACATGGCTAGCATGGTCACCCATCTAATACTAACCATTCCTGACGTTGCTTAACATGAAACATGGCTAGCATGGTCACCCATCTAATACTAACCCTTCCCGACGTTGCTTAACATGAAACATGGCTAGCATGGTCACCCATCTAATACTAACCCTTCCTGACGTTGCTTAACATGAAACATGGTCAACCATCTAATACCAACCCTTCCTGACGTTGCTTAACATGGAACATGGCTAACATGGTCACCCATCTAATACTAACCCTTCCTGAGGTTGCTTAACATGAAACATGGCTAGCATGGTCACCCATCTAATACTAACCCTTCCCGACGTTGGCTACCATGGTCACCCATCTAATACTAACCCCTTCCGACGTTGCCTAACATGAAACATGGCTAGCATGGTCACCCATCTAATACTAACCCTTCCTGACGTTGCTTAACATAAACCATGGCTAGCATGGTCACCCATCTAATACTAACCCTTCCTGACGTTGCTTAACATGGAACATGGCTAGCATGGTCAACCATCTAATACTAACCCTTTCCGACGTTGCTTAACATGAAACATGGCTAGCATGGTCACCCATCTAATACTAATCCTTGCCGACGTTGCTTAACATGGAACATGGCTAGCATGGTCACGCATCTAATTCTAACCCTTCCCGACGTTGTTTAACATGAAACATGGCTAGCATGGTCACCCATCTAATACTAACCCTTTCTGACGTTGCTTAACATGAAACATGGCTAGCATGGTCACCCATCTAATACTAACCCTTCCCGACGTTGGTTTAACATGAAACATGGCTAGCATGGTCACCCATCTAATACTAACCCTTCCTGACGTTGCTTAACATGAACATGGCTAGCATGGTCACCCATCTAATACTAACCCTTCCCTGACGTTGCTTAACATGAAACATGGCTAGCATGGTCACCATCTAATACTAACCCTTCCTGACGTTGCTTAACATGAAACATGGCTAGCATGGTCACCCATCTAATACTAACCCTTCCTGACGTTGCTTAACATGAAACATGGCTAGCATGGTCACCCATCTAATACTAACCCTTCCTGACGTTGCTTAACATGAAACATGGCTAGCATGGTCACCCATCTAATACTAACCCTTCCCGACGTTGCTTAACATGAACATCGCTAGCATGGTCACCCATCTAATACTAACCCTTCCTGACGTTGCTTAACATGAAACATGGCTAGCATGGTCACCCATCTAATACTAACCCTTCCTGACGTTGCTTAACATGAAACATGGCTAGCATGGTCAACCATCTAATACTAACCCTTCCTGACGTTGCTTAACATGAAACATGGCTAGCATGGTCACCCATCTAATACTAACCGTTCCTGACGTTGCTTAACATGAAACATGGCTAGCATGGTCACCCATCTAATACTAACCCTTCCTGACTTTGCTTAACATGAAACATGGCTAAGCATGGTCACCCATCTAATACTAACCCTTCCGACGTTCTTAACATGAACATGGTCACCCATC
Source organism: Oncomelania hupensis (assembly GCA_036898135.1). Taxonomy (NCBI): domain Eukaryota; kingdom Metazoa; phylum Mollusca; class Gastropoda; order Littorinimorpha; family Pomatiopsidae; genus Oncomelania; species Oncomelania hupensis. The sequence goes on from CM072527.1 coordinate 52,508,996, forward strand.
TAATACTAACCCTTTCCTGACGTTGCTTAACATGAAACATGGCTAGCATGGTCACCCATCTAATACTAACCCTTCTTGAGGTTGCTTAACATGAAACATGGCTAACATGGTCACCCATCTAATACTAACCTTCCGACGTTGCTTAACATAAAACATGCTAGCATGGTCACCCATCTAATACTACCCTTCCTGACGCTTGCTTAACATGAAACTCGCTAGCATGGTCACCCATCTAATACTAACCCTTCCCGACGTTGCTTAACATGAAACATGGCTACATGGTCACCCATCTAATACTAACCCTTCCTGACGTTGCTTAATGAACATGGCTAGCATGGTCACCCATCTAATACTAACCCTTCCTGACGTTGCCTTAACATGAAACATGGCTAGCATGGTCACCCATCTAATACTAACCCTTCCTGACGTTGCTTAACATGAAACATGGCTAGCATGGTCACCCATCTAATACTAACCCTTCCTGACGTTGCTTAACATGAAACATGGCTAGCATGGTCACCCATCTAATACTAACCCTTCCTGACGTTGCTTAACATGAAACATGGCTAGCGTGGTCACCCATCTATACTAACCCTTCTGACGTTGCTTAACATGAACATGGCTAGCATGGTCACCCATCTAATACTAACCCTTCCTGACGTTGCTTAACATGAAACATGGCTAGCATGGTCACCCATCTAATACTAACCCTTCCTGACGTTGCTTAACATGAAACATGGCTAGCATGGTCACCCATCTAATACTAACCCTACCTGACGTTGCTTAACATGAACATGGTCACCCATCTAATACTAACCCTTCCTGACGTTGCTTAACATGAAACATGGCTAGCATGGTCACCCATCTAATACTAACCCTTCCCGACGTTGCTTAACATGAAACATGGCTAACATGTTCACCCATCTAATACTAACCCTTCTGACGTTGCTTAACATGAAAACATGGCTAGCATGGTCACCCATCTAATACTAACCCTTCCTGACGTTGCTTAACATGAAACATGGCTAGCATGGTCACCCATCTAATACTAACCCTTCCCGACGTTGCTTAACATGAAACATGGCTAGCATGGTCACCCATCTAATACTAACCCTTCCTGACGTTGCTTAACATGAAACATGGCTAGCATGGTCACCCATCTAATACTAACCCTTCTGACGTTGCTTAACATGAAACATGGCTAGCATGGTCACCCATCTAATACTAACCTTCCTGACGTTGCTTAACATGAAACATGGCTAGCATGGTCACCCATCTAATACTAACCCTTCCTGACGTTGCTTAACATGAAACATGGCTAGCATGGTCACCCATCTAATACTAACCCTTCCTGACGTTGCTTAACATGAAACATGGCTAGCGTGGTCACCCATCCAAGTACTAACCCTTTCCGACGTTGCTTAACATGGGACATGGTCACCCATCAAATACTAACCTTCCTGACGTTGCTTAACATGAAACATGGCTAGCATGGTCACCCATCTAATACTAACCCTTCCTGACGTTGCTTAACATGAAACATGGCTAGCATGGTCACCCATCTAATACTAACCCTTCCTGACGTTGCTTAACATGAAACATGGCTAGCGTGGTCCCCCATCCAATACTAACCCTTCTGACGTTGCTTAACATGACATGGCTAGCATGGTCACCCATCTAATACTTAACCCTTCCTGACGTTGCTTAACATGAAACATGGCTAGCATGGTCACCCATCTAATACTAACCCTTCCTGACGTTGCTTAACATGAAACATGGCTAGCATGGTCACCCATCTAATACTAACCCTTCCTGACGTTGCTTAACATGAAACATGGCTAGCGTGGTCCCCCATCTAAGTACTAACCCTTCTGACGTTGCTTAACATGAAACATGCTAGCATGGTCACCCATCTAATACTAACCCTTCCTGACGTTGCTTAACATGAAACATGGCTAGCATGGTCACCCATCTAATACTAACCCTTCCTGACGTTGCTTAACATGAAACATGGCTAGCATGGTCACCCATCTAATACTAACCCTTCCCGACGTTGCTTAACATGAAACATGGCTAGCATGGTCACCCACCTAATACTAACCCTTCCTGACGTTGCTTAACATGAAACATGGTCACCCATCTAATACTTAACCCTTCCTGACGTTGCTTAACATGAAACATGGCTCACCCATCTAATACTAACCCTTCCCTGACGTTGCTTAACATGAAACATGGTCACCCATCTAATACTAACCCTTCCTGACGTTGCTTAACATGAAACATGGCTAGCATGGTCACCCATCTAATACTAACCCTTCCTGACGTTGCTTAACATGAAACATGGCTAGCATGGTCACCCATCTAATAATAACCCTTCCTGACGTTGCTTAACATGAAACATGGCTAGCATGGTCACCCATCTAATACTAACCCTTTCTGACGTTGCTTAACATGGCTACATGGTCACCCATCTAATACTAACCCTTCCTGACGTTGCTTAACATGAAACATGGCTAGCATGGTCACCCATCTAATACTAACCCTTCCTGACGTTGCTTAACATGAAACATGGCTAGCATGGTCACCCATCTAATACTAACCCTTCCTGACGATGCTTAACAAGAAACATGGCTAGCATGGTCCTCCATCTAATACTAACCCTTCCTGACGTTGCTTAACATGAAACATGGCTAGCATGGTCACCCATCTAATACTAACCCTTCCTGACGTTGCTTAACATGAAACATGGCTAGCATGGTCACCCATCTAATACTAACCCTTCCCGACGTTGCTTAACATGAAACATGGCTAGCATGGTCACCCATCTAATACTAACCCTTCCTGACGTTGCTTAACATGAAACATGGCTAGCATGGTCACCCACCTAATACTAAACCTTCCTGACGTTGCTTAACATGAAACATGGCTAGCATGGTCACCCATCTAATACTAACCCTTTCCTGACGTTGCTTAACATAAAACATGGTCACATGGTCACCATCTAATACTAACCCCTGACGTTGCTTAACATGAAACATGGTCACCCATCTATTACTAACCCTGTTTCATGTTTAAGTAACTTCAGGAAACAAGGTATTTAGATAACCCATGCTAGCCATGTTTTATGTTAAGCAACATGAAGGTATTATAGATTGGTTGACCCATGCTAATACTAACCCTTCATGTTAAGCAACGTCAGGAAGGTTAGTATTAACATGGCTAGCATGTTGACCATGCTAGCCATGTTTCAATGTTTAAGCTACGTCGGGAAGGGTTAGTATATGATGGTGACCATGCTAGCCATGTTTCCATGTTAAGCAACGTCAGGAAGGTTAGTAATTAGATGGGTGACCATGTAGCCATGTATTTAAGCAACGTCAGAACGTTGTTAACAGACCATGCTACCATGGTAAACCTTCATGCTTAACATGTTGCTAGCACATCAGTGACCAAGTGGTGACCATAGCCATGTTTCATGTTAAGCAACGTCAGGAAGGGTTAGTATTAGATGGGTGACCATGCTAGCCATGTTTCATGTTAAGCAACGTCAGGAAGGGTTAGTATTAGATGGGTGACCATGCTAGCCATGTTTCATGTTAAGCAACGTCAGGAAGGGTTAGTATTAGATGGGTGACCATGCTAGCCATGTTTCATGTTAAGCAACGTCAGGAAGGGTTAGTATTAGATGGGTGACCATGCTAGCCATGTTTCATGTTAAGCAACGTCAGGAAGGGTTAGTATTAGATGGGGTGACCATGCTAGCCATGTTTCATGTTAAGCAACGTCAGGAAGGGTTAGTATTAGATGGGTGACCATGCTAGCCATGTTTCATGTTAAGCAACGTCAGGAAGGGTTAGTATTAGATGGGTGACCATGCTAGCCATGTTTCATGTTTAAGCAACGTCAGAAGGGTTAGTATTAGATGGGTGACCATGTCATGTTAAGCAACGTCAGGAAGGGTTAGTATTAGATGGGTGACCATGCTAGCCATGTTTCATGTTAAGCAACGTCAGGAAGGGTTAGTATTAGATGGGTGACCATGCTAGCCATGTTTCATGTTAAGCAACGTCGGGAAGGGTTAGTATTAGATGGGTGACCATGCTAGCCATGTTTCATGTTAAGCAACGTCAGGAAGGGTTAGTATTAGATGGGTGACCATGCTAGCCATGTTTCATGTTAAGCAACGTCAGAAGGGTTAGTATTAGATGGGTGACCATGCTAGCCATGTTTCATGTTAAGCAACGTCAGGAAGGGTTAGTATTAGATGGGTGACCATGCTAGCCATGTTTCATGTTAAGCAACGTCAGGAAGGGTTAGTATTAGATGGGTGACCATGCTAGCCATGTTTCATGTTAAGCAACGTCAGGAAGGGTTAGTATTAGATGGGTGACCATGCTAGCCATGTTTCATGTTAAGCAACGTCAGGAAGGGTTAGTATTAGATGGGTGACCATGCTAGCCATGTTTCATGTTAAGCAACGTCAGGAAGGGTTAGTATTAGATGGGTGACCATGCTAGCCATGTTTCATGTTAAGCAACGTCAGGAAGGGTTAGTATTAGATGGGTGACCATGCTAGCCATGTTTCATGTTAAGCAACGTCAGGAAGGGTTAGTATTAGATGGGTGACCATGTTTCATGTTAAGCAACGTCAGGAAGGGTTAGTATTAGATGGGTGACCATGCTAGCCATGTTTCATGTTAAGCAACGTCAGGAAGGGTTAGTATTAGATGTGACCATGTTTCATGTTAAGCAACGTCAGAGGGTTAGTATTAGATGGGTGACCATGCTAGCCATGTTTCATGTTAAGCAACGTCAGGAAGGGTTAGTATTAGATGGGTGACCATGCTAGCCATGTTTCATGTTAAGCAACGTCAGGAAGGGTTAGTATTAGATGGGTGACCATGCTAGCCATGTTTCATGTTAAGCAACGTCAGGAAGGGTTAGTATTAGATGGGTGACCATGCTAGCCATGTTTTCATGTTAAGCAACGTCAGGAAGGGTTAGTATTAGATGGGTGACCATGCTAGCCATGTTTCATGTTAAGCAACGTCAGGAAGGGTTAGTATTAGATGGGTGACCATGCTAGCCATGTTTCATGTTAAGCAACGTCAGGAAGGGTTAGTATTAGATGGGTGACCATGCTAGCCATGTTTCATGTTAAGCAACGTCAGGAAGGGTTAGTATTAGATGGGTGACCATGCTAGCCATGTTTCATGTTAAGCAACGTCAGGAAGGGTTAGTATTAGATGGGTGACCATGCTAGCCATGTTTCATGTTAAGCAACGTCAGGAAGGGTTATTATTAGATGGGTGACCATGCTAGCCATGTTTCATGTTAAGCAACGTCAGGAAGGGTTAGTATTAGATGGGTGACCATGCTAGCCATGTTTCATGTTAAGCAACGTCAGGAAGGGTTAGTATTAGATGGGTGACCATGCCATGTTTCATGTTAAGCAACGTCGGAAGGGTTAGTATTAGATGGGTGACCATGCTAGCCATGTTTCATGTTAAGCAACGTCAGGAAGGGTTAGTATTAGATGGACCATGCTAGCCATGTTTCATGTTAAGCAACGTCAGGAAGGGTTAGTATTAGATGGGTGACCATGCTAGCCATGTTTCATGTTAAGCAACGTCAGAAGGGTTAGTATTAGATGGGTGACCATGCTACCATGTTTCATGTTAAGCAACGTCAGGAAGGGTTAGTATTAGATGGTGACCATGTAGCCATGTTTCATGTTAAGCAACGTCAGGAAGGGTTAGTATTAGATGGGTGACCATGCTAGCCATGTTTCATGTTAAGCAACGTCAGGAAGGGTTAGTATTAGATGGGTGACCATGCTAGCCATGTTTCATGTTAAGCAACGTCAGGAAGGGTTAGTATTAGATGGGTGACCATGCTAGCCATGTTTCATGTTAAGCAACGTCAGGAAGGGTTAGTATTAGATGGGTGACCATGCTAGCCATGTTTCATGTTAAGCAACGTCAGGAAGGGTTAGTATTAGATGGGTGACCATGCTAGCCATGTTTCATGTTAAGCAACGTCAGGAAGGGTTAGTATTAGATGGGTGACCATGTTTCATGTTAAGCAACGTCGGAAGGGTTAGTATTAGATGTGACCATGCTAGCCATGTTTCATGTTAAGCAACGTCAGGAAGGGTTAGTATTAGATGGGTGACCATGCTAGCCATGTTTCATGTTAAGCAACGTCAGGAAGGGTTAGTATTAGATGGGTGACCATGCTAGCCATGTTTCATGTTAAGCAACGTCAGGAAGGGTTAGTATTAGATGGGTGACCATGCTAGCCCATGTTTCATGTTAAGGCAACGTCGGAAGGGGTAGTATTAGATGGGTGACCATGCTAAGCCATGTTTCATGTTAAGCAACGTCAGGAAGGGTTAGTATTAATGGGTGACCATGCTAGCCTGTTTCCATGTTAAGCAACGTCAGGAAGGATTAGTAATTAGATGGGGACCTGCTAGCCATGTTTCATGTTTAAGCAACGTCGGAAGGGTTAGTATTAGATGGGTGGACCATGCTAGCCATGTTTTCATGTTAAGCAACGTCAGGAAGGTTAGTATTAGATGGTGACCATGCTACCCATGTTTCATGTTAAGCAACGTCGGGAAGGGTTAGTATTTAGATGGGTGACCATGCTAGCCATGTTTCATGTTAAGCAAAGTCCCAGGAAGGGTTAGTATTAGATGGTGTGACCATGCTAGCCCATGTTTCATGTTAAGCAACGTCAGGAAGGGTTAGTATTAGATGGGTGACCATGCTAGCCATGTTTCATGTTAAGCAACGTCAGGAAGGGTTAGTATTAGATGGGTGACCATGCTAGCCATGTTTCATGTTAAGCAACGTCAGGAAGGGTAGTATTAGATGGGTGACCATGCTAGCCATGTTTCATGTTAAGCAACGTCAGGAAGGTTAGTATTAGATGGTGCTAGCCATGTTTCATGTTAAGCAACGTCAGGAAGGTTAGTATTAAATGGGTGACCATGTTTCATGTTAACAACGTCAGGAAGGGTTTAGTATTAGATGGGTGACCATGCTAGCCATGTTTCATGTTAAGCAACGTCAGGAAGGGTTAGTATTAGATGGGTGACCATGCTAGCCATGTTTCATGTTAAGCAACGTCGGGAAGGGTTAGTATTAGATGGGTGACCATGCTAGCCATGTTTCATGTTAAGCAACGTCAGGAAGGGTTAGTATTAGATGGGTGACCATGCTAGCCATGTTTTCCATGTTAAGCAACGTCAGGAAGGGTTAGTATTAGATGGGTGACCATGCTAGCCATTTTTCATGTTAAGCAACGTCAGGAAGGGTTAGTATTAGATGGGTGACCATGCTAGCCATGTTTTTATGTTAAGCAACGTCAGGAAGGTTAGTATTAGATGGGTGACCATGCTAGCCAATGTTTAGCAACGTCAGGAAGGTTAGTATTAGATGGGTGACCATGCTAGCCATGTTTCATGTTAAGCAACGTCAGGAAGGGTTAGTATTAGATGGGTGACCATGCTAGCCATGTTTCATGTTAAGCACGTCAGGAAGGGTTAGTATTAGATGGTGACCATGCTAGCCATGTTTCATGTTAAGCAACGTCAGGAAGGGTTAGTATTAGATGGTGACCATGCTAGCCATGTTTCATGTTAAACAACGTCAGGAAGGGTTAGTATTAGATGGGTGACCATGCTAGCCATGTTTTCATGTTAAGCAACGTCAGGAAGGGTTAGTATTAGATGGGTGACCATGCTAGGCCATGTTTCATGTTAAGCAACGTCGGAAAGGGTTAGTATTAGATGGGTGACCATGCTAGCCATGTTTCCATGTTAAGCAACGTCAGGAAGGGTTTAGTATTAGATGGTGACAATGCTAGCCATGTTTATGTTAAGCAACGTCAGGAAGGGTTAGTATTAGATGGGTGACCATGCTAGCCATGTTTCATGTTAAGCAACGTCAGGAAGGGTTAGTATTAGATGGGTGACCATGTAGCCAATGTTTCATGTTAAGCAACGTCGGGAAGGTTAGTATTAGATGGGGGTGACCATGCTAGCCATGTTTCATGTTAAGCAACGTCAGGAAGGTTAGTATTAGATGGGTGACCATGTTTCATGTTAAACAATGTCAGGAAGGGTTAGTATTAGATGGGTTGACCATGTTTTATGTTAAAGCAACGTCAGGAAGGTTAGTATTAGATGGGTGACCATGCTTTCATGTTAAGCAACGTCAGGAAGGTTTAGTATTAGATGGGTGACCATGCTAGCCATGTTTCATGTTAAGCAACGTCGGAAGGGTTAGTATTAGATGGGTGACCATGCTAGCCATGTTTCATGTTAAGCAACGTCAGGAAGGGTTAGTATTAGATGGGTGACCATGCTAGCCATGTTTCATGTTAAGCAACGTCAGAAAGGGTTAGTATTAGATGGGTGACCATGCTAGCCATGTTTCATGTTAAGCAACGTCAGGAAGGGTTAGTATTAGATGGGTGACCATGCTAGCCATGTTTCATGTTAAGCAACGTCAGGAAGGGTTAGTATTAGATGGGTGACCATGCTAGCCATGTTTCATGTTAAGCAACGTCAGGAAGGGTTAGTATTAGATGGGTGACCATGCTAGCCATGTTTCATGTTAAGCAACGTCAGGAAGGGTTAGTATTAGATGGGTGACCATGCTAGCCATGTTTTATGTTAAGCAACGTCAGGAAGGGTTAGTATTAGATGGGTGAACCATGTAGCCATGTTTCATGTTAAGCAACGTCAGGAAGGGTTAGTATTAGATGGGTGACCATGCTAGCCATGTTTCATGTTAAGCAACGTCAGGAAGGGTTAGTATTAGATGGGTGACCATGCTAGCCATGTTTTCATGTTAAGCAACGTCAGGAGGGGTTAGTATTAGATGGGTGACCATGCTAGCCATATTTCATGTTAAGCAACGTCAGGAAGGGATAGTATTAGATGGATGACCATGCTTTCATGTTAAGCAACGTCGGAAGGGTTATTATTAGATGGGTGACCATGCTAGCCATGTTTCATGTTAAGCAACGTCAGGAAGGGTTAGTATTAGATGGGTGACCATGCTAGCCATGTTTCATGTTAAGCAACGTCAGGAAGGGTTTAGTATTAGATGGGTGACCATGCTAGCCATGTTTCATGTTAAGCAACGTCAGAAGGGTTAGTATTAGATGGGTGACCATGCTAGCCATGTTTCATGTTAAGCAACGTCAGGAAGGGTTAGTATTAGATGGTGACCATGCTAGCTATGTTTCATGTTAAGCAACGTCAGGAAGGGTTAGTATTAGATGGGTGACCATGCTAGCCATGTTTTATGTTAAGCAACGTCGAAGGGTTAGTATTAGATGGGTGACCATGCTAGCCATGTTCCATGTTAACAACGTCAGGAAGGTTAGTATTAATGGGTGACCATGCTAGCCATGTTTCATGTTAAGCAACGTCAGAAGGGTTAGTATTAGATAGGTGACCATGCTAGCCATGTTTCATGTTAAGCAACGTCAGAAGGGTTAGTATTAGATGGGTGACCATGCTAGCCATGTTTCATGTTAAGCAACGTCGAAGGGTTAGTATTAATGGGTGACCATGCTAGCCATGTTTCATGTTAAGCAACGTCAGGAAGGGTTAGTATTAGATGGTGACCATGCTAGCCATGTTTTCATGTTAACAACGGTCGGGAAGGGTTTAGTACTATTAGATGTGACCATGCTAGCCATGTTTCATGTTAAGCAACGTCGGAAGGGTTAGTATTACATGGTGACCATGCTACCATGTTTCATGTTAAGCAACGTCGGGAAGGTTTATATTAGATGGGTGACCATGCTAGCCATGTTTCATGTTAAGCAACGTCAGGAAGGTTAGTATTAGATGGGTGACCATGCTAGCCATGTTTCATGTTAACAACGTCAGGAAGGGTTAGTATTAGATGGGTGACCATGCTTCATGTTAAGCAACGTCAGAAAGGGTTAGTATTACATGGGTGACTATGTTTCATGTTAAGCAACGTCAGGAAGGGTTAGTATTAGATGGTGACCATGCTAGCCATGTTTCATGTTAAGCAACGTCAGAAGGGTTAGTATTAGATGGGTGACCATGTTTTCATGTTAAACAACGTCAGAAAGGTTAGTATTACATGGTGACCATGCTAGCCATGTTTCATGTTAAGCAACGTCAGAAGGGTTAGTATTAAATGGGTGACCATGTTTCATGTTAAGCAACGTCAGGAAGTGTTAGTATTAGATGGGTGACCATGCTAGCCATGTTTCATGTTAAGCAACGTCGGGAAGGGTTAGTATTAGATGGTGACCATGCTAGCCATGTTTCATGTTAAGCAACGTCGGGAAGGGTTAGTATTACATGTGACCATGCTAGCCATGTTTTCATGTTAAGCAACGTCGGGAAGGGTTAGTATTAGATGGGTGACCATGCTAGCCATGTTTCATGTTAAGCAACGTCAGAATTAGTATTAGATGGTGACCATGCTAGCCATGTTTCATGTTAAGCAACGTCAGGAAGGTTAGTATTAATGGTGACCATGCTACCATGTTTCATGTTAAGCAACGTCAGGAAGGGTCAGTATTAGATGGGTGACCATGTTTCATGTTAAGCAACGTCAGGAAGGGTTAGTATTAGATGGGAGACCATGCTAGCCATGTTCCATGTTAAAGCAACGTCCGTGAAGGTTATTATTAGATGGGTGACCATGCTAGCCATGTTTCATGTTTAAACAACGTCGGGAAGGTTATATTAGATGGTGACCATGCTAGCCATGTTTCATGTTAAGCAACGTCAGAAAGGGTTAGTATTAGATGGGTGACCATGCTAGCCATGTTTCATGTTAAACAACGTCGGGAAGGGTTAGTATTAGATGGGTGACCATGCTAGCCATGTTTCATGTAAAGCAACGTCGGAAAGGGTTAGTATTAGATGGTGACCATTCTAGCCATGTTTCCATGTTAAGCAAAAGTCAGAAGGTTAGTATTAGATGGGTGACCATGCTAGCCATGTTTATGGTAAGCAACGTCAGGAAGGTTAGTATTAGATGGTTGACCATGCTAGCCATGTTTCATGTTAAGCAACGTCGGAGGGGTTAGTAATTAGATGGTGACCATGGTAGCCATGTTCCATGTTAAGCAACGTCGGGAAGGGTTAGTATTAGATGGGTGACCATGCTAGCCATGTTCCATGTTAAGCAACGTCGGGAGGGGTTAGTATTAGATGGTGACCATCTAGCCATGTTTCATGTTAAGCAACGTCCGGGAAGGGTTAGTATTAGATGGGTGACCATGCTGCCGTGAACTGACAAAACCGAGCAAGTCCACAAAACCTACTTTCGAGAAAATCGACGTTTTGTGTTGCGCTATATTACGCGATCGTTTCTGGAAGTTTAAGGGCATATTATAATGCAATTCCTCGATTTAAGAGTGCATACCTTGAATGTTAAAGAAATGTTTGATAGATTTGATGTTTTAAGACTATTTGTGGACTTGCTTTGTTTTGTCAGATTATTCTTGAGATAGATCTTTGTTGAGAACATGACAAAACCAAGCAAGTCACCCGCTTGGTTTTGTCAGTTTATTATTGAATTAAATCCTTGTTAAAAAAATTCACAAAACCAAGTAAGTCAAATCCGCTTGGTTTTGTCAGTTTATTATTAAGTAAATCCTTGTTTTCAAAATTCACCAAACCAAGTAAGTCCCATAGGCCGTTTCGTTTCTTTGTTAAAAAGTCTGACGAGATGAGTCACATAAGTTGGGTTTTGTAAGATGTGGGTGCGGCAGTTACAGTGAGTGTATATGTGTGCCTGTTTATTGTTTTAGCCATTCTTCACTTAATATTCCTGGGTTGGTATGCAGGAGTCATGGTTTTTGCTCTCCCTTCAAAATAATATTAGATGCAGCCAATTTAATTTTAAAAATACAAAACTATTTTCCTTTCAGTTTCCTATTGTAGCGATCTTCCTGCCTTTACACCACGTGTATGTCTTGTATTTTGTTGCCCTTGTTGTGTGTCTGTAATATATTTGTTGCTGTTTGTTTGTGGGTTCGGGCACTGAATAGAATAGGCCCAACGTTTCCCGGCGTGTCGTAAGAGGCGACTAACAGGGGTAATGTTAGCACGGCATCACTGGGCGAAAGTCTTCTACACAGAAGTCACCGGCCAGGGCGAGGAACCTCACGTTGCTACAGGTTCAACGACCACGTGCTCGGGCCAAGGCGAGCCACACTGTATTCGTGGATTTCGGCTGTGCCCAACAGCCTGGAGAGGATTGGGCACCGCCAGGTCCTTTTTTGCCCAAGACACACTACATGCATGATGACACTATCCACTAATTCCATACCGGATAGGTCGTCGCCCGGCTCAAGGACCGCGCCTTCCGTTGGCCACCAGGACGGAGGTGTTAAGTATGCTACTGATGGACAATTTAGCAAGATCCGCACGAGAAACAACATCGTCATAGGAACCTGGAATGTCAGGACCCTAACTGCGGAAGGAAAATTAGAAGAACTGGCCCACGAGTTGGACCGCTATCGATGGAACGTTCTAGGCATTAGCGAACTGCGCTGGAAAGGCCTAGGTGAAACAACGACAGACAAAGGCCACAAGCTCTATTTCAGCGGTAGAGATGACAGGCACGAACACGGCGTTGGATTCTTGGTCCACAAGAACATTCTAGCCACTGTCATGGGTTGCCGCCCCCAGTAGACTCATTACCATCCGCCTGAGAGCAGCCCCTTTCAACATCACCATCATCCAGACCTATGCCCCAACATCAGACTATGACGACAGCGAAGTGGAGGATTTTTATGAAAATCTACAGGCGGTCCTTGACCAAGTGCCGAAGAAGGACATAGTCATAGTGCAAGGCGACTGGAATGCCAAGGTTGGCCAAGATGCGCACCACAACTGGGGAGACACATGTGGACCCCACTGCAACAACGAGACAAATGACAGGGGTCTGAGATTCTTGGAGTTTGCCAGATACAACAATCTGGTACTGGCAAACACGCTTGGTCTCCACAAAAACTCCAGACGATGGACATGGCACAGTCCCAGGGGGGAGCATCACAACCAAATAGACTACATCATGGTCAAGAAACGCTTCAGATCAAGCATCAACATTGGCAGGACACGCACTTTTCCAGGAGCAGACATCGGAAGTGACCACGATCTCTTGATGATGTCTTTCCGGCTCCACTTGAAGAGAGTAAATACTGCACTAGACTGAAGTTCGACCTGGACAAACTGCAAGACCCGGAGGTGGCAGAACTATTTCAGGCCACAATTGAAGGGAAATTTGCACCACTGCTCATTTTGGGGGCTGGTGAAGTAGATGTCAACACCATGACCACCACCTTCAACTCAGCTGTGACAGATGCCGCCACTGAGATCCTTGGCAAGCACCGACCAAAGAAGAAGCCGTGGATCACACCTGAACTTTTGGATCTGTGTGATAAACGAAGAGAGATTAAAAAAAAGAAAGAAAAAGAACACCTCACAGGGAGCTGATGTCTACCGAAAAATCAACAATGACATCCGAAAAGGCATGCGCACAGCAAAGGAGAACTGGATAGAAGATCAATGCCAGGAAATAGAGAACAGTCTGAACAAGAACAACAGCAAGAAGGCCTACCAGACTGTAAAGCGGCTGACAAGTTTCAAACAGCCCAAAGTCTCCACGATCCAAAGCAAGTCTGGCATATGCCTTACAGAAGAACAAGAAGTCTTGGACAGATGGACAGAGTACTGCTCTGACCTTTACAACCATACACCAAATGGAGACCCATCAGTTCTAGCATGTCCCGAGAACAGAGAAGAAGAAATCCTCCCAATTCTCCGGGAAGAAGTTGAGGCAGCAGTGCAATCGCTAAAGAAAGGGAAGTCAGCGGGAGTGGACAACATACCCGCGGAACTGCTACAAGCAGGAGGAGAAGCGATGATTGATGCCCTCACCATTATCTGTAACAAGATCTGGCAGAGTGGAGAGTGGCCTATACCATGGGCCCAGTCGCTTGTCATCACTCTTCCCAAAAAAGGTAACCTTCAGGAGTGTGAAAATTACCGCACCGTCAGCCTCATCATCCATCCCAGCAAGGTCCTCCTGAAAATATTACTCAACAGGTTGAAACCCCAAGCTGAACAAATCATAGCTGAAGAACAAGCAGGATTCAGGGCAGGGCGAAGTACCACTGAACAGATTTTCAACCTCAGAATAATCTGTGAGAAATACCTACAGCACCAACAACATCTATATCATGTGTTCATAGACTTCAAGAAAACGTTTGACCGAGTCTGGCATGCAGCTCTATGGGCAACAATGAAAGCGTACAACATCAGACCTAAAATTATTGAAGTCATCAAAAACCTGTATGACAAGGCTACCAGTGCAGTCCTCCACAACAGCGCCATCGGGAACTGGTTCAGAACAACAATCGGTGTGCGTCAAGGATGCCTACTCTCTCCAACACCCTTCAACATCTTCCTAGAGCGCATCATGTCAGATGCTCTTGCAGATCACGAAGGCACAGTCAGCATAGGGGGTAGAGCAATCTCCAATCTTCGTTTTGCGGATGACATTGATGGATTGGCTGGAGAGGAACAAGAACTTGAACAGCTGGTACAGAGGCTTGACACCACCTCCAAAGCTTGTGGAATTGAAATAAGTGCAGAGAAGACCGAAATGATGACCAACAACACCAATGGCATCAACACGGACATCAAAGTCCAAGGCCAATCCCTCAACACAGTGCATAGCTTCAAATATTTAGGAGCCATTGTATCAGACAATGGGTCCCGACAGGAAGTCCTCTCCAGGATCGCACAAACAACTGCTGCCCTGACAAGGTTGAAGCCATTTGGAAAGACAGGACCATCATTCTACATTCCAAAGTAAGACTGCTGCGCTCCCTTGTCATCTCCATCTTCCTATATGCTTGCGAAGCATGGACCCTCACAGCAGATCTACAACGAAGAATACAAAGCATGGAGATGAGGTGCTACAGAAGACTTCTGGGCATTTCCTATACCCAACACATCACCAACGACGAAGTCCGACAGACCATCACACAAGCCATTGGACAACACGATGACCTGCTCACAGTGGTGAAGAAACGGAAACTCCGATGGTATGGCCACGTCACCAGATCATCAGGCCTTGCAAAGACTATTCTGCAAGGCACAGTGCAAGGAGGTAAAGAAGAGGGAGACCGAAAAAGGGATGGGAGGACAACATTCGAGAATGGACTGGTTTGACACTGAGCGAAGCCATCAGGCTGCTGAGGACAGAGAGATGGAGTATGCTGGTTAAACGATCATCTGTGGTGCCCCTACGACCTTAGGGATACGGGACAGATAGGATAGGATAGGATAGGATAGTTTGTTTGTTTGTTTCCACACCTCGTGAAGTTGCGCGTAGGCGGAAGGGTATAACCCTAACCCTAACCCTAACCCTAACCCACCCTGTGAGAGAAGGAGAGAGGCTTTGAGAGAGAAAGAGAGGCTGTGAGAGAAAAAGAGACTGTGAGAAGAAAAAGCTGCTAGAGAGAGAGAGCTGTGAAGAGGAAAGAGAGGTTGTGAGAGAAGAAAAGAGGCTGTGAGAAGGAAAGAGAGGCTGCTAGAGAGGAAACTGTAAAAGAGGAGAGTGCTTAGAGAGGAAGAGAGTTGTGAGAAAAAAGAGGCTGTAGAGAGAAACTGAGAGAGGAAAAGAGCTGTAGAGAAGAAAAGAGCTGTGAGAGAGGAAAAGAGGCTGCTAGAGAGGGAGAGACTGTGAGAAAGAGGTTGTGAAGAAAAAGAGAGGCTGTGAGAGAGGGGGAGAGCTGTAAAAGAGGAGAGCTGTGAGAGAGAAAGAAGGCTGTTAGAGAGATGAGAAGCCGTGAAAAAGAAGAAAGGAAAGAGAGGCTGTGAGAGAAAAAGAGCTGTGAGAGAGGAAAAGAGGCTGTGAGAGGAAAGAGAGCTGTGAAGAGGAAAGAGAGGCTGTGAGAGAAAAAGAGGCTGTGAGAGAGGAAAGAGACTGTGAAGAGAAAGAGACTGAGAGGAAAAGACTGTAGAGAGGAAATAGAATTAGAGAGAGAGGCTGTGAGAGAGGAAAGAGAGCTTAGAGAAAAAGACTGTAAGAGGAAAAACGAGAAGGAAAGAGCTTGAGAAAAAAAACGTGAAGAGGAAAGAGAATGTGAGAGAGGAAAGAGATGTGAGAGAGGAAAGAGAAATGTGAAGAGGAAAGAGACTGTGAGTGTCACCTATTATCGGTGATGAGCAAATAACTATGCCCTAAGAAAATAAATAAGAATAATTCTCTTCCATCACCTGCTTTTTTCATACAAAAAATATGCGACTCTATTTTCTTAAATTTTCAACATTTATTAAGAATGATTCGATGGAACGTGATTGTATTCATTATTTTACTAAACAAAAAGAACAAAATATATTAACAATTCAGATGCTGCCTGTCACGAGATGTCCATGTTTCGTTGGCAAGCAAGTATCGTCATTACTTAGCTAAAGTGTGAAGAATCAACAGTAGAGACGATGAAGGATAAATGAAAGCGGACGACGACGAAGAACCGATGAAGAACGACGGCTGGCGAAGAACGTCGACGTTGACGGAACGATGAACACCGATGAAAATGTATATAACGTGGACAGTCAATGGAGGACGATGAACGCTAGTTGATAACGAAAAACTCCCCTCTGTAACAGTCAGAAGGATCCATTCACTACATAATGTTTATTTTCGCCTTCAGGACCCAGTAGTAGTAAATAATAATAATAATAATTACTGTATTTATAATGCGCTTATCTTATAATAATTATAACTCTAAGCGCGCACTCACAACTCACGCACGCATGTGCACGCTTTAGACAATGACACATGTAACAATTACGCAAAAAATACATTCACTCAAATATACTCATACCACAAACAGACCAGACACTATATCAAGAGACAGCTGGCTATGGGGTGCGTAGTGAGGTCATAGTGTTAGAACTGCTTGAAAAGGTAAGTTTTGAGGGCAGACTGGAAGGAGGTGGGAGAGGGTTTCTGACGGAGAGAGAGTGGAAGAGTATTCCAGATGGATGGGCCGTAGACAGAGAAGGAGCGGGACCCGAACGTGCTGAGTTTGGAGCGAGGAATGCGGAGGCGGAGAGGGTCGGAGGCAGAGCGAAGAGAGCGAGAGGGAATGTATGGGTGAAGTAAGTCAGAGAGATAGAGAGGAGCGGAGTTGTTGAGGGACTTGTAGCAGAGAGACAAGGTCTTGTATTGAATGCGTTGGGAGATGGGAAGCCAGTGTAGGGCTTTGAGCAAGGGAGTGACGTGGTCAGATTTCTTCTTTCTGAGGACGAGGCGGGCAGTATTGTTTTGAACGCGTTGGAAAGGGAGAGTGGTGGAGCGGGGAAGGCCGGAAAGAAGGGAGTTGCAATAGTCGATGCGAGACAGGATGAGGGAGACAGCAAGTTTGGTGGCAGCTTCAGTGGTGAGGTATTTTCTGATCTGACTGATTCGACGGAGGTGGAAGTAGCAGGCCCGGGCGGTTGCAGAGACAAAGCTAGTCATTGAGAGAAGGAGTCAAGGATAACGCCAAGGTTCTTGGCAGAGTCGGAGAGAGGGATAGAGGTACCGTCAAGCTGAAGATGGAGAGAGGAGGGGAGCTGAGGGAGTTTCTGGCGTGTGCCTATCAGCACCATAGAATGACTCTGAACTGCAGATAGCGTCTGTCGCTAATCTGAATGTTTGTTATAAATTGTACACAGACAATGATATACAGAAGCAACGCTGGCATCACTACTGTGACCTCTGACACAGGCAACCACAAAATCAAATTATTCTATCGTGAACATTGTGTTTTAATATAATACATAGGAAGAATAAAACACATGGGATGCTGATATATATATAATATATATATAATATTATATATATATATATATATATATAATAAATATATTAAAATATATATATAATAGAAAATATATATATATATAATATATAATATATATATATAATATAAAATTTTTCAATATAGGTTTAATTATTTCTTTATTTATTTTTTTTTGCCCAAAATATTTTATTACATGTTGATGTTTTGTAAAACCAAAACATGCACTTTATATGCAATCATGGAAGTACACAGATTTTTACCTTCCCCGTGTAGTGTGAAATGAATTAACTAGGATTATAGTTTTAGTTGAAAGAGCCCAAAATCCCATTTCAGCGTCGCAGATCCTTTTCTTTTTTTCCCCTCAACTTCACAGTGAGTGTTTCCTCTAGAAAAAAAGATTAAATCTAACCTCTTTTATACAAATCAAGAACTTCATTCGTTTTTGTGCCTATTAATATCGTAACGTTTGATTATAAAAATAGCACCGAAGTGAACAGTGAGAATTTTGTAGCACAGTACTTTGTTTACCTAGCAAGGGGAGGCGCCTCAAATTCAAAGCTTAACCTGGGTTTGAATAAGAGTCTCCACTATTATCTTTGCACCACAGCGATGCGAATTTCATAGTAAAACTCATTTTTGCTAAAAGGAATAAACAAAACCTTCAAAGTAAAGTACGGTACATGGCATCTTGTTCAAACAAGCCACCTCAAAGTAAAGTACGGTACATGGCATCTTTGTTCAAACAAGCCACCTCAAAGTAAAGTACGGTACATGGCATCTTTGGTCAAACAGGCCACCTCAAATAAAGTACGGTACATGCATCTTTGGTCAAACAGCCACCTCAAAGTAAAGTACGGTACATGGCATCTTTGGTCAAACAGGCCACCTCAAAGTAAAGTACGGTACATGGCATCTTTGTCAAACAGGCCACCTCAAAGTAAAGTACGTACATGGCATCTTTGGTCAAAGCAGAAACTATGCCGTTTCACCATATCATTTTTTAAAAAATCTCGTAATCATTTTATTAATCAGGGAGACGATTATATGGACATGCTTTGTAAAACAAAGCAGTCTTTTGAGTAAAACGTTAGATAGTATGATAAACAGTATTGTTAATACAATTTTTGTTACATTCGCAATGATATTATAAATTGAATTTTAAACACACGGAACTCACATATGAGATAAAAAAATAATGTACAATGTAAATCCACAATTTAGTCAATAGTACCCATCGATCCGCTCACAGAGAAATCTTGGACAAACATGAGTTTTTTTTTCTCATCAATATGTGTTTTCTCAACTGAAGAAATATCCAAAGGAACCAAAGATCCAGTGCTGGAGGTTTTCGGATGCACGTGCTGATTGTCTACACTTTCAAAGCAAGTTTCTGTGTAATTTGCCATGCACAAGATTTATACATACATTTTCATCAATCTGCTAGTCATACACAATTAACATACATTAAAAAGTCTCAGTCTAATCGTCATTCGCAACAAATAGGCTACACATAAAAAGTAGAATCGTCACTATTATTTTTAAAAAGTCGAATCGTCTCTATTACTCACACTTCCCAGTCTCGCTCCTTCAGCGGTTAAATGTAACAGAAGTAGGCGCAGAGGAATGTACTGTTAGAAGGAGGAGGACGGTGAGAAAATGGAGATTCGCCAGGCTTTCCGCTCCTCTATGAAACCATGTCCTCCTTTTGCACGCTGTGAGAGGCTGCGCTCGCGGTGCCCTTCTCTACGCCGCATGCCCACCGTAAGCCGTTTGTCACACTTCTCCACCTGCCACAGACAAAATAATTTGATTACTCACAGAGTACATTTATATAAACTAAAAGCCGTCCATGCTACGTACTCTACTCTATAACTCGGCTCAGCTTGCTCTATCCTACCCCATTTTAATTCTATTCTAAGTAAGGGTTCGCGACGCCAAAGACTTCCATGTACTATAAAAAATTGCATCATTTAAACAAAAATAATCTTACAAGATTTTTTGAGTTGATCTCCATCTGGACAATAACTTCTGCTTTTCCCACTGTTATTTCGTCAGTCTTGACCTTTTTACTTTGGTGCCGTCACCACTCTGTTCTGCCCTTTCTCATCATTCTTCTGTGTATCTATTCCCTGATCCTTTTCCTTCTTCCAAATCAACGCTTGATGTTTGGACTTTCGTTGGTTCATATACCTCTTTTCAATGGCGGTCCGTTGTCACTTCATGTACTGATCAACAAGTCCCACATGCATTTGACTGTCCTGCACCATTCGTGAAAGCTTTTTCAGATAATAACACAAATAACTCTTCATTTAATAAATGTTCATCTTGGAACCTTAAAAAAATGTTTATTTGATCCTGTTTAGTTGTTTGTGCCTCGAATTTTGAATTTTTACAAATTTTTTTTTTTTAATAAAGTTTTGCTTGCGTCATTACATAAGGGTTTTAGGCATGTGATAATAAAAAAGGTTTCTCATATTTACCGACTTCGAAAAGACAGCAATTCTGTAAATCATAGAAACCTGCTCATAAAAACAATATTGTCATGGAAGTCTATTCTACTACAGCTGTTTACATTATTACATATTGTAATTAGTCTATTTCATTTTTTTTGTCATTTTGTACATATTAAATAGTTTTTACCTTTTAAGTGCATCTGTGGTGTTCGGTAAAATTATGTTTGACAGTGCTTATTTTCTATTTATTGATCTATAAACGTGATTTGTCAAGCTGGAGTACCCGCTATATAAAACGTTTTATATTATTATATAATCATTACTGTTAAGCGTCAAGACTCACCATCCACCCGCCCACAAACACCTTTGAACAAAACCAAAAACATCCAAAGCGATTTTTCACAAGTTGGAAACATTTAATTAATTAATACTTTGTTTTTATATCTGTAAAAACAATTGACTGACATGAAACAGTATACACCATCTGAATTATGAGTGACACGTGACCATGAATCTACTAAACAGACATTGAAAGTCACTGTACAGACAACCACGAAAACGCTCGTCCAAACATCAAGCTGATTGAAATTGAAAATCAGGGAATAGTACAAAAAAAATGTGAAAAGGCAAACAGCTTGAAGGAACGACCAAAGTAAAACCAAAAATGACAAATAACATGAAAGCAAAGTTATTTATTGAGATAACTCCCAGAAAAATGCACTGTAGTGATTTTTTTTTTATTGATGCATTTTTCCCTTAATATAAGTCTTTGCTGAAATTAACTTAAAAAATTAAAATGGGTAGATAAGCAACTACCTATAAGTAAGTACAGCATGACGCATTTTAGCTTTAATATAAATGTACACTGTGAGTAATCAAATTATTTTTCTGTGGCAGGCTGAGAAGTGTGACAAACGGCTTACGTGGGCATGCGGCGTAAAAAGGCACCGCGAGCGCAGCCTCTCACAGCGTGCAAAAGGAGGACATGGTTTCCATAGAACGAAGCCTGGCGAATCCTCTCCAACTTCTCTCCGTCCTCCTCCTTCTAACAGCTACATTCCTCTGCGCCTACTTCGCCTGAACATTACATTTAACCGCTGAAGGAGACCGAGACTGGGAAAGTGTATGTAATAGAGACGATTCGACTTTTTAAAATGTAAAAGTGACGATTCTACTTTTTATGTGTAGCCTATTTGTTGCGAATGACGATTAGACTGAGACTTTTTAATGTATTAATTGTATGACTAGCAGATTGATGAAAATGTATGTATAAATATTGTGCATGGCAAATTACACAGAAACTTGCCTTTGAAGTGTAGACAATCAGCACGTGCCCATCCGAAACCTCCCAGCACTGGATCTTTGGTTCCTTTGGATATTTCTTCAGTTGAGAAAACAACATATTGATGAGAAAAAAAATCATGTTTGTCCAAGATTTCTCTGTGAGCTGATCGATTTTACTATTGACTAAATTGTGGATTTACATTGTACATATTTTTTTATCCTCATATGTGAGTTCCGTGTGTTTAAAATTCAATTTTATAATATCATCTGCGAATGTAACAAAAATTGTATTAATCAATAATGTTTATCAACTACTATTCTAACGTTTTACTAAAAAGACTGCTTTGTTTTACAAAGCATGTCCCTATAATCGTCTCCCTGATTAATAAAATGATTACGAGATTTTTAAAAAATGATATGTGAACGGCATAGTTTTCCTGCTTTGACCAAAGATGCCATGTACCGTACTTTACTTTGAGGGCCTGTTTGACCAAAGATGCCATGTACCGTACTTTACTTTGAGGTGGCCTGTTTGACCAAAGATGCCATGTACCGTACTTTACTTTGAGGTGGCCTGTTTGACCAAAGATGCCATGTACCGTACTTTACTTTGAGGTGGCCTGTTTGACCAAAGATGCCATGTACCGTACTTTACTTTGAGGTGGCTTGTTTGAACAAAGATGCCATGTACCGTACTTTACTTTGAGGTGGCTTGTTTGAACAAAGATGCCATGTACCGTACTTTACTTTGAAGGTTTTGTTTATTCCTTTTAGCAAAAATGAGTTTTACTATGAAATTCGCATCGCTGTGACGTGCAAAGATAATATAGTAGACTCTTATTCAAACCCAGGTTAAGCTTTGAATTTGAGGCGCCTCTCCCTTGCTAGGTAAACAAAGTACTGTGCCTACAAAATTCTCACTGTTCACTTCGGCTATTTTTATAATCAAACGTTACGATATTAATAGGCACAAAAACGAATGAAGTTCTTGATTTTGTATAAAAGAGTTAGATTTAATCTTTTTTCTCCTAGTGGGACAACACTCACTGTGAAGTTGAGGGAAAAAAAGAAAAGGATCTGCGACGCTGAAATGGGATCTTTGGGCTCTTTCAACTAAAACTATAATCCTAGTTAATTCATTTCACCACTACACGGGGAAGGTAAAAATCTGTGTACTTCCATGATTGCATTATAAAGTGCATGTTTTGGTTTTACAAAACATCAACATGTAATAAAATATTTTGGGCAAAACAAAAATAAATAAAGAAATAATTAAACCTATATTGAAAAATTTATATATATATATAATATATATATATATATAAATATATATAAATATATATATATATATATAATATATATATATATATATATATATATATAGATATATAGATATAATATATATATATATTATATATCATCAGCATCACCATGTGTTTTATTCTTCCTATGTATTATATTAAAAAACAATGTTCACGATAATTTGATTTGTGGTTGCCTGTGTCAGAGGTCACAGTAGTGATGCCAGCAGTTGCTTCTGTATATCATTGTCTGTGTACAATTTATAACAAACATTCAGATTAGCGATTCAGACGCTATCTGCAGTTCAGAGTCATTCACTACTGGTGCTGATAGGCACACGCCAGAAACTCCCTCAGCTCCCTCCTCTCTCCATCTTCAGCTTGACGGTACCTCTATCCCTCTCTCCGACTCTGCCAAGAACCTTGGCGTTATCCTTGACTCCTCTCTCTCAATGACTAGCTTTGTCTCTGCAACCGCCCGGGCCTGCTACTTCCACCTCCGTCGAATCAGTCAGATCAGAAAATACCTCACCACTGAAGCTGCCACCAAACTTGCTGTCTCCCTCATCCTGTCTCGCATCGACTATTGCAACTCCCTTCTTTCCGGCCTTCCCCGCTCCACCACTCTCCCTTTCCAAAGCGTTCAAAACAATACTGCCCGCCTCGTCCTCAGAAAGAAGAAATCTGACCACGTCACTCCCTTGCTCAAAGCCCTACACTGGCTTCCCATCTCCCAACGCATTCAATACAAGACCTTGTCTCTCTGCTACAAGTCCCTCAACAACTCCGCTCCTCTCTATCTCTCTGACTTACTTCACCCATACAT
Organism: Oncomelania hupensis; assembly: GCA_036898135.1. Taxonomy (NCBI): domain Eukaryota; kingdom Metazoa; phylum Mollusca; class Gastropoda; order Littorinimorpha; family Pomatiopsidae; genus Oncomelania; species Oncomelania hupensis. Next base: position 52,532,743 of record CM072527.1, read on the forward strand.
TCCTTCTCGCTCTCTTCGCTCTGCCTCCGACCCTCTCCGCCTCCGCATTCCTCGCTCCAAACTCAGCACGTTCGGGTCCCGCTCCTTCTCTGTCTACGGCCCATCCATCTGGAATACTCTTCCACTCTCTCTCCGTCAGAAACCCTCTCCCACCTCCTTCCAGTCTGCCCTCAAAACTTACCTTTTCAAGCAGTTCTAACACTATGACCTCACTACGCACCCCATAGCCAGCTGTCTCTTGCATAATAGTGTCTGGTCTGTTTGTGGTATGAGTATATTTGAGTGAATGTATTTTTTGCGTAATTGTTACATGTGTCATTGTCTAAAGCGTGCACATGCGTGCGTGAGTTGTGAGTGCGCGCTTAGAGTTATAATTATTATAAGATAAGCGCATTATAAATACAGTAATTATTATTATTATTATTACTACTACTGGGTCCTGAAGGCGAAAATAAACATTATGTACGTGAATGGAATCCTTCTGACTGTTACAGAGGGAGTTTTCGTTATCAACTAGCGTTTCATCGTCCTCCATTGACTGTCCACGTTACTATACATTATTCATCGGTGTTCATCGTTCCGTCAACCGTCGACCGTTCTTCGCCAGCCGTCGTTCTTCATCGGTTCTTCGTCGTCGTCCGCTCTCATTTATCCTTCATCGTCTCTTACTGTTGATTCTTCACCCACTTTAGCTAAGTAATGACGATACTTGCTTGCCAACGAAACATGGACAAATCTCGCTGACAGGCAGCATCTGAATTGTTAATATATTTTGTTCTTTTTGTTTAGTAAATTAATGAATACACATCACGTTCCATCGAATCATCTCATTAATAAATGTTGAAAATTTAAGACAAATAGAGTCGCATATTTTTTGTATGAAAAAAGCAGGTGATGGAAGAGACTTCATTCTCTTATTTATTTTCTTAGGGCATAGTTATTTGCCTCATCACCGATAATAGGTGACACTCACAGCCTCTCTTTCCTCTCTCACATTCTCTCTTTCCTCTCTCACATTCTCTTTCCTCTCTCACATTCTCTCTTTCCTCTCTCACAGCCTCTCTTTCCTCTCTCACAGCCTCTCTTTCCTCTCTCACAGTCTCTTTCCTCTCTCACAGTCTCTTTCCCCTCTCTCACAGCCTCTCTTTCCTCTCTCACAGCCTCTCTCCTCTCTCACAGCCTCTCTTTCCTCTCTCACAGCCTCTCTTTCCTCTCTCACAGTCTCTTTCCTCTCTCACAGTCTCTTTCCCCTCTCTCACAGCCTCTCTTTCCTCTCTCACACCCTCTCTTTCCTCTCTCACAGCCTCTCTTTCCTCTCTCACAGCCTCTCTTTCCTCTCTCACAGCCTCTCTTTCCTCTCTCACAGCCTCTCTTTCCCTTCTCTTCCCTTTCTCACGGCCTCTCTCATCTCTCTAACAGCCTCTCTTTCCTCTCTCACAGCCTCTCTCCCCTCTTTTACAGCCTCTCTCTCCCCTCTCTCACAGCCTCTCTTTCTTCTCTCACAACCTCTCTTTCCTCTCTCACAGCCTCTCTCCCCTCTCTAGCAGCCTCTCTTTCCTCTCTCACAGCCTCTCTTTCTTCTCTCACAGCCTCTCTTTCCTCTCTCAAAGCCTCTCTCCCCTCTCTCACAGCCTCTCTTTCTTCTCTCACAACCTCTCTCTTTCCTCTCTCACAGCCTCTCTCCCCTCTTTTACAGCCTCTCTCCCCTCTCTAGCAGCCTCTCTTTCCTCTCTCACAGCCTCTCTTTCTTCTCTCACAACCTCTCTTTCCTCTCTCACAGCCTCTCTCCCCTCTCTAGCAGCCTCTCTTTCCTCTCTCACAGCCTCTCTTTCTTCTCTCACAGCCTCTCTTTCCTCTCTCAAAAGCCTCTCTCCCCTCTCTCACACAGGGTTAGGGTTAGGGTTAGGGTTAGGGTTAGGGTTATACCCTTCCGCCTACGCAGCAACTTCACGAGGTGTGGAAACAAACAAACAAACTATCCTATCCTATCCTATCCTATCCTGTCCCGTATCCCTAAGGTCGTAGGGGCACCACAGATGATCGTTTAACCAGCATACTCCATCTCTCTCTGTCCTCAGCAGCCCTGATGGCTTCGCTCAGTGTCAAACCAGTCCATTCTCGAATGTTGTCCTCCCATCCCTTTTTCGGTCTCCCTCTTCTTCTACCTCCTTGCACTGTGCCTTGCAGAATAGTCTTTGCAAGGCCTGATGATCTGGTGACATGGCCATACCATCGGAGTTTCCGTTTCTTCACCACTGTGAGCAGGTCATCGTGTTGTCCAATGGCTTGTGTGATGGTCTGTCGGACTTCGTCGTTGGTGATGTGTTGGGTATAGGAAATGCCCAGAAGTCTTCTGTAGCACCTCATCTCCATGCTTTGTATTCTTCGTTGTAGATCTGCTGTGATGGTCCATGCTTCGCAAGCATATAGGAAGATGGAGATGACAAGGGAGCGCAGCAGTCTTACTTTGAAATGTAGAATGATGGTCCTGTCTTTCCAAATGGCTTCAACCTTGTCAGGGCAGCAGTTGTTTGTGCGATCCTGGAGAGGACTTCCTGTCGGGACCCATTGTCTGATACAATGGCTCCTAAATATTTGAAGCTATGCACTGTGTTGAGGGATTGGCCTTGGACTTTGATGTCCGTGTTGATGCCATTGGTGTTGTTGGTCATCATTTCGGTCTTCTCTGCACTTTTTTCAATTCCACAAGCTGTACCAGCTGTTCAAGTTCTTGTTCCTCTCCAGCCAATCCATCAATGTCATCCGCAAAACGAAGATTGGAGATTGCTCTACCCCCTATGCTGACTGTGCCTTCGTGATCTGCAAGAGCATCTGACATGATGCGCTCTAGGAAGATGTTGAAGGGTGTTGGAGAGAGTAGGCATCCTTGACGCACACCGATTGTTGTTCTGAACCAGTTCCCGATGGCGCTGTTGTGGAGGACTGCACTGGTAGCCTTGTCATACAGGTTTTTGATGACTTCAATAATTTTAGGTCTGATGTTGTACGCTTTCATTGTTGCCCATAGAGCTGCATGCCAGACTCGGTCAAACGTTTTCTTGAAGTCTATGAACACATGATATAGATGTTGTTGGTGCTGTAGGTATTTCTCACAGATTATTCTGAGGTTGAAAATCTGTTCAGTGGTACTTCGCCCTGCCCTGAATCCTGCTTGTTCTTCAGCTATGATTTGTTCAGCTTGGGGTTTCAACCTGTTGAGTAATATTTTCAGGAGGACCTTGCTGGGATGGATGATGAGGCTGACGGTGCGGTAATTTTCACACTCCTGAAGGTTACCTTTTTTGGGAAGAGTGATGACAAGCGACTGGGCCCATGGTATAGGCCACTCTCCACTCTGCCAGATCTTGTTACAGATAATGGTGAGGGCATCAATCATCGCTTCTCCTCCTGCTTGTAGCAGTTCCGCGGGTATGTTGTCCACTCCCGCTGACTTCCCTTTCTTTAGCGATTGCACTGCTGCCTCAACTTCTTCCCGGAGAATTGGGAGGATTTCTTCTTCTCTGTTCTCGGGACATGCTAGAACTGATGGGTCTCCATTTGGTGTATGGTTGTAAAGGTCAGAGCAGTACTCTGTCCATCTGTCCAAGACTTCTTGTTCTTCTGTAAGGCATATGCCAGACTTGCTTTGGATCGTGGAGACTTTGGGCTGTTTGAAACTTGTCAGCCGCTTTACAGTCTGGTAGGCCTTCTTGCTGTTGTTCTTGTTCAGACTGTTCTCTATTTCCTGGCATTGATCTTCTATCCAGTTCTCCTTTGCTGTGCGCATGCCTTTTCGGATGTCATTGTTGATTTTTCGGTAGACATCAGCTCCCTGTGAGGTGTTCTTTTTCTTTCTTTTTTTTAATCTCTCTTCGTTTATCACACAGATCCAAAAGTTCAGGTGTGATCCACGGCTTCTTCTTTGGTCGGTGCTTGCCAAGGATCTCAGTGGCGGCATCTGTCACAGCTGAGTTGAAGGTGGTGGTCATGGTGTTGACATCTACTTCACCAGCCCCCAAAATGAGCAGTGGTGCAAATTTCCCTTCAATTGTGGCCTGAAATAGTTCTGCCACCTCCGGGTCTTGCAGTTTGTCCAGGTCGAACTTCAGTCTAGTGCAGTATTTACTCTCTTCAAGTGGAGCCGGAAAGACATCATCAAGAGATCGTGGTCACTTCCGATGTCTGCTCCTGGAAAAGTGCGTGTCCTGCCAATGTTGATGCTTGATCTGAAGCGTTTCTTGACCATGATGTAGTCTATTTGGTTGTGATGCTCCCCCCTGGGACTGTGCCATGTCCATCGTCTGGAGTTTTTGTGGAGACCAAGCGTGTTTGCCAGTACCAGATTGTTGTATCTGGCAAACTCCAAGAATCTCAGACCCCTGTCATTTGTCTCGTTGTTGCAGTGGGGTCCACATGTGTCTCCCCAGTTGTGGTGCGCATCTTGGCCAACCTTGGCATTCCAGTCGCCTTGCACTATGACTATGTCCTTCTTCGGCACTTGGTCAAGGACCGCCTGTAGATTTTCATAAAAATCCTCCACTTCGCTGTCGTCATAGTCTGATGTTGGGGCATAGGTCTGGATGATGGTGATGTTGAAAGGGGCTGCTCTCAGGCGGATGGTAATGAGTCTACTGGGCGGCAACCCATGACAGTGGCTAGAATGTTCTTGTGGACCAAGAATCCAACGCCGTGTTCGTGCCTGTCATCTCTACCGCTGAAATAGAGCTTGTGGCCTTTGTCTGTCGTTGTTTCACCTAGGCCTTTCCAGCGCAGTTCGCTAATGCCTAGAACGTTCCATCGATAGCGGTCCAACTCGTGGGCCAGTTCTTCTAATTTTCCTTCCGCAGTTAGGGTCCTGACATTCCAGGTTCCTATGACGATGTTGTTTCTCGTGCGGATCTTGCTAAATTGTCCATCAGTAGCATACTTAAAACCTCCGTCCTGGTGGCCAACGGAAGGCGCGGTCCTTGAGCCGGGCGACGACCTATCCGGTATGGAATTAGTGGATAGTGTCATCATGCATGTAGTGTGTCTTGGGCAAAAAAGGACCTGGCGGTGCCCAATCCTCTCCAGGCTGTTGGGCACAGCCGAAATCCACGAATACAGTGTGGCTCGCCTTGGCCCCGAGCACGTGGTCGTTGAACCTGTAGCAACGTGAGGTTCCTCGCCCTGGCCGGTGACTTCTGTGTAGAAGACTGTCGCCCAGTGATGCCGTGCTAACATTACCCCTGTTAGTCGCCTCTTACGACACGCCGGGAAACGTTGGGCCTATTCTATTCTGTGCCCGAACCCACAAATAAACTGCAACAAATATATTACAGACACACAACAAGGGCAACAAAATACAAGACATACACGTGGTGTAAAGGCAGGAAGATCGCTACAAAAGGAAACTGAAAGTAAGATAGTTTTGTATTTTTAAAATTAAATTGGCTGCATCTAATATTATTTTGAAGGGAGAGCAAAAAAACCCATGACTCCTGCCTACCAACCCAGGAATATTAAGTGAAGAATGGCTAAAAACAATAAACAGGCACACATATACACTCACTGTAACTGCCGCACCCACATCTTACAAAACCCAACTTATATTGTGACTCATCTCGTCAGACTTTTTAACAAAGAAACGAAACGGCCTATGGGACTTACTTGGTTTGGTGAATTTTAAAAACAAGGATTTACTTAATAATAAACTGACAAAACCAAGCACATTTGACTTACTTGGTTTTGTGAATTTTTTTAACAAAGATTTAATTCAATAATAAACTGACAAAACCAAGCGGGTGACTTGCTTGGTTTTGTCATGTTCTCAACAAAGATCTATCTCAAGAATAATCTGACAAAACAAAGCAAGTCCACAAATAGTCTTAAAACATCAAATCTATCAAACATTTCTTTAACATTCAAGGTATGCACTCTTAAATCGAGGAATTGCATTATAATATGCCCTTAAACTTCCAGAAACGATCGCGTAATATAGCGCAACACAAAACGTCGATTTTCTCGAAAGTAGGTTTTGTTGACTTGCTCGGTTTTGTCAGTTCACGGCAGCATGGTCACCCATCTAATACTAACCCTTCCCGACGTTGCTTAACATGAAACATGGCTAGCATGGTCACCCATCTAATACTAACCCCTCCCGACGTTGCTTAACATGGAACATGGCTAGCATGGTCACCCATCTAATACTAACCCTTCCCGACGTTGCTTAACATGGAACATGGCTACCATGGTCACCCATCTAATACTAACCCCTCCCGACGTTGCTTAACATGAAACATGGCTAGCATGGTCACCCATCTAATACTAACCCTTCCTGACGTTGCTTAACATAAACCATGGCTAGCATGGTCACCCATCTAATACTAACCCTTCCTGACTTTGCTTAACATGGAACATGGCTAGAATGGTCACCCATCTAATACTAACCCTTTCCGACGTTGCTTTACATGAAACATGGCTAGCATGGTCACCCATCTAATACTAACCCTTCCCGACGTTGTTTAACATGAAACATGGCTAGCATGGTCACCCATCTAATACTAACCCTTTCTGACGTTGCTTAACATGAAACATGGCTAGCATGGTCACCCATCTAATACTAACCCTTCCCGACGTTGTTTAACATGAAACATGGCTAGCATGGTCACCCATCTAATAATAACCCTTCACGGCGTTGCTTTACATGGAACATGGCTAGCATGGTCTCCCATCTAATACTAACCCTTCCTGACGTTGCTTAACATGAAACATGGTCACCCATCTAATACTGACCCTTCCTGACGTTGCTTAACATGAAACATGGCTAGCATGGTCACCCATCTAATACTAACCCTTCCTGACGTTGCTTAACATGAAACATGGCTAGCATGGTCACCCATCTAATACTAATTCTTCCAGACGTTGCTTAACATGGAACATGGCTAGCATGGTCACCCATCTAATACTAACCCTTCCCGACGTTGCTTAACATGAAACATGGCTAGCATGGTCACCCATGTAATACTAACCCTTCCCGACGTTGCTTAACATGAAACATGGCTAGCATGGTCACCCATCTAATACTAACCCTTCCCGACGTTGCTTAACATGAAACATGGCTAGCATGGTCACCCATCTAATACTAACCCTTCCTGACGTTGCTTAACATGAAACATGGTCACCCATTTAATACTAACCCTTCCTGACGTTGCTTAACATGAAACATAGTCACCCATGTAATACTAACCCTTTCTGACGTTGTTTAACATGAAACATGGTCACCCATCTAATACTAACCCTTCCTGACGTTGCTTAACATGAAACATGGCTAGCATGGTCACCCATCTAATACTAACCCTTCCGACGTTGCTTAACATGAAACATAGTCACCCATGTAATACTAACCCTTTCTGACGTTGCTTAACATGAAGCATGGTCACCCATCTAATACTAACCCTTCCTGACGTTGCTTAACATGAAACATGGCTAGCATGGTCACCCATCTAATACTAACCCTTCCTGACGTTGCTTAACATGAAACATGGCTAGCATGGTCACCCATCTAATACTAGCCCTTCCCGACGTTGCTTAACATGAAACATGGCTAGCATGGTCACCCATGTAATACTAACCCTTCCCGACGTTGCTTAACATGAAACATGGCTAGCATGGTCACCCATCTAATACTTACCCTTCCTGACGTTGTTTAACATGAAACATTGTCACCCATCTAATAGTAACCCTTCCTGACGTTGCTTAACAGGAAACATGGCTAGCATGGTCACCCATCTAATACTAACCCTTCCCGACGTTGCTTAACATGAAACATGGCTAGCATGGTCACCCATCTAATACTAACCCTTCCCGACGTTGCTTAACATGAAACATGGCTAGCATGGTCACCCATCTAATACTAACCCTTCCTGACGTTGCTTAACATGAAACATGGCTAGCATGGTCACCTATCTAATACTAACCCATCCTGACGTTGCTTAACATGAAACATGGCTAGCATGGTCACCCATCTAATACTAACCCTTCCTGACGTTGCTTAACATGGAACATGGCTAGCATGGTCACCCATCTAATACTAACCCTTCCCGACGTTGCTTAACATAAAACATGGCTAGCATGGTCACCCATCTAATACTAACCCTTCCCGACGTTGCTTAAAAAGAAACATAGCTAGCATGGTCACCCATCTAATACTAACCCTTCCTGACGTTGCTTAACATGAAACATGGCTAACATTGTCACCCATCTAATACTAACCCTTCCTGACGTTGCTTAACATGAAACATGGCTAGCATGGTCACCCATCTAATACAAACCCTTCCTGACGTTGCTTAACATGAAACATGGCTAGCATGGTCACCCATCTAATACTAACCCTTCCTGACTTTGCTTAACATGAAACATGGCTAGCATGGTCACCCATCTAAAAATAACCCCTCCCGACGTTGCTTAACATGAAACATGGTCATCCATCTAATACTATCCCTTCCTGACGTTGCTTAACATGAAATATGGCTAGCATGGTCACCCATCTAATACTAACCCCTCCCTACGTTGCTTAACATGAAACATGGTCACCCATCTAATACTAACCCTTCCTGACGTTGCTTAACATGAAACATGGCTAGCATGGTCACCCATCTAACACTAACCCTTCTTGACGTTGCTTAACATGAAACATGGCTAACATGTTCACCCATATAATACTAACCCTTTTTGACGTTGCTTAACATAAAACATGGCTAGCATGGTCACCCATCTAATACTAACCCTTCCTGACGCTGCTTAACATGAAACACGGCTAGCATGGTCACCCATCTAATACTAACCCTTCCCGACGTTGCTTAACATGAAACATGGCTAGCATGGTCACCCATCTAATACTAACCCTTCCTGACGTTGCTTAACATGGAACATGGTCACCCATCTAATACTAACCCTTCCTGACGTTGCTTAACATGAAACATGGCTAGCGTGGTCACCCATCCAAGAACTAACCCTTTCTGACGTTGCTTAACATGAAACATAGCTAGCATGGTCACCCATCTAATACTAACCCTTCCTGACGTTGCTTAACATGAAACATGGCTAGCATGGTCACCCATCTAATACTAACCCTTCCCGACGTTGCTTAACATGAAACATGGCGAGCATGGTCACCCACCTAATACTAAACCTTACTGACGTTGCTTAACATGAAACATGGTCACCCATCTAATACTAACCCTTCCTGACGTTGTTTAACATAAAACATGGTCAACCATCTAAAACTAACCCTTCCTGACATTGTTTAACATGAAACATGGTCACCCACCTAATACTAACCCTTCCTGACGTTGCTTAACAGGAAACATGGCTAGCATGGTCACCCATCTAATACTAACCCTTCCCGACGTTGGCTACCATGGTCACCCATCTAATACTAACCCTTCCCGACGTTGCTTAACATGAAACATGGCTAGCATGGTCACCCATCTAATACTAACCCTTCCTGACGTTGCTTAACATAAACCATTTCTAGCATTGTCACCCATCTAATACTAACCCTTCCTGACGTTGCTTAACATGGAACATGGCTAGCATGGTCACCCATCTAATACTAACCCTTTCCGACGTTGCTTAACATGAAACATGCCTAGCATGGTCACCCATCTAATACTAATCCTTGCCGACGTTGCTTAACATGGAACATGGCTAGCATGGTCACGCATCTAATTCTAACCCTTCCCGACGTTGTTTAACATGAAACATGGCTATCATGGTCACCCATCTAATACTAACCCTTTCTGACGTTGCTTAACATGAAACATGGCTAGCATGGTCACCCATCTAATACTAACCCTTCCCGACGATGTTTAACATGAAACATGGCTAGCATGGTCACCCATCTAATAATAACCCTTCACGGCGTTGCTTAACATGGAACATGGCTAGCATGGTCTCCCATCTAATACTAACCCTTCCTGACGTTGCTTAACATTTAACATGGTCACCCATCTAATACTGACCCTTCCTGACGTTGCTTAACATAGAACATGGCTAGCATGGTCACCCATCTAATACTAAACCTTCCTGACGTTGCTTAACATGAAACATGGCTAGCATGGTCACCCATCTAATACTAATTCTTCCAGACGTTGCTTAACATGGAACATGGCCAGCATGGTCACCCATCTAATACTAACCCTTCCCGACGTTGCTTAACATGAAACATGGCTAGCATTGTCACCCATGTAATACTAACCCTTCCCGACGTTAATTAACATGAAACATGGCTAGCATGGTCACCCATCTAATACTAACACTTCCCGACGTTGATTAACATGAAACATGGCTAGCATGGTCACCCATCTAATACTAACCCTTCCTGACGTTGCTTAACATGAAACATGGTCACCCATTTAATACTAATCCTTCCTGACGTTGTTGAACATGAAACATGGGCACCCATCTAATACTAACCCTTCCTGACGTTGCTTAACATGAAACATGGCTAGCATGGTCACCCATCTAATACTAACTCTTCCTGACGTTGCTTAACATGAAACATGGGTAGCATGGTCACCCATCTAATATTAACCCTTCCTGACGTTGCTTAACATGAAACATGGCTAGCATGGTCACCCATCTAATACTAACCCTTCCTGACGTTGCTTAACATGAAACATGGCTAGCATGGTCACCCATCTAATACTAACCCTTCCCGACGTTGCTTAACATCAAACATGGCTAGCATGGTCACCCATCTAATACTAACCCTTCCTGACGTTGCTTAACATGAAACATGGCTAGCATGGTCACCCATCTAATACTAACCCTTCCTGACGTTGCTTAACTTGAAACATGGCTAGCATGGTCACATATCTAAAAATAACCCCTCCCGACGTTGCTTAACATGGAAAATGGTCACCCATCTAATACTAACCCTTCCTGACGTTGCTTAACATGAAACATGGCTAGCATGGTCACCCATCTAATACTAACCCCTCCCGACGTTGCTTAACATGAAACATGGTCACCCATCTAATACTAACCCTTCCTGTCGTTGCTTAACATAAAACATGGCTAGCATGGTCAACCATCTAATACTAACCCTTCCTGACGTTGCTTAACATGAAACATGGCTAGCATGGTCACCCATCTAATACTAACCCTTCCTGACGTTGCTTAACATGAAACATGTCTAGCATGGTCACCCATCTAATACTAACCCTTCCTGACTTTGCTTAACATGAAACATGGCTAGCATGGTCACAGATCTAAAAATAACCCCTCCCGACGTTCCTTAACATGAAACATGGTTACCCATCTAATACTAACCCTTTCTGACGTTGCTTAACATGAAACATGGCTAGCATGGTCACCCATCTAATACTAACCCCTCCCTATGTTGCTTAACATGAAACATGGCTAACATGTTCACCCATCTAATACTAACCCTTCTTGACGTTGCTTAACATAAAACATGGCTAGCATGGTCACCCATCTAATACTAACCCTTCCTGACGTTGCTTAACATGAAACATGGCTAGCATGGTCACCCATCTAATACTAACCCTTCCCGACGTTGCTTAACATGAAACATGGCTAGCATGGTCACCCATCTAATACTAACCCTTCCTGACGTTGCTTAACATGGGACATGGTCACCCATCTAATACTTATCCTTCCTGACGTTGCTTAACATGAAACATGGCTAGCATGGTCACCCATCTAATACTAACCCTTCCTGACGTTGCTTAACATAAACATGGCTAGCATGGTCACCCATCTAATACTAACCCTTCCTGACGTTGCTTAACATGAAACATGGCTAGCATGGTCACCCATCTAATAATAACCCTTCCTGACGTTGCTTAACATGAAACATGGCTAGCGTGGTCCCCCATCCAAGTACTAACCCTTTCCGACGTTGCTTAACATGGGACATGGTCACCCATCAAATACTTATCCTTCCTGACGTTGCTTAACATGAAACATGGCTAGCATGGTCACCCATCTAATACTAACCCTTCCTGACGTTGCTTAACATGAAACATGGCTAGCATGGTCACCCATCTAATAATAACCCTTCCTGACGTTGCTTAACATGAAACATGGCTAGCGTGGTCCCCCATCCAAGTACTAACCCTTTCTGACGTTGCTTAACATGGGACATGGTCACCCATCAAATACTTATCCTTCCTGACGTTGCTTAACATGAAACATGGCTAGCATGGTCACCCATCTAATACTAACCCTTCCTGACGTTGCTTAACATGAAACATGGCTAGCATGGTCACCCATCTAATAATAACCCTTCCTGATGTTGCTTAACATGAAACATGGCTAGCGTGGTCCCCCATCCAAGTACTAACCCTTTCTGACGTTGCTTAACATGAGAAATAGCTAGCATGGTCACCCATCTAATACTAACCCTTCCTGGCGTTCCTTAACATGAAACATGGCTAGCATGGTCACCCATCTAATACTAACCCTTCCCGACGTTGCATAACATGAAACATGGCTAGCATGGTCACCCATCTAATACTAACCCTTCCCGACGTTGCTTAACATGAAACATGGCTAGCATGGTCACCCACCTAATACTAAACCTTTCTGACGTTGCTTAACATGAAACATGGTCACCCATCTAATACTTACCTTTCCTGACGTTGCTTAACATAAAACATGGTCACTTATCTAATACTAACCCTTCCTGACGTTGCTTAACATGAAACATGGTCACCCATCTAATACTAACCCTTCCTGACGTTGCTTAACATGAAACATGGCTAGCATGGTCACCCATCTAATACTAACCCTTCCTGACGTTGCTTAACATGAAACATGGCTAGCATGGTCACCCATTTAATAATAACCCTTCCTGACGTTGCTTAACATGAAACATGGCTAGCGTGGTCCCCCATCCAAGTACTAACCCTTTCTGACGTTGCTTAACATAGGACATGGTCACCCATCAAATACTTATCCTTCCTGACGTTGCTTAACATGAAACATGGCTAGCATGGTCGCCCATCTAATACTAACCCTTCCTGACGTTGCTTAACATGAAACATGGCTAGCATGGTCACCCATCTAATAATAACCCTTCCTGACGATGCTTAATATGAAACATGGCTAGCGTGGTCCTCCATCCAAGTACTAACCCTTTCTGACGTTGCTTAACATGAGAAATAGCTAGCATGGTCACCCATCTAATACTAACCCTTCCTGACGTTGCTTAACATGAAACATGGCTAGCATGGTCACCCATCTAATACTAACCCTTCCCGACGTTGCATAACATGAAACATGGCTAGCATGGTCACCCATCTAATACTAACCCTTCCTGACGTTGCTTAACATGAAACATGGCTAGCATGGTCACCCACCTAATACTAAACCTTCCTGACGTTGCTTAACATGAAACATGGTCACCCATCTAATACTTACCTTTCCTGACGTTGCTTAACATAAAACATGGTCACTTATCTAATACTAACCCTTCCTGACGTTGCTTAACATGAAACATGGTCACCCATCTAATACTAACCCTTCCTGCCGTTGTTTAACATGAAACATGGTCACCCATCTAATACTAACCCTTCCTGACGTTGTTTAACATGAAACATGATCACCCATCTAATACTAACCCTTCCTGACGTTGCTTAACAGGAAACATGGCTAGCATGGTCACCCATCTAATACTAACCCTTCCCGACGTTGCTTAAAATGAAACATGGCTAGCATGGTCACCCATCTGATACTAACCCCTCCCGACGTTGCTTAACATGGAACATGGATAGCATGGTCACCCATCTAGTACTAACCCTTCCCGATGTTGCTTAACATGTAACATGGCTACCATGGTCACCCATGTAAATACAACGACTAAAACGTTGCTTAACCATGAAACATGGCTAGCATGGTCACCCATCTAATACTAACCCTTCCTGACGTTGTTAAGCAACATGAAACATGGAGAGGGGATCTAAAAATAACCACTTATGAACGTTGAGACCATGGCTAGCCATGTTTTATGACTAACGCCTTCATGTTTAAGACATGAAACCTGTACATGGTCTATACTAACCGGTGCTTAGTATGAAACATGGACCATGCGAGCCATGTTTGGGGTTGGTTGGATATCATGGGGGGGGAAGGAAGGGGTAGTATTAGATGGTTGACCATGCTAGCCATGTTTCTTGTAAAGCAACGTCAGGAAGGGTTAGTATTAGATGATGTACCATGGGAGCATGTTTTCCATGTTAAGCAACGTCGGGAAGGGTTAGTATTAGATGGGTGACCATGCTAGCCATGTTTCCTGTTAAGCAACGTCAGGAAGGTTAGTATTAGATGGTGACCATGTTTCATGTTTAAAGCAACGTCAGGAAGGGTTAGTATTAGATGGGTGACCATGTTTCATGTTAAACAACGTCAGGAAGGGTTAGTATTAGATGGGTGACCATGCTTTCATGTTAAGCAACGTCAGGAAGGGTTAGTATTAGATAAGTGACCATGTTTTATGTTAAGCAACGTCAGGAAGGTTAGTATTAGATGGGTGACCCATGTTTCATGTTAAGCAACGTCAGGAAGGGTTAGTATAGGTGGGTGACCATGCTAGCCATGTTTCATGTTAAGCAACGTCAGGAAGGGTTGTATTAGATGGGTGACCATGCTAGCCATGTTTCATGTTAAGCAACGTCAGGAAGGGTTAGTATTAGATGGTGACCATGCTAGCCATGTTTCATGTTAAGCAACGTCAGGAAGGGTTAGTATTAGATGGGTGACCATGCTAGCTATTTCATGTTAAGCAACGTCAGAAGGGTTAGTATTGGATGGGTGACCATGCTAGCCATGTTTCATGTTAAGCAACGTCAGGAAGGGTTAGTATTAGATGGGTGACCATGCTAGCCATGTTTCATGTTAAGCAACGTCGGAAGGGTTAGTATTAGATGGGTGACCATGCTAGCCATGTTTCATGTTAAGCAACGTCAGGAAGGTTAGTATTGATGGGTGACCATGTCCATGATGTTAAGCAACGTCAGAAAGGGTTAGTACTTAGATGGGGGACCATGCTAGCCATGTTTCATGTTAAGCAACGTCAGGAAGGGTTATTATTAAATGGGTGACCATGCTAGCCATGTTTCATGTTAAGCAACGTCAGGAAGGGTTAGTATTAGATGGGTGACCATGCTAGCCATGTTTTCATGTTAAGCAACGTCAGGAAGGGTTAGTATTTGATGGGTGACCATGTTTCATGTTAAGCAACGTCAGGAAGGGTTAGTATTAGATGGTGACCATGTTTTATGTTAAGCAACGTCAGGAAGGGTTAGTATTAGATGGGTGACCATGTTTCATGTTAAGCAACGTCAGGAAGGTTAGTATTAGATGGTGACCATGCTAGCCATGTTTCATGTTAAGCAACGTCGGGAAGGGTTAGTATTAGATGGGTGACCATGCTAGCCATGTTTCATGTTAAGCAACGTCGGGAAGGTTAGTATTAGATGGGTGACCATGCTAGCCATGTTTCATGTTAAGCAACGTCAGGAAGGGTTAGTATTAGATGGGTGACCATGCTAGCCTATTTTCATGTTAAGCAACGTCAGGAAGGGTTAGTATTGGATGGTGACCATGCTAGCCATGTTTCATGTTAAGCAACGTCAGGAAGGGTTATTAGATGGGTGACCATGCTAGCCATGTTTCATGTTAAGCAACGTCAGGAAGGGTTAGTATTAGATGGGTGACCATGCTAGCCATGTTTCATGTTAAGCAACGTCAGGAAGGTTAGTATTAGATGGGTGACCATGTCCATGTTTTCATGTTAAGCAACGTCAGAAAGGGTTAGTATTGGATGGGTGACCATGCTAGCCATGTTTCATGTTAAGCAACGTCAGGAAGGGTTATATTAGATGGGTGACCATGCTAGCCATGTTTCATGTTAAGCAACGTCAGGAAGGGTTAGTATTAGATGGGTGACCATGCTAGCCATGTTTCATGTTAAGCAACGTCAGGAAGGGTTAGTATTAGATGGGTGACCATGCTAGCCATGTTTCATGTTAAGCAACGTCAGGAAGGGTTAGTATTAGATGGGTGACCATGCTAGCCATGTTTCATGTTAAGCAACGTCAGGAAGGGTTAGTATTAGATGGGTGACCATGCTAGCCATGTTTCATGTTAAGCAACGTCAGAAGGGTTAGTATTAGATGGGTGACCATGCTAGCCATGTTTCATGTTAAGCAACGTCAGGAAGGGTTAGTATTAGATGGGTGACCATGCTAGCCATGTTTCATGTTAAGCAACGTCAGGAAGGGTTAGTATTAGATGGGTGACCATGTATGTTTCATGTTAAGCAACGTCAGAAGGGTTAGTATTAGATGGGTGACCATGCTAGCCATGTTTCATGTTAAGCAACGTCAGGAAGGTTAGTATTAGATGGGTGACCATGCTAGCCATGTTTCATGTTAAGCAACGTCAGGAAGGGTTAGTATTAGATGGGTGACCATGCTAGCCATGTTTTCATGTTAAGCAACGTCAGGAAGGGTTAGTATTAGATGGGTGACCATGCTAACCATGTTTCATGTTAAGCAACGTCGGGAAGGTTAGTATTAGATGGGTGACCATGCTAGCCATGTTTCATGTTAAGCAACGTCAGAAAGGGTTAGTATTAGATGGGTGACCATGTTTCATGTTAAGCAACGTCGGGAGGGGTTAGTATTAGATGGGTGACCATGCTAGCCATGTTTCATGTTAAGCAACGTCAGGAAGGGTTAGTATTAGAATGGGTTGACCATGCTAGCCATGTTTCATGTTAAGCAACGTCAGGAAGGGTTAGTATTAGATGGGTGACCATGCTAGCCATGTTTCATGTTAAGCAACGTCAGGAAGGGTTAGTATTAGATGGGTGACCATGCTAGCCATGTTTTTCATGTTAAGCAACGTCAGGAAGGGTTAGTATTAGATGGGTGACCATGCTAGCCATGTTTCATGTTAAGCAACGTCAGGAAGGGTTAGTATTAGATGGGTGACCATGCTAGCCATGTTTCATGTTAAGCAACGTCAGGAAGGGTTAGTATTAGATGGGTGACCATGCTAGCCATGTTTCATGTTAAGCAACGTCAGGAAGGGTTAGTATTAGATGGGTGACCATGCTAGCCATGTTTCATGTTAAGCAACGTCAGGAAGGGTTAGTATTAGATGGGTGACCATGCTAGCCATGTTTCATGTTAAGCAACGTCAGGAAGGGTAATATTAGATGGGTGACCATGCTAGCCATGTTTATGTTAAGCAACGTCAGAAGGGTTAGTATTAGATGGGTGACCATGCTAGCCATGTTTCATGTAAGCAACGTCAGAAGGGTTAGTATTAGATGGGTGACCATGCTAGCCATGTTTCATGTTAAGCAACGTCAGGAAGGGTTAGTATTAGATGGTGACCATGCTAGCCATGTTTCATGTTAAGCAACGTCAGGAAGTTAGTATTAGATGGGTGACCATGCTAGCCATGTTTCATGTTAAGCAACGTCAGGAAGGGTTAGTATTAGATGGGTGACCATGCTAGCCATGTTTCATGTTAAGCAACGTCAGGAAGGGTTAGTATTAGATGGGTGACCATGCTAGCCATGTTTCATGTTAAGCAACGTCAGGAAGGTTAGTATTAGATGGTGACCATGCTAGCCATGTTTCATGTTAAGCAACGTCAGGAAGGGTTAGTATTAGATGGGTGACCATGCTAGCCATGTTTTATGTTAAGCAAACGTCAGAAGGGTTAGTATTAGATGGGTGACCATGCTAGCCATGTTTCATGTTAAGCAACGTCAGGAAGGGTTAGTATTAGATGGGTGACCATGCTAGCCATGTTTCATGTTAAGCAACGTCAGGAAGGGTTAGTATTAGATGGGTGACCATGCTAGCCATGTTTCATGTTAAGCAACGTCAGGAAGGTTAGTATTAGATGGGTGACCATGCTAGCCATGTTTCATGTTAAGCAACGTCAGGAAGGGTTAGTATTAGATGGGTGACCATGGTTTCATGTTAAGCAACGTCAGGAAGGGTTAGTATTAGATGGGTGACCATGCTAGCCATGTTTCATGTTAAGCAACGTCAGGGAAGGGTTAGTATTAGATGGGTGACCATGCTAGCCATGTTTCATGTTAAGCAACGTCAGGAAGGGTTAGTATTAGATGGTGACCATGCTAGCCATGTTTCATGTTAAGCAACGTCAGGAAGGGTTAGTATTAGATGGGTGACCATGCTAGCCATGTTTCATGTTAAGCAACGTCAGGAAGGGTTAGTATTAGATGGGTGACCATGCTAGCCATGTTCATGTTAAGCAACGTCAGGAAAGGTTTAGTATTAGATGGGTGACCATGCTAGCCATGTTTCATGTTAAGCAACGTCAGGAAGGGTTAGTATTAGATGGGTGACCATGCTAGCCATGTTTCATGTTAAGCAACGTCAGGAAGGGTTAGTATTAGATGGGTGACCATGCTAGCCATGTTTCATGTTAAGCAACGTCAGAAGGGTTAGTATTAGATGGGTGACCATGCTAGCCATGTTTCATGTTAAGCAACGTCAGGAAGGTTAGTATTAGATGGTGACCATGCTAGCCATGTTTCATGTTAAGCAACGTCAGGAAGGGTTAGTATTAGATGGGTGACCATGCTAGCCATGTTTCATGTTAAGCAACGTCAGGAAGGGTTAGTATTAGATGGGTGACCATGCTAGCCATGTTTCATGTTAAGCAACGTCAGGAAGGGTTAGTATTAGATGGTGACCATGTTTTCATGTTAAACGTCAGGAAGGGTTAGTATTAGATGGGTGACCATGTTTCATGTTAAGCAACGTCGGGAAGGGTTAGTATTAGATGGGTGACCATGCTAGCCATGTTTCATGTTAAGCAACGTCAGGAAGGGTTAGTATTAGATGGGTGACCATGCTAGCCATGTTTCATGTTAAGCAACGTCAGGAAGGGTTAGTATTAGATGGGTGACCATGCTAGCCATGTTTCATGTTAAGCAACGTCAGGAAGGGTTAGTATTAGATGGGTGACCATGCTAGCCATGTTTCATGTTAAGCAACGTCAGAAGGGTTAGTATTAGATGGGTGACCATGCTAGCCATGTTTCATGTTAAGCAACGTCAGGAAGGGTTAGTATTAGATGGGTGACCATGCTAGCCATGTTTCATGTTAAGCAACGTCAGGAAGGGTTAGTATTAGATGGGTGACCATGCTAGCCATGTTTCATGTTAAGCAACGTCAGGAAGGGTTAGTATTAGATGGGTGACCATGCTAGCCATGTTTCATGTTTAAGCAACGTCAGGAAGGGTTAGTATTAGATGGGTGACCATGTTTAGCCATGTTTCATGTTAAGCAACGTCAGGAAGGGTTAGTATTAGATGGGTGACCATGCTAGCCATGTTTCATGTTAAGCAACGTCGGGAAGGGTTAGTATTAGATGGGTGACCATGCTAGCCATGTTCCATGTTAAGCAACGTCGGGACGGGTTAGTATTAGATGGGTGACCATGCTAGCCATGTTTCATGTTAAGCAACGTCAGGAAGGGTTAGTATTAGATGGGTGACCATGTTTCATGTTAAACAACGTCAGGAAGGGTTAGTATTAGATGGGTGACCATGCTAGCCATGTTTCATGTTAAGCAACGTCAGGAAGGGTTAGTATTAGATGGGTGACCATGCTAGCCATGTTTCATGTTAAGCAACGTCAGGAAGGGTTAGTATTAGATGGGTGACCATGCTAGCCATGTTTTCATGTTAAGCAACGTCAGGAAGGGTTAGTATTAGATGGGTGACCATGCTAGCCATGTTTCATGTTAAGCAACGTCAGGAAGGGTTAGTATTAGATGGTGACCATGCTAGCCATGTTTCATGTTAAGCAACGTCAGGAAGGGTTAGTATTAGATGGTGACCATGCTAGCCATGTTTCATGTTAAGCAACGTCAGGAAGGGTTAGTATTAGATGGGTGACCATGCTAGCCATGTTTCATGTTAAGCAACGTCAGGAAAGGGTTAGTATTGATGGGTGACCATGCTAGCCATGTTTCATGTTAAGCAACGTCAGGAAGGGTTAGTATTAGATGGGTGACCATGCTAGCCATGTTTCATGTTAAGCAACGTCAGGAAGGGTTAGTATTAGATGGGTGACCATGCTAGCCATGTTTCATGTTAAGCAACGTCAGGAAGGGTTAGTATTAGATGGTTGACCATGCTAGCCATGTTTCATGTTAAGCAACGTCAGGAAGGGTTAGTATTAGATGGGTGACCATGCTAGCCATGTTTCCTGTTAAGCAACGTCAGGAAGGGTTAGTATTAGATGGGTGACCATGTTAGCCATGTTTCATGTTAAGCAACGTCGGGAAGGGTTAGTATTAGATGGGTGACCATGCTAGCCATGTTTCATGTTAAGCAACGTCAGGAAGGGTTAGTATTAGATGGGTGACCATGCTAGCCATGTTTCATGTTAAGCAACGTCAAAAGGGTTAGTATTAGATGGGTGACCATGCTAGCCATGTTTCATGTTAAGCAACGTCAGGAAGGGTTAGTATTAGATGGGTGACCATTCATGTTAAGCAACGTCAGGAAGGTTAGTATTAGATGGGTGACCATGTTTCATGTTAAGCAACGTCAAAGGGTTAGTATTAGATGGGTGACCATGCTACCATGTTTCATGTTAAACAACGTCGGAAGGGTTAGTATTAGATGGGTGACCATGCTAGCCATGTTTCATGTTAAGCAACGTCAGGAAGGGTTAGTATTAGATGGGTGACCATGCTAGCCATGTTTCATGTTAAACAACGTCAGAAGGGTTAGTATTAGATGGGTGACCATGCTAGCCATGTTTCATGTTAAGCAACGTCAGGAAGGGTTAGTATTAGATGGGTGACCATGTTTCATGTTAAGCAACGTCAGGAAGGGTTAGTATTAGATGGGTGACCATGCTAGCCATGTTTCATGTAAGCAACGTCGGGAAGGGTTAGTATTAGATGGGTGACCATGCTAGCCATGTTTCATGTTAAGCAACGTCGGGAAGGGTTAGTATTAGATGGTGACCATGCTAGCCATGTTTCATGTTTAAGCAACGTCGGGAAGGGTTAGTATTAGATGGGTGACCATGCTAGCCATGTTCCATGTTAAGCAACGTCTGAAGAATTAGTATTAGATGGGTGACCATGCTAGCCATGTTTCATGTTAAGCAACGTCAGGAAGGGTTAGTATTAGATGGGTGACCATGCTAGCCATGTTTCATGTTAAGCAAACGTCAGGAGGGTTGTATTAGATGGGTTGACCATGCTAGCCATGGTTTATGTTAAGCAACGTCAGGAAGGGTTAGTATTAGATGGAGACCATGCTAGCCATGTTCCATGTAAAGCAACGCGTGAAGGGTTATTATTAGATGGGTGACCATGCTAGCCATGTTCATGTTAAACAACGTCGGAAGGGTTAGTATTATATGGGTGACCATGCTAGCCATGTTCATGTTAAGCAACGTCATAAAGGGTTAGTATTAGATGGGTGACCATGCTAGCCATGTTTCATGTTAAACAACGTCGGGAAGGGTTAGTATTAGATGGTGACCA